>NHZS01000386.1:0-97819 GCA_002775195.1 Talaromyces adpressus
AGTAAATAGGGGCTCAAAGCTGATCTATAGGCCTCACTAATCAGTGTTGGTTTAGCTATAATCCATATCACGAAGCATAGATTAGGGAGCAAGGGCGGTCCAACTACCCTACGTGGTGAGCCTGCTTATAAGCATAAATATTCGATTATAAAAGACTGATCCCCAGAACCGTAGGGGCCTGGGGTCGCTAGGTGGCTATGTAGGAAGTTGCGCGCGCGGCACTAGGGATATGGTAATCCCGCTCCGGTGCGCGATACGTTCGCTACGCGTACGGCGCCATAGCGCCATAACGTAGCGATGTTAATCCGACATTAACAAAGGAAACAAAGAAATCGCGACCCCTGGAAAGTTCTGAGGGCAAACCCATTTTATGACGGTTACGTCAGCGAGGACACCTCAACAGCTCCCCGCCCATGTTTTGATCTCTCTTCTTCAATCAATCAATCAATGATTCTCTATTATCTTAATCCAGATTGGTTTCCTTTGGATCTTCTATAGCCCATCAATGCGTACAAGGCCATACTGTAATTGCATAACTCCATAGAAAGGGTGTGCTGTGGTTTATCTGTTTTCAAAATCTGCCTGTAATTGTGGTGTCATGGACTCGATCCTTGTCCGCTCGTTTGTCACGTGCACCCATGGCACTCATAGCCAGCTGAGAGACCTACGACTATGATCATCACCAACATTTGGTACTTCATCGAGAATTGCCCATCATCGCGGAAGTTAGAAAAAGTTCATCAATATCCCCACCAAGGCCAAGGCCGGCGTTCTTCCGCACAATCGTATCCCTGTCCGATAACTAGGGTGTTCGCTGCCATCTAGTCATTTTGTTTGGCATCCAAAACCTGGAACCTCCTGTTTATCACTGCTGCGAGATTTCACCCCTTGTGGAATACATATGATGAGGCGACTTCAAACGAGATGAACCAGTCTCGAGTAGGTGAAGCTATTACGGGTCTTGCTGTGGCCATATCCTTGATACTGCTCTCGACAGTCACACGACTATTTGCGAGGCTTGTCTGGCCTGCAGGTGAGAAACTCTTCCTGGATGACTATATCATTGTCTTTGCCACGGTTTGTTTCGTCTCCGTCCCTTTCAAAATAATTTCTCTAGATTAGCGCTGACTATTCGAGTGATAGGTCGTTGCGGTTGCTGACTGTGTAGTGTTACTTGGTCTCGGTACGCCGTACGGTATCCCTCAACTAGTATATCACTCTTGCTGATTGAGTGTTGTTCTACGCAGGGATCCCTCATGGATTGGGGAGGCATATTTCGACTTTGACATATGCTGATTTACAAAGCATATTACTGGTGAGAAGAGTCTAACTTGCGTCTTCAATATACACTGATAAGTTGGTGGGGTGAGGAAACAGGCCGAATTTATCACCAGTCACTTGTACAATTTTGCACTCGCCAGCATCAAACTAAGCATCCTCGCGCTGTACTATCGGATCTTCATATATGAAACGTTCCAGAAGATCGTTGTGGCAGTTGCCGCCTTCGTCGTTTTGTGGCTCATCACAATCGAGATTCCTGTCTTCTTAATCTGCCGGCCGTTACAGTCATTTTGGAATCCCCGCCTCTCCGGAAACTGCCTCGACGCAACCGCCATGATATACTATATAACAACATCAAACTTAGTCACCGACCTTGTGCTATTTGTACTCCCGGTTCCGGTAATTATTCGACTCCACACAACCATGAGGAAAAAGGTCGCCCTATGTATTGTATTCTCGATTGGAATTTTGTTCGTCTAAGTACTGTCCCAGGACAAGCCAATCTCAGCTAAATGGAAATGATGTAGGACATGCGGTATCAGTGCCGCTCGACTAACATATGCTTTTATCCAGAATTCACCTGATATCACTTGTGAGTGTTCTCTTCTTCTGTGCCTTCAACCATGAATTCTCTATAGGGAAATCATGCTCATGTGGCTTTCCAGATGACGGAGTTCCATTTGCACTTCTTTCAGCCTATGAAATGCTAGGTGGCATTATGTGCGCAAACCTCCCAATCATCTACAAATTGTTAAAGCGCACGTTCCGGGGAGTTCATTCTGTACCTTCCCCAGAGATAAGGTCGATACCTGCGGAACACTCACGCGAGCCTTTTCGGCTTTCCGAGAATAATGATGGCGACCCTAATGGTGGCGATCCAGCGGGCTGGACTCCACTGTCCAATGATTATGATTCTCATGGCAACAATTATACGACAACCTTCGAAGCGCAAACTGAGGCCCAGGTAGGTCACAATACATAAAAATACGCACCTTGGTTATGTTTTTCTACCTGGCATGAAGATTCCACTAGAGGGTAAAAGCCAGCTCCTTTCTAGATTACGTATGAGAAAGCAATATACAGAATTATCCCACCACTAGTTATCTTTCGGAGAGGTGGGCGGATCGCTTGGGATTTAGGTTAGCTAGTGTTGGACTTCCTTTGGCGCAAGTTAAGATGTCTGATCCAAACGCTATCCTCTTCGTAGATGTAGGTGGTGGATTCAGCCATGGCCTATTTTTTCCACCAAAAGCATCCGTCCGCCCCCAGAAGGCTGATCGTGCAAGATATAGCCAGAGTAGTTCGACAGTTTCCTACCTCCGAACTGGGAAAAGTCGAGTTTCATGGCCCACAGCTTTTTTGCCAAACAACCTATCAAAGATCCGAATGACTTCCTCACTTTATTAGCCACTACTAACTCTATCCAGATGCAAGGGCGTACTACCTTCATTCCGTTCCACAAGATCGGCCTGATGCGGAATACAGGCATATCCTACGACACATTTCAGATGCAATGGCTCCCGGGTATAGCAAGCTACATATCAACGAGGACATTATTCCCGGCTAGAAAGCAGACTGGCAGATTGCTAGGCTAGATTTAGTATTAACAACTCTTGCTTCTACTCAAGAACCACAAGAAAGTGAATAGCGCCAACTTCTCACGCATACAGGATTTAAGATTGTCTGTATTTAGAGTTATGTTAATAGTAGGAGAAAGTTTAATAGAGTAGTACGTAGTTGGGATAATAAATAAACCAGGTTAGTATATTTCTTTAATTGATCATTAATAAACTACAACACAATTTCGAACCTTAACTGCAACTGGACGTAACATCGTAGACGATGGCGGAGGGCGTAACTACCGACCTTGCTCGCGGACCATGACCATGACAGTGCCCCTATATGTTGTTCCAGAATTGCTTCGCGTCACTATGTGATCTCGCGTATCATCGGTTTTGGAAAGTAATATCATTGGTGTGGCAACATTCTTATTTCGATGAATGATATGATGGTGTACAGAGTAATTTCAATATTTAACGTGGGTGTGGTGTTTCGCTCGCTCGTAAAGTGCCTGTGGAGAGCGAGTCGAGCTAATCATTTTAGCACAGAGTAACTACCTCGCAAGCAGCAGACCAGTGAACAAGCTTGATCTTCCTGTCTGTGCGCAATGTTAATTAAACGTTCCGGGAGTCCCGTTATGATCTCCCCAAATTGACACTAGTACGGTTCTAGGTTTAGCTTCAATTGCAGCCTTACACACAGTTCAGTCATTGATATAAGGCAATTCTTAGCTCAGATATACTCATCCAGTCTGGGATATTTGCCTAAATATAGTCTTTTATCTAATTCTAAACCATTTTAATGAGATTTAAATCTAGGGAGAAAAGGGGCTAATCTCTTATCTTAATTCTAGATTCCTGAATTCTACTCTGCGTAGCTTGAACTTTATTGGGGCACCATCCTGCATAAGTGAAAGCTAAGGATATTAAGATATAAAATCTCTATAATAAGGTAAAACATATTGACAGTAACTCTAACTTTATCATTCCCTATTCCTCTTCGCAGATTACAAATGCCACGGTTCCAACCCCAAGCCTGGTTGACACCACGGACCGGGCGAAGGTGGTGAAACAATCCCCGGAGGATCTAATCCGTTTCCCGAGATCTAGCGCTCAACTAGGCACGTTTCCTCATACATCTTTAGTCTGTGTAATCCAGGTAGAAGTATGCTGGCCTCCAAGAACCTAAGATTCATCCGTCTATAATATAGTTTTCCACTAATCTAATGACCAGTCGATTTGCTCTTGAGCCCACGTAAGTCGCTTTATTTTATTCTCTAAAGAGGCCGCTTACGGCGTGTAACATAGCGAAAGTAGCGCGAGAATTTCGGGGTATTTTAATAAGCTTTTTTGAACAACCAAACTCCTCAAGATGACCGGAGTATACCGTTACCGTAGTACATACGGAGTAGTAGGCCATGCCCATCATAGGTCGCCTGGTGTAGGCCTATTCTACTCCTGGTTAGAACCGGAACTCCAAGGCAAACAATTAACTCCTAGTCATTGGGTTTGGTTCTATGCTCATAACTGGGTTCCAAGAACCTTGAAGCTGTCAACAGATTTGGTAGTACCACAGCTTAGAAAATGTATGCGAGCTACATATTGTTTCATCCCCGTTGTGTAGTCCTTTCCAATTGCAAGTCTTAAGTTAGCATCATACTAAGAACGGCAATATATGATGATGTATGTAGGATTTATTGCAATGATTAGGAAGGTTCTCAAGGGCGAAAAAAAAATACGTGATTGCAGGATCTGCATATTAGTTACCTAAAGCTGAAGCAGGCTATGCACAGTGCTCAAAACTCTATTTCCATGCCCATGTAGACATTTCAGCTCAGAAAATAATCCAGCTCAACTCAACTATCAGATCAGCTCGGTTGTCCGTAATTTCCGTGTCCTTCGAAAGCTGCTAACTATGTACTATGGAGTAGATGTATCCGTAACATCCGCAAGGTTGAACAGCGGGAACAGCATGGAAACTTCATGATAACCGTACGAAGTCTAACTTTACAGAAAAGTATTAAAGGTGCGGCATCGTGCCAGTCTGCTGAAGATCAACAACGCCAGGTTACTCTCATTGAATCGTCCGTTCCTTTTTCGTTTCTGCATACTTACTTTAGTCATTCCTTGTCACTTTAACTTGAGCCTCGGCCAAAAACTTAACGTCGCAAAATGCGTCTCAGCTTTCTTTCCACTCTCTTCCTTATTTCCGTTAGTGTCCTGGGCTGGCATAAGCCTAGACATTACCACAGAGATGATAGATATGGCAAGCTTGAAATCTCTTGTGAAAACCGAAATGACATGAAAACTGTTGGGTATTTCGGCAATTGGGTACGGGCGAGCAAATGTAGTGTCATTCACTGAGAAATTTTTTGCTAATGGTGCTTTCATAATTCATATAGGATATTTACGGAGCCAACTATTTCATTACCGATGTTCCAGCGGAGAACTTGACTCATCTCACCTACGCTTTCGCCAACGTCAATGTTACTACTGGCAACGTGTACGAACACTTTCACATAATTGCGGAGATTAGGCGTAGCTAATAGACGTTATACATAGGGTGTTGTCTGATACTTGGGCCGATCTCCAGTATGCGTACCCTGGAGATAATACCACCACGCCTGGAGAAAACGTGTATGGGAATATCAAGCAGATGTTCTTGCTGAAGAAGAAATACCGTCATCTCAAAACTATGCTCTCAATTGGTGGCTGGAGCTACCGCGAGAATTTTCCTCCTATGCTTGCATCTAGTACCAAACGACAGAATTTCGTTGATACGGCCGTCCAATTGGTGGCAGATCTCGGCTTCGATGGAATTGATATCGACTATGAGTACGTGGCAGACAACAGTGAAGCTGCACAAATGGTCGATTTGCTCAAACGTCTGCGCGAAGGTTTCGACCAACTGGCAGTCACGACCAACGCTACATCCCCATTTCAGATCAGCTATGCCGCTCCAGTGGATAAGACCAAGGCTGCTCTGCTGGACCTCACTAACATGACTCAGTATCTCAATTTCTTCACTGTGATGGGCTTGGACTATATGGGGCCTGGGTTCAGCAATTACTCTGGCTACTTGGCAAACCTGTTCCAGGATGTCCACAATCCACGTGCAACTGATTTTGATACTACCTCTTCTCTTGAGTTCTATATATTCAATGGCCAAGTTCCACCCAATAAAATCGTTCTGGAGAATCCGCTGTACGGCCGTGTCTTCAATGGTACTGATGGTATGGGCGATAAGTTTGCCAATGGCGGCACTGAGGGCAGTCTTGGTAATGCTGGCCTTTGGAACTACAACGCACTTCCATTACCGGGTTTCAACGCTACGGTTGTTAACGTTCCTCGTGTTGGTGGAAGCTACAGCTACGACACTAAGCAAAAATATCTGATCAGCTATGATACTCCTGAGATCGCCGCCCTCAAGGCAGAGTATGTTCAGTGTTCGGGTCTTGCTGGTACTGCATGGTGGGAAGTTAGCATGGACCGGAACGATACTAAGAGTCTCATCAGCACAACAGTCTCCCAGTTTGGGGGCGCTGCATATTTGGAGCAGTCGCTCAACAATCTGAACTATCCCACTAGCATCTATGCCAACTTGAGGGATGGGTTTTCTGAGAACTAAATCGGTTACTATATTGAGGAAATCGAATTGGGTTTCGTTACTTATCCGAGATATGGCCGGTTCCTCTTTCAATCTTGTATTTTCTTTGCTTTATTTGACCCGGATTCAATTAACATTCTAGTGACCTATGATCCGCTTGTTACTTATCAAAGCAAGGCTTGGGTTTTATTTTCTTCTACTTCTTTTTAATTTATTTGTGACTTCATGCATTCGAGGATGAGAAGAAGAGTATATCTTTGTAAAAGGCTATATGTTGGTGCGGTTTAGATTACTGTTAGATTGGACTCGTTCACTCTCTTGTAAAGATATATGTCTGTATTTAACTGTTTCATAGGCACAAATAAAGGGTGGAATAGACAAAATCGAGTATTAACTGCGGAAAGTGTGACTACCCAGCTAGAAAGACAAAACAAGGACTCTTGTGAGGCAGTTGTGTCAAGGAGGGAGCCCTGGTGCTTTATCACATTTTGCACGGTGTTAATCAATAATATCATAGCAGCATTATCTGTTTAGACTGCTTACTGGCATGACAACTAGGTATGAGATGATTGTAGGGAGAGGAAACGATAGCATGATAGAAAGCCAGAAACGGACACTGTGGTACTCATATCTAGCAAGCCCTGTACCTTCCCCGCTGATGCATGGATCATGTCATTAACAACATGTGCATGGCTTGCCAATCGCTGAGTGTATAAAGCTTGGCAATTTCACCCACACAGACCATACAATTTTACCATGTTTGATCTCATAACACATCCACAATTCGAAAGAACATAGCCTTTTTCTATCAATGTACGCCTTATGATATCATATGAATACTAATCCCCGGTATAGAAAGCTTGATGCCACGTCTCAACGCCAAGACCGAAGTCAATAAGCAACGGCTGCTTGCTTATTAGGCTCAATTTCTACTTGCTGTAAGTTGTCTTGGTCAAGCATGACACGAAAACCTCTAATCAGTTAGCTTTTTTAAATGCTGGGACGCCATGGAGATAATAGTAGGTTTCTCGGTATGACGCTTTTCATATGCATTTCCCGCTACCTCTTCCAACAGGGTTGTCTGAAGCAATTATCACCTTTAACGAATTTGGAGCCTCTCCAAGTCCTGTAGCGGTCTAAGTGCCTAGTGTTCCGATCATCAGCCCTAGTGGCGTGCGGATTTGAGACCTCTGAGATGCCTTTGCAAAGTCCAGTTTGCACCTAGGACGTTGTCTACAGCAGACATCACAACCACAATCAGAATCAAAATCCAGAAACTCACCATCACGGCTAGTAATCTTCGACATAGACCGCTGTAGCAGTCCTACTAAAGGCACTGACTTGATATACAGCTCAGAATTCACGCGCGTGTAAGAAGCCGGCCCTAAAACCACGCCGTACTTCGCAGAATCGCTGTCCAGAAACTCATTATGACTCCGAGGCTACCAGGTCCCTAAGAAGTCTCATTTAAGCGCCTTTCACTGTGAATTCGTACATACAACCCTATTGGTTACCCAAAGGAAGAGGTATTTAACAACTTCATAGTTTCACTTCCAATCCTGACCAATGCTCAAACCTGCACATAACCGTCGTCCCATCCACTTCTATAGCCAAATTTAGACTCCACGTCATCAACCTGATAAATTCTGAGTAACTCTTTACAGTTCAAACAAGGATCCGCGTTTTCGGCCTTTGCGTCGCTAAAACGAAAAGAATGGTCGTCTTCATGCGCTTTTTTGAAATACTCCTGTCTAAGGGCGAATCCTTCCACTGCATTTTCGCCTCTTCCTGGCCTAATTGCACTTAGGTTAGTAGGAGTCTTTAAAGGGGATTTGACATAGAGCAGATTCATATACTTCATGAGAGCCATAAAAGCGTACGTTTCAGCACAGTTCCCAAATGGTGTACCAGAGGGTCCATCAATATCTTTCATGGGTGACCGGTCAAATGACCACAGCGGCTCAACTGAACGATTTAAGAGATTGTAGCTATGCTTCTGCACAACTTGCTTCCACGGAATACCCCCCCTTATCCCTTCGGATGAATGTCCAAGGACAAAGTCAAAGTAGCTGTCCCCACGTCTCTGCCAGGTGCATTGAAGCATAGCCGGTTGGGCCTTACTGGCTGCGCCGGTTGTCAGCAACCTACACCACCACCCATAAATTGCTGTTAAGCGAGCGAAGTAATTTGATTTTGTTGCAAAGTGAGGCGCCTTGTACTTCAATGAGAGGAATAAACCCAGGAGCGACCACATGTTCCAGTATGGTTGAGACACGGCGAGCAATTTAAACAACGTTGGTATAACTTTATATTGAGACTTAACTTTTGGATTTGGTTTTGACTTCTCTTTGCGGTGCAGAATCTGCTTAGGCCAAGGTGGTTTGTCCTCCTCTCTGCCATTACTATACCATTCTCCTTCTGACCATGGGACGTTAAACATCTTGGGCTTTGATGATGGAGGACTGTTAAAACAGGCTAGAGGTGAGAACAAAACAATCATTGCTACTTGAAGCGATGAGGATTTCACCTGAGGTTTTTTATCTGCTCCAAAATTTTTTCAAGTGTGTCGTTCCCTTTCGCTAGTTTTTCAAGCCACTGCTGGACCTAGTCGCATTGTCTCAGACTTTTGGACATTCGAATAGGATATAGTAGGTATACCTCTTCTAAAGTGTAAGTTTCACCTGTCTCTTTCTCAAAATCGTCTAATAGCAATTCCTGCTTATTATCACTGGCCATGGTGAAGGTATAGCGATGAGACTCCCAAAGAACACACAGGTAATAGCCCGAAAGGATATAGGGTTTGAAAATCAATGATGTATATATCTCGATTCAACTCATGATCATGTTATTCCTTTTTGCTTTTGGGGAAATTGGACTGATATAAACACATCATCAGGTAGAATATTACCGGTTATTCATGTTACATTACATTACTATATTGCATTACAAAGAATCTAGGCTTGCCAACAATCGGGAATCTTTGCTTTTCTCTTTATGCCTACGTCTTCTCTTCCTCCCTCTTACACACACCCAACTTTCTCAAATCCCAACCAAGTTCCCCCTCAATGGCCCCATCAAGTGTCTCTTCCAATGTAGCTGTATGTGAATATGTGAGGCTGTCCAATCCAGACCTTTTGCTGACCAGATTACATACAGGCAGCCCTGCCGGAAGGGTGGACGGACAGCAAAGACGAGATGGCATGGGATCTCTACTACAACGATGACCCACAATGCGATGCTAAGGAATTCGAAAAGACATACGGAATCAGCCTGGGACCCCAGTCGGCGGTGATGTGCAGGACCAGATCGACTGGGGAGTGTTTCTACGTGCTGGAGTCGCCTGACAGCAAGAGCTTTTACCTGTGGAATCAAATCACAGCATCCATATACCGCGTCGAGGAGCCAAAGACAAGAGCTCAGATCGTCCAGTCAATTTCGGAGAATGGGGTTCGTGGGCTGAAAATCGTGCAGCTTGACGAGGGCAGCGAGAATCACACGGACAGTACTGTAGCACAACAGGAAGAAAGTGATTCAAGAAGGAATAACTTCAATGCAGGTCTTTCAAAAATGCCTCATCGGCATCAACATACAGGTGCTGATCCAAAACACATACTTGCCTACCTGCATTTCCCAAGACAAGATGAAGCTTACCTCACCTATCATGTGGTATCAGGGTTGTGTATTGGTATTACAGTGCGAAAAATACACGCGGCATGCTGTCGTTATGTGCCGCAACTGTTGTATTGCTCACGCTACACTGCATCTATATGCCTCTCACGTAGTATACTGTATATACAGATGAAGTGTATAGAGATGTCGATGATTTCAGCTTCTCATCATCAAGCCAATTGGTATGATCCGTGCGGTAGTCGTCAAGCAAAATCGAGGTGGCGCGTGTATTTGAAGAAGACATAAATATTTCCAGATTCAACCGTCCATATGTTTCCTATTTTAAACTCTAGCCTCTGTTTCAGGTTTCATACGCACGAATTTCTTCCAACCACATTCATTCCACTCCTAGGAGTCTATTCGACGTCTGATTCACCATGCCCGGTCTCGCTTCTCTTCTGAACGGTAACCCGCCAGATGGAAACTTCATTATCCATGTCTTCTATACCACCAATCTACTAGGTGTTGGTTTTCAGCGAATGAGTGGCAAAAGAAGTGGCAAGGATCCTACCGAAAGGTTCGAGGCATCAGAAGATGGCCAAGGTATCGTGGCGGATGATGGCCAGCTTGCCGCAATCGAATATAATGGGGTTCACCTCGTCTTGGGTTCCACGGTGAACAAAGAAAGTAAATTGTACAATGACATTTCCATCGTGAGTCCAGTATACAAGGATATCGAAAAAACGGAGGTAAAGCATAAGGGCCTCGCGGTCTGCAAGACCAATGAAGACCTGAACATCTTTTACATCTCGTAGGCCTTGATCACCACTATGTATCGGGAAGGAGACATTAACTAACTCATAGGGGCACCGATGAAAAGGCGTTAAAGGTTTTCCACCATACATATGAGTCCGACAACACCGTTACTCTTGTGAACATGAACCAGCTCCTACCTGGCTCGTCTCTCGCGGCATACTACAACGAAGGCTCTGACATTTGATATGTCATTTACCAAGCCGCTGAGGATCAGCATTTGTATGAATACGACGTAGAAGATAGAACATGTTCGTTACCCCCTCATGAATTTCCATAATCCGATGGCAGCTTTCCCTTATATCAATCTCAAATCTGTTTGGCAAGTCTAACCTGAACTAGTTAAGGAAATCAAAAACTCCGATGGCGCGAGGCCCGGTACCCGGATTGCTGTCACTTACAATGACACCCAGAAGAAGGCATATCTCTACTACACCACGCAATCAAACCAATTGCGTCGGATAATCAAAACTAATGGTAACTGGGAATCTTCATCGGAGGTGGGTGTAAGCAAAGTCGACCCAGCTAGCCAAGTGACTGTCACTTTCTCGGACGACACCAACCACATTTTTTACGTTGAGCATGGAAAATCAGCTTCCGATACGAATGATGCTGATTCTTTCGCTGGAGACTATATCAAGCACGTTCGCGATCGTACTGACAAGTAGCTCAAACATAGTGGGTATGGGTTATGGGTAGCATCGATTATAAAAGTTCTTTCTCTGTGACTGAATATAGCTAGATTAGGGACCAGATTGGAATAGTAGCTAGTCCAGAGATGATTGATTTTATTCTCCTTGTCAGTTTCTCAAATCTTATTTGAAGTCCTTGTAGACGCCTCCTATCCAGCACCCATGAAAGATACAATCTCACTTGAGGTGAAGCCGTATATGACTAGATACAATGAATTTAGATCTGAATAGTGTGTAGATTGGCGCTCATATCGGGCTAGAAAACCAAGTTATCTAAAGGAAATGACTGTGGGACATATGAGCTACCAAAAATTAACTATGCCAGGGAGTTCGGAGGCTTCTCCACCATGATCGGCTGTCGTAACTGCAGGAATCCTTCAATGGCTGTATATGGTCCTTTTTGAAACCCGGGCTCTAGAATGTTCCCTTTTTTTTTCAACTCCATACGCATTGAATACTGGCACTTCTTCTTCTTCTTCAAATTGGTCTACATATGGTTGTGACCAATTCCACTCTCCTGCACCTAGGGAAGGAATCGATACGTTGTTGAGCGGCCGGGTTCTTCATGGTTACAGTGGTCAGCGGCTGGTTGGGGTCGTACATGAGCACGTCTTCTGTGATGTTGAGTGGGCCGGAATGGAGGAATGCTGTCATAGTGTTCATGGCGTCTTGCCATGTCCAGGTCGGAAGCTTAAGCTCATGTGTTGGGAGGAAAGACGTGTATCCGTGCACTGCCGTAAAAGGTCGACGATGGCGCCATATACGTGCAACTGTTTGTCGCGCCGCGCGTTGTAGGATTCTGAGCTGTCAGGTTTGTCAAATGGGGGCTTCGTTGGGAAAGGTGGCTCCCAGAAAGGTTGAAAGCTGGGATAAGAATCGGTACTTAGTAGCTGTCGTGGATCTCTGGGGGTTTCGGGTTTCTTGGGAGCGAAGTAGGTGTGAATACGCTCAAGGTCAAGCTCGATGCCCTTCGTGAGCGGGCCCTTTTTAACGTCGAAGTAACCGACCAGCCCATCATATTCGCGTTCTTTGTCTCCGAGTTTCACCTGGAAGCTGTAAGACTCCTTTCTAGGATCCTCGGGATCTGGGAGGAGCCATAGATTCGGATCTTCGACAGTCGATTTGGTGGATTGGTTGCGAAGTGGTGGCCCCGCCATCTCCAACGACCATCCCATGTTGACGAGGGCCAGAGGTTTGCCGACAATCGAGTTCAGATACTGGGCAACTCGAGTTGGACTTCTTGTGGAACAACGGCTGGAGTTTCACTGCCACGCTAAAGTCCAAGGAAGCCGAGACAAGTGTGGGAGATATAATCAAAAGCATACTCCACAATGACCAGCTAGATATACCCGATTTTCTTGCCAATGTTCCGTTTAAGAGCAAAGAAGGGACCTTAAAGATCTCTGTGAGCGAACAAAAACCATCTAGCCTGAAGCCGGGCACGAGCACCTCATTTCAGTTTTCCGCGGAGATTCAAATGGGGCCATTAAGCGTGACTTTTGTTCAATATCATGAAAATGACTGGTCAAAGAGGGTGCCCTCGAAAAGGCTCCTCAGAGTCGCATTTAAACCCCTAGGTGAGAAGAGAATTGACATCCCCCTCGTGGGTCAACTAGAACCGCCTCTTGATGAAGTGGACTATATCTGGGTCCAGGACACAACTGATCAGGATAAAAAGAGCCCTGGGTTTAATCGCAAGGAGATACGCAATCTTCAGGCCTCCTTCAGCAACGGCTTCGTCGTGAACGACAGATTTGAAAACCCAACTGAGAAAGACGTGCTCATTAGTTCGGGATCTCATTTCATGGTCCTTGGCAACAAGCCGACTGCGGGAAAACATTGTATTCTAGATTATTGCTTCAAGAAATCAGCGGAGAAGAAGGCTATTATTGGTGTAGAAGATGGCAACGAGGCGAATGAAGGGAACAGTGGCCAAGCGCCACTCAAGAAGGAAGCTGGCCCCCTATCCATCCACAACATTGGCCTGAAATATTCAGGCAAGCTCCGCATCAGTTTTGACGCGACTTTGAAAATTGGCCCTTTAAACTTCTCGCTTCTTGCATTTGGCATCAATATTGACTTGAAGACGATTGATCAGGTTCCCGCCATTGTGCCCAGTTTGGAAGGACTTTCAGCATCCTATGAAAAGCCACCCCTGACAATTGCAGGAATATTTCGGCATGGCAACAAAGATGGTGTCGATTATTATGCTGGAGGTCTCGTAATCGGCTTTGTTCCGTATGAGTTCCAGGTCCTGGGTTCTATGGCGATGCCAAGGGACCTCCTCGGTTCAATTCCGTCTTCATTTTCGCAAAGCTGAATGGACCTTTGGTCACATTGGAGTTTGCTGAGATTTCTGGAGTCACGGGGGGATTTGGATACAAGTCCCAAGTAACAATGCCCTCCGTAAACAAGGTCGTTGAATTTCCCTTTGTATCTTCAGACAAGATCTCAGGGGGTAGCGCTTTGGAGGCACTTGAGTCTCTTGTCACTCCGGGTGGATGGTTCCGCCCTCTTGACGATACTTACTGGCTTGCAGCCGGCTTACAAGTCACTGCTTCTACTTCCAACTCCGTCAAGCTAACAACCTTACATAGACTCCCGAGATACAGACCCTACCGGCGGTCGAAACCACATCGAGGACTTGTTGAATGGTGACTCTAGCGGCATTCCCATGACGATGGGGGTCTCTCTTAAAGCTCCTCCATCTATCAAATCCCCCGACAATTTCCCTGCTTTCGATATTCAGGACACTCAATTGGTAAAGCTCCCTGCCGAAAAGCCTTTCCCGTTTGCCCATCCTTCACATCGAGGGTGGGAACCGACCGCGCCTATCACAGAACCAACAATAAAGAAGCAGTGGGTTGAAGTCCATAAGTACTGGAAGGATCCACAGCTAGGAGAAGCAGCACAGGAGGGATTCGTCACCATGTTCATCGACGCATTTGAATGGGGCAGTACGCTAACAAAGGGGAAGATGCCTGACAGATTGGAGAAGAAATTTTACGACTTGTATGTTGCAGCACCGCTGTTGACAGCTTAGTTATGTCTATCCTCTGGGCGAGGACGAAGATAAATATTGATTAAAATTCCTATGGGAAGATGTTTGTCCAGTTCATCTAAATAAACGAGGTCTTTCCTCAGCATTGTCATTATTTTCGGGATAATTTGACACTAGGTAATGTCTACAAAAAGAAAATTGAGATTTCCATGTAGAATCTTGTTTTAATTTTTTCTCCATCTTGACGCTTTGAATCTTATGTGACTGCGTGATTATGGCGGACTAAATGCGAATTTCGTTACAAAATTCGATTTTTGATTTCTGCTGCAAATACCGTAGAGTTTGTATACCTTCATCGGTAACAATTGGTAATATTCACATATCACCACATATTGATTTTTTATTGGTCTATCTACTCACCCCTCTATCTATGCTATGATTCTAGGATTTTGATTGGCTTATCTGCTCACTGCCTTCAGTAATCCTGTCACATAATTAATTATAAACACCGGCCTGTAGATATTCTGATGAAATCATTACGAATCCGTGCTGAGATCACGTACGTGCCCCTAAAAATTAGCGCCTAGTTGGTGTACGTGCTCCTGTACAAATCCACGCTGAGATCACCCCCTAAAAATCAGCACCGAGTTGGTGTACCGTCCAGGCGTTTGTTGATATGCCACGGGTAATGCCCTAGCATGATTCTTTCTATGCAAATCTGAATCAAGACTGATAATGTGGCCTTATACAGATATGACCAGTATTGAAGACTGTTTAAAGAGGGTCTCGGGATGAGCTTCTTTGTGCGTTTCCCACTTTTCTGCTTATCCCAGGCCTTCTCCCAAGCCTTCTTCACTTCATGTCGTATCCGGCGTTTGGCTGCGGCGCCGAGCATAGTCCAATTCTTGATGTCGCCAGGCACGATTTGTCGACGTGCACCTATCATTGCTGCGCGTTTAGCTGCTCGATCCGCTCAATGAAGCGATCATGAGGGCTTCGCCTAAATATCCTCCATGAGGTCAGCTCATAACACTTTAGAAGAATGAATAGCTTACGCTTTACTAGGAATAAGAAGATGTATTAGAAAAAGCGTCTAAACTCCTTATAAGTAAAATAAGCTTTCTAAAATAGAAAAGAAACCTGTGATTTGGATTTGAGTATTGAGTTTGCTTGTACATAGTTTCAAATATTCAAAAGAGACCTTAGTAAAGCCTATCTTAAACAAGATGCAGTCATTTGCACTCATAAAATGTACGGTACATCTGCCATCCCCCACACATGAAGTAATTTTTGGCATAAAGCGGTTTTCTGGCTTACATGTAGGATGTTGTTTTCGGCTTTGACATCGAGCAAATATTTGGCATGCTTAGACCTTTCGTTTTCATCCTTTGCGGATGCAAGGAAGGGGCCTAGAACTAAGGCACGAAACCACGCCTTCCTAATGCGAGAATTGCCCTAAATGACGATGGTTACAGTTACGCAAGAACACCATAATATGCTGAGCAACCCCGTTCCTGTGATTATGTCAAGAAATGGAGAAGTCTAGAACACAGAGATTAACCAAGGCCCATATTCATCTTATCCAATACAGGATGATCGACCTCCTCATGGAATTTTGCGCAGCTCCTGACTTTATTAGCTATGCAGATCCCTGAAGACGTAAACAGTTATATGTTCTGTTTTCAGTTGTGCACTTAATCGAATGACGTTAACTTGCATAGAAACTTCTGAAAGCGATGATGACGCGCAGAAAGAAGAATGTTGCTTTGTGTAGCTCCCGTCGCACTGAACAGAAGCCAAATACTGCGCCACTCCTGCCTCCGGGCTTAATTCTCGCTGGGGCTAGAACGAGTGTAGCTGTAGTAATGATGTATAAGATTACCATATCCTTCTGTCTAAGATGCTTAGGAGGGATTTGTGGCAAACAAGAAGTGAATATAAATACCAGTCGAGGCTATCCTTTTTATGACAACAATCCCAACAATCTCTTCCTCTACATGAAAATTATCTACATATTTGTTGCCTCAGAAGTTGGCCTGAAAGTCACCACAACATGGTTGCGCCTAATACAGTTGAATTCTACTCCAAGCCAGACTATAAGGACAATGCTAAAACTGCCAATCTTGAAGATGTGGAGCACTATGTCTTAGGAGTCAATTACTTTTCCTACCATCTTGGAAACGGGACTAAGCTCCTTGTGTGGGATCATAGCAACTTCTACGACAATACAATATGGGAGCATGATCAGCAGAGCCTCCCAAAAGTTAGCCCAGGATCGATGCAGTGCTACCAAGTCCTAAGAGGCGAGAAACACCATGCATCATCTGTTATTGGTATCAGGTTCAAGGATGCCACTGGAGGAAAACCGAAGGCCTTCTTGCTAACATTGAAGCTCGCTAAGATTGGCGACGTTCCCTTGTATTCGGACGAATCTGATAAGTACGCCATTGGAGGTACTATAACGCAAAGTGGCCCACCTGTGACAACCGCTGTGTATGTCCGTGATGAGTCGACAAAACAGTATATTTGCAACGGATCGATCTTTTTTAAGTGGGATGAAGAGAACGAGAAAGTCGCGATTGGAGATACAACAAACTGGCCGAAGGAACTTAAGATTACCGATGATGGCAAAAATAACTTCACTATTACTTTGATTTCAACTCATTGACGTTTGCTTGGAGAACGGAAGGGATGACAGCTATGGCGAAACAGTGATAAAAGTTTGACATTGTTATTTCATGAGATATTTTTTTTTCTTTTACTTTGAAATTTAAGGTATGTCCTGATACTTGTGTTTATAATATGTAGTCATTTTAAAAGTCGATACTGTAAAATTGTACGATTGAAGAATCAAAACTCACGCTCCAGATCAATACATGCGCTGCGCTCACCATATTCGGGATAGCAGTAAAGCAATGCTGTCAGTAATCTTGTCCACAAACACTCTCTCGTCAGTTGACTGGATTGACGATACTTGAAACAGTTTCAGGTATCTGGTGACTCACAGCTATGGATTTCCCAGCAGGAATCAAGTGAACTCGATGGAGTCACTGCAAACATGAATACCAGACATGCCAAGTTCTGGGCAGGAAGTCATTCAACTCGACACTCGAGTTCGCTGCGTGGCTTAGCTCATACTACTACTACTGCTGCTGTTCTCACTGGCTCCTTGTTTCATCTTTAGAGCCGCTTGAGGTCGGATCTGCGGGGAACAGACGATTGGCCATGGAGCCTCAACGGTCGCAGAGTCGCGACCCCTGGCGCTTGTGAGTAACCAGTAGCAAGTACACGAAGACCTCACCAATAAGATTTAGCAGTGCTAAATATACATTGACATCTTCCTAGGTTGACTCGTTTTAGAGTACACGAACTTGCGACGATGACTGGCTGTCTGCCGCCCGGCGTCGACAATAGTGTCACTTTGGGCGTCAATAGAGGGACAGTCACCGAAATTTAAAACAGCGCATATGCCCCTTCGACAAGCTACAAAAGATCTGAATCATTCATCTATTGTGTGACAAACACAAGCCCATTGTTATTGTTGTCTTATTATTCATTGACTGACTCCCCTGTTTAGACAACAATAGGAGTCATGTCTGTATAATCACATTCTTCCTTCTTTCCCTACATTATAATTCGTATCTATATTCTTTTCTCTACTAATTGATGATCTGCTCACTACACTTTCTTTCGACCTGACCTTCCTCCTCGTCTTCCTGCTACGCTCTTTCTATCCCTGGAGGAATACGAAGCGTCGCCAGTCAGATCTTTTATCTGCATCTACATATCAAAGCGCCGGTCGCTTAATCCAACATAAAACTACACCATGAGGCTATTCGGTCGCACAATCTTCCCCATGCTCCCGCCCTACGGCGCTCACGACGGCAGCGATGCTCCTCCACCATACGCAGATCCCGACAAACCAACCCCCTACCTAGGGCTCAAGGCGCGCCTGTCGCAGATCTGGATCAACCGATGGACCATCCTGATTCTGCTCGTTCTCGTGCGTGTCTTGCTCGCCTCGACGAACTTGCAAGGAAACATGGACAATGCGCAATCACAGGCTCTTTCCGCTTGCAACTCTGTTCAATCCGCTGGCAGTGCGATGGCGTCTTTGCCACATTACATGGCGCAGGGAGTCAATGAGCTGACGGCTGATGGAGTCACGAAAGCGGTGAATGGGCTGGTGCAAGTCTTGGAGTTGATGATTACTGGTGTTGAGGCGCTTGTGGTTTTCTATATCAATTTCCTGACGCAAATGTATGTGTGTCTGTTTACTCTTGTGGCTCGTGGAGCTTCGGAGCTGGCTCTTGGTATTGCAGAGGATGCGACGAACGTGCTAAAAACTACGGTGCCTCAAATTGGGAGTGACCTTGCCTCAGCTGCGTCGACAACTGAAAATGCCCTGAACACTCTTTCATCAACACTCAATTCACTGAAGGATGATTGCAATGGTCTCTTTGCGGTTGGTTCTCTCTGTGACGAAATACCTGACGTCCCTTCATTCGACTTTTCCAAGGAGATTTCTGCACTAAATAATCTCTCCCTCCCATCCTCCGTCAACGACGACATCCAGAAAGCCAACAACTCAATTCCAACATTCGACGAAGTCAAGAATCTCACTACAACCGCCATCCAATTCCCCTTTGAGCAACTCAAAAAGCTCGTCCAGACTCATCTCGGCAACTACTCCTTCGACAGCTCTGCGTTCCCTGTCCCAGCGAAACAATCCCTCTCCTTCTGCGGCGAGAATGACGGGATCAACGAGTTCTTCCAAAAGACAGAGGACGTCATCATCGAAGCGAAGAAGATCTTCATTGCGATTCTCGTCATCTTTGCCATCCTTGCTTGCATCCCCATGGCCTGGCTGGAAATCCGAAGCTGGAAACTGGCGCGAGACCGCGCCAAGATCATCGAGACCGGTAACCACGACGCTCTCGACGTTGTCTACCTTGTCTCTCGCCCGCACACCTCTACCTATGGCATGAAGGCCGCAACATGGTTCAACAACAGCCGCCACCAGATCCTCGTCCGCTGGATCTTTGCCTACGCCACCTCCGTTCCCGCCCTTGTGCTGCTCGCTCTCGGTCTCGCAGGCCTCTTCGCCTGTCTATGCCAATACATTTTGCTGAAAGCCGTGGAGAAAGAAGTCCCCGAATTGACAGCCGAAGTAACCCAATTCGCCGACAAAGTCATCGACTCCCTGAACAATGCCTCTGCTCAATGGGCCCTAGACACAAACCACGTTCTCAACAACACCAACACAGACCTCAACAACAACCTATTCGGATGGGTGAATACCAGCACCACCGCACTCAACGACACACTCAACACCTTCCTCGATAAATCCAATGAAGTCATCAACGCCACCTTCGGCGGTACACCCTTATACGGCGCAGTTACGGGCATCTTCGATTGTGTCGTCGAGCTTAAGGTCGAAAGTGTCCAGAAGGGATTGACATGGGCTCACGACCACGCTTACATCTCTTTGCCTCAATTGCCCAACAACACATTCTCCATCGGCGCCACATCCAGCGTCAACACAGGCGACAGCTTCCTGTCCGACCCAGGCTCAACGACATCAAACCAAATCACCGAAGTCGTAAGCGAGGTCATCGACAAACTGAAAGATGGCATTGAGACCGAAGCCAAGATCTCTGCTGTTTTGGTCTTGCTTTGGTTCTTGCTGATTCTCATGGGTGTCCTCCGTGCGCTCATGTTGTGCACGAAACGAGACCGGGTGCGTGGGAATGGTGGTGGGCAGGAGAATGTCGTCCCTGGGGGACCGATTGAGCCTGTCGCGTTTCATAACACGTTCAACACCACTCTTTCCAGCACCAACAGCAACAACGCGGCGATGATGACGGGTGGCATGCCAGCGTCGAATGGTACTCGCGGTGTACAAATGGACCCCTCTCCCCCAGCTCATGAGAATAATCCATTCGATACCTACGAAGACGAGAAACTCGGCTATGCCGGTGAGCGCGACTACTCCTCTGCTGCTATGCACGCGGATGCACCCAAGAGTGCCTATGTCGAGTATGGCGGTGATGAGAAGCGTCGCTAGCCACCATCCCTTCTTTCCTATTCATATATCAAAAGCATCTCTCTCTATCATCTCTTTCCCTTGCTATTTGATTATGTGTTTTGATTGTTATACAGATATTGCATTGACCCGAGGCGTCCTACATAATGATGACTTACTTACTACGATACCCTCATTGCACACATGCTCATTTGATATGATCTGTTGCCTATGAGAAATGTCCGTTACTTACTTTTCAAATATCTTGCATTACTGGGGGTGGGAATGTGTGATAGATAGCCTTGCTCAGCATCTTATACAGAATCCATATATTCATTAATTCTTTCCAAACAAAATTCCAAAAAAAAAAATCTTCCAATTTATATGCTTGTGATAAATAGATATATCTAAATAGCGACAAAAAAGCTCTTCTCCCCTTCCTTCGGGACAACCCTCGCCCGTTCAACAATCGGATCCGCACAACTAACCCTAATCCTTTCCGGAGTCGCAGGACTCTCAAGACGCAGAACATCCGTGACCCCCCATTCTTTACGGGCGGCTTTGAGTGCATCCCGAATCGCGAAAAAGACCGAACTACCCATAAAGAGCGGCGGTTCACCAACACCCCTTGACCGCTGAATCGTCCTCAAATTCTCCCATTGCACGTCTTTTAGTAAAGAGATGTTGAAAACCTGAGGAATGTCGCGGAATCCCGGGATTTTGTACGCGCCGGGTCCCTTGGTGAAGATCTGGCCCGTCCCGCGGTGCCAAAGACTTTCTTCGGTTGTGAAGAGGCCCTGACCCTGGATGAAGGCACCCTCGATTTGGCCGTAGTCGATGGCAGGGTTTATGCTGCGGCCAACGTCCATTTTGATATCGGCCCGGAGTGGGGTCCAGTCTCCGGTTAGAGTGTCGATTTGGACTTCGGCGGCCGCGACGCCCTGCGTGAAGTAGTAAAACATCTGCCCCTTGTTCTCATCCCACACGTACCCGATATCCGGGGTGCGGTAGTACCCGTTTGCGGATAGGTTGACGCGATCGAAATACGCGGCGTGTGCGAGTTCTTTCATTGTTGCGTTGGGCATCTTTTCGCGGTAAGGGCGGAGGCGTTCGTTGAGTTGTTCGCAGGCGTTGTAGATCGCGTAGCCGTTTAGGTCGGAACTGGCGGAGGCCGCTGTGGAGGAGGTGTTGACGACGGTGTTTGTGCCGGTTTCGGAGATGTGGACGTCTGAGAGAGGGACTTGTAATGCCTGGGCTGCTATCATGCTCATCTTTGTGTGTAGGCCTTGGCCCATCTCTGTGCCTCCGTGCGCGACGAGGATACTGCCGTCGCGGTAGATGTGTACCAAAGCACCGGCTTGATTCAGAAAAAGAGCAGTGAATGATATACCAAATTTGGTGGGAATAATGGACAATCCGCGTTTGGACCATTTGTGCGTCTTGTTGTATTCGTCCACGGCTTTTCGTCGCTCAGTGTAAGAGCTTTCCTCTTTGACTTGTTTGTATATGAGTGGCACAAAATAGTCCTTGAGTTCCTGGTTGTAGTGTGTCGTGTCGCCAGCTTTGTACATGTTCATTACGCGCAGGTCATCCGAGGACATGCCGAGATGATCAGCAACTTCTTCAATCATTGACTCGCACATGAACATTCCCTGGGGACCACCGAAGCCTCGGAATGCAGTATTCGAGACGGTGTTGGTCTTGCACAGCCATCCTCGCACATGCATGTTCGGGATTTTATAAACTCCATCAATGTGAGACAGCGCTCGCTCGATCACAGTACCGGACAAATCTTGAGTATGTCCTGCGTTCGCAAAGACGTCGGCGTCAAAAGCAGTAATCTTGCCCTCCTTGCTGACGCCGACTTTCCATCGACAAAGGACTGGATGTCGCTGGCCAGAGGCGATTATATCTTCGTCACGGTTGAGCATGCATCGCACTGGCCGTCTCGTCTTGTTGGCTGCTGTGGCACAAATTCCTGCTAATTGGATTGAGCGAGTTTCTTTTCCACCGAATCCTCCACCAAGTCGCTTGACACGAGTGACGACCTTGTTTGCAGCGACACCAGTGACTTGAGCAACATATGTTTGTCTGTCATACCGGTTAGAAAGGATTTATCAAAGGGCAAAGGTAACTTACGTCTCGGTAGGATTTTGAGTGCAACTAAACACCTCAATCTCCCCATCCTCCGGCTTAGGTACAACCACACACGCCTGAGTCTCTAAATAGAAATGTTCCTGACCACCCATCCTGGATACACCAGTAAACACATGATCCGCCTCCTTGAACGCTGGTTCCGTATCTCCATTCTTGATGTGTCTAAAGTGCTGAAAGAATGACTTGGCTTCAATAGCTTCTTCCGTCGTCAGGATAGCCGGCAGTTCCTCGTATTCAACTTGGACGAGTCTTGAGGCTTCCTCTGCTATTTTGGCGGATTTGGCAAGAATCATGCCGATGGGTTGGCCGGCTGTGAAGACTTCATCGACAGCGAAGAATTGCTCGTCGGCCTTGGGGGCTCCCCACCAGTTGGCTGCTGGAGAGGGTAGATCGTGGTGGTCAACGTAATCATGAACGCCGGGGATGTCAAGGGCTGCTTCAACGTTTACGCTTAGGATTTTGGCGCGAGGTTTAGTCGACAGGACTAAACATCCGTAGAGCTCATTCTTTTGCACAGGGATATCGTCGGTATACTGGGCTTCACCTGTACACTGCTTGAGAGCAGAGACGTGATTTCCAGATTTTCCAACAACTTTTTGTTCGTATGCAGCAGAAGCATCGTGATCTCTTTGACCAGAAGAGATGTTCCTTTCAATCTCATCAATGATATCCTGATCAATGTCGCTTGCTTTGACCTCGAGGGTAGACAAGACGTCATGGTAAAACCGGTAGAAGAAACTCAGTGCCAATGTCTTGCGGTACGTTGCCATACCTCCTGGAACACCAAACCGCAAATCAAAGTCTTTCTCCAAAGCGTTCATGACGCCTTCCAAAGTCTCTGGATTTGTCAATTTCTTGCCAATGATATAAAGCTCGGCATTCTTTGCTGGCACCGTCATCGGCGCCATACCACCGTATACAAGATTAGCACTCAAAACCTCATGGGTATCGGATAATGAGATCCTCAAAGCAGCATTCACAATAGCAATATCATCATCCTTCCGCTTTGACTGTTTATAAGCCCGGAAGTGCTCGCCTTTTTCAGCTACTGGAATGCGCAAACTAGCAATAATCGCATCCGCAGGAAGGGCAGTTGCTCGATAACCCTTGAAGAACTGCGTCATAGGAATCTCGGTTTCTTTGGTTAATGACTTGGCGACTAGAACCGTATTGGAGGCAAAAAAGACGGGATTCAAGTCAGAAATCGGAGAGGCGGTGGCCAGATTTCCAGCTGGCGACGCAACGTTTCGAATCTGTCGTCCAGCAAAGTAGCGTAGCTGCTTCTTGATGACGGCAAAGGGTTGTCCTCGGACTGGTCCATAGCGTTCAATGGCTTCGTCGCAGATGTGCTCTAGATCTGTCAAGGAGACATTTGCTCCTAGCTCGAGATGGTCGTCCTTGAAAGTGTATTGTTTCAATTCAGTGATATCACCCACGTAGACAGACGGATCGTAACGCAATCCCTTGAATTTGATTTCAATCTGCGTCTCCGTGCTTCCTCCAATGAGCTTAGCAGAGGGATAGACATTTTTGATCTCCAAAAGCTGCTGTAGCGTCACTGGCCGATACCATCTCTTCTTCTTGTTACCAACTACCAATGCCTTGAAATCATGTTTTCTCAGAACCGGAGGGAAAATCAATTCCGTCTCCTTATTATAAGGGATGAAATCAGGCTTTGGAAGATTAGGCAATTTCGAGGTATCTTCATTTGATGCTCCAATTGCTTTGCAGCAACCTCCAGCTCCATTCTCTTTATTATCCATGCAACAACCAGAGCCCCCATTTGCTGTGCTTTTGCTACAACCCGTTGGTTTTGAGAAGCTGTGAGCGACGTCCAGGATAGGACGGTAGCCGGTACAGCGACAGAGGTTGCCGTCGAATGCTTCTTCAATTTCGTCTGTAGAGGGTTCGCCGTCGTTGTTGCGCAATAGCGCATATAAACTCTGCACAGGAATTATTAGCACTCGACCGAAAGGGGCGATACATGTGGAAAAATACCATCACAATACCCGGCGTACAGAAACCACACTGACTCCCATTCCCAACAGCCATCCTCTGCTGCGCAGGATGCGGATTCTTAACATCCCCAATCCCTTCCACAGTAACAACATGTTTCCCATCAACACTGATAACGGGGGCTAGACAAGCATTGACCGAAGCATGATACAACTTTCCCGTCGTCGGATTGATATGCGATACCACCTAACCATTCCATTATCAGCATCATCATCAAACAAACTTCCAGCTTATCTTTGAGGCTAGGTACTTACCACGGTACAAGCACCACACCCCCCTTCCGCACATCCCAACTTTGTGCCCGTCAACCCAATACCGCGCAGATACTCTAGCAGAGTTAGCTCTGGATCGATATCGTCGAGGACAACTTTTGTGCCGTTGAGATAGAACCGGATTGTGTCGTGGTAGTCTTGGGTTAGGTGCAGCAGATTGGAGGTCTTTTCTGGCACGACGGCGGGGGTAGGTTCGACGATGCCCGGCGCCATGGTGGGTGTTTGTTAGTTGATTATTGAACAAGGGTATAATGGTATATAAGATGAAAACATCTTAAATCTGGGTGAAGAAGAATAGAAGAAGAGTGCGGGGATGTGCTGTTATAGATACCAGACTATCTTCTTATCGGCGGTCCCCACCTGCTGCCGGCGATCGCCACCGCCCGACGCTTTGCTCTTACAGTACTCTAGAGTCTCACATTGGCTGAAGAATCTATTGTACCAAGATAAATACGATATAACGCCAGAAGATGCTATCGCGACGCAAGGTTGCTAATATTTACACACAAGAGAAGTAGATGAAGCTCATATCAAAATAACCAAAGGTCGCGGATTCAGAGTCTTTCTCAATCGGCTTTGGCGCCGATGAAGCGCTCCTCTTCTTCCTCCCATTGCTGTCGTTCAACCACGCTGCGTGCTCTGTAAAGTAGGTTAGTAAGAAATCAATACTAAAGAAAAGGGACATACCTATATGCTTGCACAAATCGCCAGACTTCGATATCTGCCAGATTCCAGGCTTCTGCGACGTTGCGCAGACTAATGCGACCCGACTTATCGCGAAGCATGTCGCGTACTTGGCTAATCAGCTCATACTCATGATCTAGAGATGGGTTTTCTTTGAGTTCCTCTTCACTCTTCTTGGCGTCGTCTGTAACATCACCGGTCTTGATCTTGAATCCGAAATGCCACTCTAGCTCAGCAACCAACGTCGCTGGAAGGCTGTCTCCCTCCTTTGCCGGAAGAGTCTCAACGGTCATCCAGAATGTCGACGACCCGAACTCGCTACCGGCAACTAACTCCTTGAAAGTAACAACACGTGCAGAATTGCTGCGAGTAGCTCCGAGAAGCACACTTGTGACAGCCGTCAGCCATGGATCGCGGGGCGTCTCACGTCGGATATAGCTGGTATCAATCTCAGCCGAATCATGTTGAAGAGCAATCAAAGTAAGCGGATGAGGTAAGACGCCAATCGAATAAGCGTCGGTGTCATTCTTAAAAGTCGGTGGCTGATTAATTGGGATCGCCTTCAATTTCGAGCAGGGCTTGCACGACCGACGATTAGGAGGGCACGAGTCGGCAAATTCGGACGTAGGGCAGTTGGAAAGTGCTTGTGCGAGCTGCACGGCGGGCTGCACCAATGCCGTTGTGTGCTCAGGGAGAGGCTTCAAGACCGTAAATCCAGATGGAAAACTATTCAAAAATGTTGTATGGAGATGCGCATCGATCAGTTCGACGAGAGCTTGTCGCGCAGCACCCGGACGGGAATTATATTTCTCAGAAAGATCGTGGTAACTGGTAGCAACGGTATTTGGGGTATAGTATGCCAACGCATTAGAATGCTCTTCCTTGAAGAGATCCTCTGGAATAATGTCCAAAATAGACGACGCCTTATCGTTCGCGTTCAGGACTGCAACCTTGATCGCAGCATTAATACGGGTCTTTTCACCAGCAAATAGTGCACGATCAAGTGTATCGAATCGAGTGATAAACTCAGGTATGGCGCCAGCACGGAGGTACGAAAAAGTCGGGTCGTCGTATCGAGCCATTGGGAAACACAGCCAATCTGCGAACAATCCACTACCCATATGACCCCAAGCCAGCCATTTGAAAAAGTCCAATTCGAGTTCTGTGTCGAGCTGTCGTCGTTGGACCTCTTCATAGAGGGGATTCTTCATTGCTTCAGCTCGGCTGAGAACAACAGGTCGGAAACCCTTGGCGTACCAAGCGCGTCTCCATGCTAGGAGTAGCTGGCCGTCTGCCTTTTGTAGAGCTTCATCGTTCTTGCTATTCGGTTCATAGAAAGTGTATACGGGCGGACGTTCCGGTAGAGGCGGGAGCACGGTACGGTGTTCATCGAGCGTAATCGATGACGAAAAGGGGTTCAACCACTGCCAGTCACTGAACCATTTCGATTCGCCGCTTGCGCTGTGTGCTTGCTCGGGCGGTTTGTGAGCGACAGGACGGAAAGGATGGCGGATATCGTCGAAGGAGGGTAGTTTAGTTGGAATGTATCGCGAGGGGCCGAATTTGACGTTCGACACGGATTCGAAAGTGGTGTTTGTTGTTTTGGAAAGAATGAATAGCGCGGTGGCAACGATAGCGATGATGGCGATTAACGAGGTCGTCCGTTGAACGATCATGGTTGCTGGTGGACAGACCCTCACTGCTCAAAACTCCGTGTGATCAGCGTATCCGATGCGATGTGTCGGAGATTAGGAGCGATCTGCCTGACCATGGACGGCCGAGAAAAGAAATGCAATTATTTCGACATGAACGAGACAATGTCAATATAGCCCGTGATGCCAGATCTCATCAAATCATAGATAGCTCGCGTATCCGATTCCTGAAGAAGCCGTGCTGCCTGTTGTGACCGTGTCTCCTTAACTCCAACAGCCAAGCGTCAGCCTTAGGTACCTTTCCGTTTCGGGGTTAGTGTGTTTCACTTGGAGTTGGAAGATTGAATATTCTCAACAACAACAACAAGTTCATCGGTGGAAGGACAGTTAGCCATGCACTTATAACCTTAAGAAACATGCTTACGCTTTGATACTTAACTTATATTTGCGCAAATCTGACTAGTATCATTGATCAGTTTGACTAGCTAATCACTATTCTGAGTTCGCTCCAAATACCAATACGTACAAACTGACTTCTATCAATGAGAAATCTAGTCATGACAATCATTATGCCGAGGTCCCTCAAGATACAGATATACACCAAGCTGACTTCTGTCCAGAGTCACTGGCCAACTTGGAATAGATGATCAAGATTCTGGGCTCTCTCTCTCTCTTCAAATACCAGTCTGGACAGAGGCAACTCCCGTTCCGAGACCCTCTAAATACAAATCCATTCCATGTTCACTGAGTTGATCAAAAGAAGGTAATTGCGTTCTTGAGTCTCTCCCCATACAAGTCTACCCCATTCTCACGTCTGTATCAGACTTGGGAGCCCCCTCGCTAGATGGATAGCCTTGCCCTTCATCATCAAACATACCATCAGGAGACTCACTGGAGCGGATCCTCGCCCGCTTAGACGCCCTCTGAGATCCCTCCGCGACCTCTGTGATACATGGTCCAGCGGACCCAATTGATATACTAGAATCGTCCATGTTGGACACTTAATCAGGAACCTGATGCTGATTGGTCGAGGAAGCAGAAGAATGCTAGGAGGAGTGAGCCATCGCCAATCTCTCGTTTGCCGCTTTGATGAATTCATCTCTCTTTTCCTTGGTCCAGTCTCGAGCATTTCGGTATGCTGTCACTCCTTCCCGTAGGCTTCGTAGATCGCTTGTCACGCTCCTAGCCATAAGTCGCGTCATGATATATTCGGGACGGCCGTCTGAGCGGTTGGAATTGATCATGTGAGTGGCGTAGAATGAGAGGGTTCCATGAATATAAGTCGACGTAATCGTGTAAGCATTATTGTCATAGGGCACGTCTTGTAGTCGATAGCACTGTAAAGAACGCATGGCTCGAGCGCCCAGTGCACCGTTGTAAAGCGCTTGTCTGTCGACTACTGCTGTTTTCCCCTCCGGGCTTTTGGTTTCGAAGAAGAAGTTTGGGGTTATGGGACGATGAGGTATTGTCGAGGGGACAATGTAACGGCTCAATTCGTTGCGGATCTGTTTTTTGAGCGATTCAGGGCGAGCGCCGAAAAATTGATCGGGCTTTGCTGCGGTAAGTGTACCGTTGGTTAAGGAGGCAAGATTCCCAAAAAGAAGGTCCTGTCCACGGCAATTCATGTGAGCATATTTACCCTCAATAAGTGGGATTACTCCAGTTGTAACCGGGGTTTCGTTGTCAGCATCTGCGTCTGCTTGTTCAACCTCTCGATAATCCATCTCAGTAAATCGCGAGGGAGACAGGGAGCGGCGTCGTCGGACCAATCTTTCCATGATTTCATTCAAATTGTTGGGTTTTGGGGTCCTTTGACCATTTGGATAGGTGTATCGATAATTGTAAACGCCATACTCAATCATATGCTGCTGAAAGTTCCTACTATAGGCCGATGTTGTAGTCCTCGTGGTCGTCTTTGTGATTTTTGTGCCTCCGGCGGTATCTGATAGAGGAGAATCGGCCTGGCGTTTCTGCACACGGGAGGAGCTCTTCCTGGAGCTCATTACTTGGGGGATAGGATACTAAGATACTGTTAGCATACTGAGATGTCGATCAAGAGGCATCGACTTACACCTCTCAGGTCAGTTATATCAGGAGCCCCCGACTCTGCAAGGTTTCTGATTTCTTCTAGTGAAGTAGGCGAACAATCACGTAGAAATTCAGGCGCAAACTGAAGGTGTTCACGTTTTTTCTTTGATTCAGCGTGGTAAAATCGTGGTGTAGAGCTGTTTCTTCGGTCCAGCTCTCGTAAAGCCCCAGTTGTCAACCAGATTTTTGAAAGGTTATCCCAAAACTCTGCAGGCGGATGAGAGCCCTGTCTCTTTGGGGCCTGTGATATCTCAACAGAAGACTGTGAGCTTGAATCTGAGCGTGAGCGCTGGCCTTTTCGAGATTGAGAGTGTCTAGAAGACATGTTGGAGAACACGGTGGGAAGAGATGAGAAAGACGGTATTGACAATAAAAGGTTCTCAGGAAAAGCACGATTCTTAGACGCGTAGCTTCTCGACAGAGATTTGGCGGGAGAGCCCATCAGTGATGATTCCTATGAAGAGATTTTCTTTGATATGTTGACGGAGAACTCCAGAAATCGAAATTGAGACCTGGCGGAGTTACCAGATAGGCATAGCCAGTGGATGTACGTAGGGCGTATCAGAGCGGGAAACCCCTCCAACGAAGAGCTCAAAGAAAGATTCAAATGTAAACGAGTTTACTTTGACAAAGTCATTCATTACATTGACATATGACCAAGTGCCTCGGGGGCGTTCAAGAAAGGTTGTCGTAGGGTTATTTAGGGTTACGTATATAATTTTGAGCCTCACGACGCTAACTCCGGTCCATACCCGGAGTTAAATTCCAGAATCGGCATAGCGCGGGAGGAACGTTCCAGGCATCAAAATGAGATACCTCAGGTATCCAAGCAGAGGAAGATTCCAACATCATCGACAACTTTCGACTTCAACCATCTCTTCCTACCAACATACACAGTATACAACTCCGCAGAACAGCCCAACACGCAAACCTTTTTGATATGACCTCAGCGACTTAATCAGTAGAAGAATTTTCACACACTTCATCATGGGTTCTATGGTCCTCCCCCATCTCCAGAATGCCTGGCAGGTCGACCAGGCCATTCTCTCCGAAGACGAGCGCTTGGTCGTGGTCAGATTTGGTCGCGACTCACACCCTGACTGGTGAGTTAACTTATCGCGATGCGCTAGCATGTTGACGTTTCACGTATATGTTTTTCTTTTTTCGGGTTTACTGACGTATCCAATTTTTAGCCTGCGACAAGACGATGTTCTGTCCAAGATTGCAGATCGAGTCAAGAATTTTGCTGTTATTTATCTGTGCGATATTGAACAGACGCCGGATTTTAATGCTATGTAGGTTTTGACTCTTCTCTGTCGAAAACAAAAGCTGACAGTTGCTTAGGTACGAGTTATACGACCCGATGACGATAATGGTATGTCTACCAAAGCAACCTGTCATGTACACATCGCTAACATAGATCTAGTTCTTCTTCAGAAACAAACACATGATGTGTAAGTATCACTTTTTCACTGCAGACCAGTGACCATCGCTAATCCAGCTATAGGCGATTTCGGAACCGGTAACAACAACAAATTGAACTGGGTTTTGTAAGTACACTTTTCGTCAATCTATAGACTGTATGCTAATGCCTTCACAGGGAAGATAAGCAAGAACTCATCGACATCATCGAAACCATCTACCGCGGCGCAAAGAAAGGTCGTGGTCTGGTCGTCAGTCCCAAGGACTACTCGACCCGTTACCGATACTAGTTTACACTTTCGCGTTTTGAGAATCTGCAGAGTCGTGCTTTAAATAATGAGTCAATGACAATATATTCTACTTGGTCTATCTACACCTTCAAAGAATTCAATATCTCATCCACAGCCCATCTCAACACCTCACTCATAGGCTTCTCCCCCTTCCCAGGCGCCACCGCAACACCCGCATCACTCCGCACATTAACAGCCTGACCAGCCAGTCTCAACAATTCTTCCTCAGTCTGTGTCGAACCAGCAGCATATCTATCAGCCAGCGACTGTCGCCCCGTCTCATCCTCCGCAATTAACAACCACGCATGATCCTGGACATATCTCGGCCAAACGATATCATCCACATAACCAGGTGGATCAGTCCAGAAGTTTTGCGGTTCACTTTTATCTTCTTCCTCCAAGTCAACTGCCGGTGCCGATGAAGGCCCTTTATGCTCGGCTCCTCCTTCCTGTATTTCTCGCTCAGCTGCTGGTGTCGGCGCAGGTCCGATAGTTACATATCCGCTCCTCGCCTCCCGTCGAGATTTGACAGTATCATAAGGCGCAGATAGGAAAATATGTAGTTGAATATTATCATGGACACGCCTCAAGACATGCCCCGGATTCTCCGTTGCGGGTGGCGCGAATAGTAAAAAGCCTTCCAAGAACGCAATCGTCACTTCTCCGTTTCCTTCATCTTTGAGTAGGGAAGACTGGTTTAGTTTTTCTTTCACTTCTTCCGTAATGCTTTGGATTAGTTCCTTTGCAACACCCGGGTCCTTGGCTTCGTTTTGATCTTCTTTACTCCTCAGTCGAGGCGGAAGTGTACCATGTTCGCGCACATAAGCCAATGCAGAGGACAAAAATTCTACATCGATGGCGCCGATGGTATCCCAATCTTGCACTAGCTCTCCCTTTTTGGTTCGTACGACTGGTATTCTGTCAAATGTTAGCCCATGCTCTCTTGCTCGGAAGCAGAGTGAGAGGGGTCACCGGTCATCAGGGAGATAAAAGTCATCTTCGTGTATAATGAATGTCCGGATCTTGTTGTCCGCAGCAAATATAGGACGCAAGAGTCTTGCTAATGTCGTCTTGCCACTTGAGGATGGGCCTGAGAGGCCGATTATGATGGTTTTGTTGTTGGCCGAAGACTGCCCCGCTTGGCTGTCGGAGGACATCCTCTTGCTCCTTCTCTTCCTTCTGTATATTTTCCCTCCCTTCCCACTTCACAACAAGTGCGGATGGGATTATGTGCTTGCTTGTTGATTATCTGACCAAAGTCAAGCCAACAAAGTTGTCATGTGAAAAGAGGACGGTCGTGATAAGAACGGCCCCACGTCAACGGTGTCTTCTGTCAGGCACGAGGCTAAAATAAGCAAATTTAGGGCCGGCTTAGCGTCACTTTACCAACACCGCGATGCTTTTTCAAACATGGTGATTCGACAACGTCTGACGCTTAATCTGAGCACTATTACTAGTACGTACCATAGAGGCGGGCTTTGGTTTGTCGCATTGACTAAATTATTACGAGCTCAGCTGTGACAATAAGAAATTAGCGTCCAGGCCTCGATTCCCACCAACATGGAGAAACAAACATTCACATCGACATTACACTCGTCTGCAGTGTGCGATATAGGCCGCCTCCATCATGGCGCAGTTCTTGATGGTACAGCGAACCTGGACCTTCTTGATACTCTTCGTCTTGATACAAGGTTCTCTAGCCGCCTATCTCGCTAAGCGTACGACCATCACAATTCCCGACGACGTCACGTACCATCCTGAGTCGCAGGATATCTGCACGCAGACCGCATGGACGGACGTAGTCTTATTTTTCGTGGGCAACTACTTGTCGCACGTCGCAACCATCGTCAAGGCACCCGGTGAACCTATATACATCACCGGCTTGAACATGTTCTTGGTTTTGCTGTTCCCCTGCTTCGGAGCAGGTCGCGGCCTTGTCACAATCTACCAGCGGGCAAGCTTTTATAAAGACCCGCTGCAGCAGGCGCTCAGAGCCCAAGCCTTGGTCATGGTGATTCGGGATCCTGATGAATGGGAGCCACGGGCGGGAGAATCTCTGCGATCGCTCTCTTTGTGGCCCCCGAAAAAGGCTCAGAGTAGAAGTGCACAGATGAATACCGAGGAGTACTATCAAGCAGGTACGTAAACAAATCTTAAACCCTTTACTGGACTGTTATTGATTTCTGTGTCAGCCATCAGCAAGGACTGGATGGAAGTCAACTCAGAAAAATTGTACGTTACTGGAAACTTCTGACATATCGTAATCGTATCTGACAACCTCGTCTATAGTAAGGGGTACAATGGATGGTTCAAAATGATCGTCGCGCTGCCTCCTTGGGTGACCATGCATTACGGACTGACCAGGTTGCACATGAAGACCGAAAAAGGCTACCACGTCTCAGGGACATGCGATCTGCCGGAGGGATATCGACTCGCCTACGTTCCATCTAACGCGCAGGTGGAGCATATCATGCCGGAAGTCGCATTGAGCCGCATTCTCCAGACATCATACAGCTTGGCCTCTGGCGTTATTTCTATTATCCAGATATTCTCCGCTTGTTCTGCCCTGTACCAATCCAGGGGCTATCAAATCGAGGCATATGGATATGCCGCCTTTGGATTCACGGTCACACCGTATCTGGTCATGTCGTTCCTGAATCTGCTTGCTAATTGTTTCACGCCTACTTTTCCGAACTTATGTCTTGTTCATACTGAGATAATGGACGAGGCGATTAGTCGTGGCGGCCGGTTCACTGATATTGTTGGCAAGCTGGAGAGTGAGCCGCTTCTTGCCGAGGATTTGACTTTGTTTAGTGCTTCCATTGATCCGCCGCAGCCGAGCAAGAATCATGACCAGTATACCTGTCGGATTGCGACCCAGATGTATGAGCCTGGGAGCACGGAGCCGATGCCTGTCAATGAAACCACGAAGCCCGAAGGACATGACGACGGGCCTTCTGTCAGCGATAATATCGTAACATTGGCTACTCCTCTGGAAAGCGCTGCATCACCACCAGATGAGGAAAAAGCGCAGAAGCAAGCAGCAGTGACAGTCGAGCCAGACCATCCCTCTGGACAGCCTCAAACCGAGGCGAATGAAGAGGATGAAGACGATTCAGTACCTACCATCCTCATCCCCAGCTGCTACAAGTTCAAAATCGCCTACTCCAATACCTCCTCCACAAGCATCCTTCACAAAAAGAAACACTTCGGCCCGCGCGGCTGGCTCATGGGAGCAACAACCTGGGGCGTAGCCGCTCTACCTTTCATCCCGCTAGGCGTAATGTCCAAATTCCGAACGGGGACCAGCAGCACCGTTGCCCAGAGAGTGTGGCTGATGGCTTGGTACGTTGTGGGGACCGTGTCGGTGTCGAACCCTTATTTCACGGATCATTTGGCGGATGTCACCTATTACAACTCCCGCGTTTTGATGGAGAAGAGACATGACCTTAGCAGGCTCGAGCGAGCGGGGATTTTGCTTATGAGGGCGGCTGGGGTTCTGGGTATGTTGATTTTTTATGTCACGCCGGCTATTGGCGGGTTTGTTGTTGTTGGGCAGATGTTGATTGCGTATGGGTCTTGTACGAGTCTGTAACCTGCATGTAACATTTGAAAGAGAATATCTATTCTGAGATCTATTGATAGATGCTCTTGTTCCTCCGGAGGATGTCCAACGTGGTAATGCACATCATAAACATAATCATAAATCATAAAAATACAGCTGATATCATGCAAAACATAACCCCTTCAATGCGCTCATAACACATCTCCACCAAATAAACTAGACCGCTGCACAGGCAACGACTCCTCAACGACAACTATATCATCGACACCCCCCGGGCTTGCAGCCGGACTCATGGCCGGACTCTGATAATCCGACGCCGACGGCGGAGATCTCGACGTTCTAGACGACAATCCTCTTCTAGGCGGAGTCATCGCAATCCCATTTTCAGTCACAATCCGAAACGTTGAGACTTTCTTTTTCTTCTGCTTCTTCCCTTGAGAGATCAGATCAGGCGAAAGATCGATTTCAATTTGTGGGCTGGGAAGGAATCCCTGAGCTAGAAGGGATACTTTTCGCTTTTTGGTTGGTGTTGTTGGGCGGTGCGATGATTGCTCCACGTAATCGTCGGGAATGGGTAGTTCGTGACGATCGAAGAAGCCACATGCTTCCTGCAAGTACGCCGGTTCGATAAGCTCGTCGCGTTCTGGTAATTCGTAAAACCGTTCGTGTTGAATAATCGAGCTCATGGTTGAATCGTCAAGCATATCCTTTTCGGCATGTTGCATTTCCAAATTCGACATTTCCTGTCTTCGGTGTAGCATTTTCTCTTCAAGGGTATCTTTGAGGACGAGAGTTTCCACAAAAACAGGTCTCGTCTGTCCGATACGGTGGGCTCGTTTGATGGCTTGACTCTCAACGTAGGGCCGCCAGATGGGGTTGACGATGAAGACCCGGGATGCACTGGCAATGTGTAGACCGTGCGATGCTTGTCGTAGATCCATGAGTAGGATTCTCACGCAGGAAGACTCCTCGAATAGTGATAGATACGCCGCCTTTTGGCTCGTTTTGAGGGTGTTGGCATAGATACGAAAATCGATACCCAACAACTCCAGTCCTTCTGCAATCCAAAATGCCGTGTTGTTGTTCTCGTAGAAGATGATAATCTTCTCTTCTTTGTGGAGCTCTTGAACCCGGTCGAGCAGGTAGGTAAGCTTCGCAGATGTCGTTGCGACCAGCTTCGTGTGCGACAGCGGCGAATCTGACGAAAGTTTTTTGCTAATGCCTTTGAGGAAGGTCTTTCTAGGCGACCAATTTTCCGTTGGCTTGTTCTTATGTGTGAGATTGTCCGCCACGTTCAACTCATTCCTGGCCGGCTTCTTCTCTGATCTCTGCATCAGCTCGCGACGAGCGCTAATTCCTGCTCCTGCAAGCCCCTCCGCAGGATCTTCAGCTGTAAGATGTGACGTTATGAAAGTCTGCGCGAGTCGTGCTTGAGATAATCCTAGTAGTAGTGGTTTTGTTTCATCGGAATTTGAAGTCAGTGACCAGTACTCGCGGGCATGGTCTGGGAATCCCTGCACATATACGCCGAGTTCGTCTGAATGGCAGAACGAGCTAAAGCTTTCGCTCGCAAGTGCTCGATGCGCAATCCTGAGGCCCTCCGTAAGAAGTTGAATGTCATCCACTGCCATGTTCTCGATATGATTTGTCGCATATTTCTCTGCCACCTCAATTGTAGATTCAATATCTTTTGGTTTATGACCGGTCCACCAAAAGCCCGCCTGACGCAAATGATTGATTAGAAGACTAAGATGTTTCCTGTTCCGGCTTTGAAACATGTAATCCTGGTCCTTGCGCTCAGAAGTGATCGCGTTGACGGTAAGGTTGAACAGAAACAGGTTGATGGACATTTTGTCGTAGAATGTCGGCTCAAGACTGACAACTTTATTATGCAGTCGTGGGAGCGGAAGTTCTTCGTTGATGACATCCAAACGGTGTCTTACCACAAGACCTTGAAGTACGGCACGTAGCGACGGCGCTTTTCTTCGTTTGCCATCTTCACCAACCGGTTTGATGTATTTCGTCCAGTTGGCCGGATCGTCATGTCGGGAGTTCGCCCAAGGCTTATGCTTCAGAAATTCCACAACGATCAGCCGTAAATTGTCCACATCTTTCAATTCTTCGTCTGTCCCAGCCTTTCTGCGAGAATGCAGCACTGAGGATGACACATCATCTTCAGAACTCGTGTCGCCCAGCCTCTGATGCGAAGCGAGACTAAGTTCTGCTCCGTACAGTCCATTTGACGGCGTTCCTGAGACGACCCATCGACGTTCGACATGCAGCTGATCTAGCATGTGCATAGTACTAGACTTGTACCCATGTCCGGCAACATTATGACCTTCGTCAACGATGATTCGAAGCCAGTGGAACTTCTTGAGAGGAGATTCCACAGTAGATACCGAAGGGGCATGGCGACTAGTCTCCGGCTCTCCGGCTTCTTTCTCGAATCGAGTTCGGGCGAACAAAATGATATCATACTTCAGCAATTCCTCTTCTGAAGGAGTCTTGTCATGTCGGCTTCTCAATACGAGAACTTGAAGCCCCTCGGTGTGAGATGCGATTTCAGATGTCCAATGATCCACAAGATTAGGCGGAACGATTATGAGCGTGCCGGAAATGAGACGAAGACGAATAGCAGGTGGACGAGACATCCATCCACCACGGCTCGTATACCTTGATGGAGGTGGCGGTATCGTATATTCACCTCTGTGCCGTTCGCACTCCTCTTCACATCGTGCGTAATTGACACCCATTTCTCGCAAACGTCGAAAGTGACTGGGCCATGAAACAGAAAATCGGCCGGCTGTGGCGGCTGCCATTTGCATGAGCGAGCCAACAGACTTGCGAGTCGGATTATTAGTCTCTTGATACTCTGTCGGAATGCGAGGGAAATGGCCGCGTGTTGAAAGGATGACTGCTAAGCAAATTAATGTTTTCCCGCAACCCATAGTCTCCGCAAGAATTCCTGCATCAAGTCAGTAATTTGGCGTGAAAACTGGGCACAGCCGAGATCTTACCACCACAGGCCTCCTCATAGATGCGTTTACTACGTAACAGCGTCCCCTCTTCCTTGTCATAATAGTACTCTTGACCCAATGGTGTCTTGTACACCTCTAACCGCGGATCTAACATTTGTCTCGGCTGTACTTCTCGCTGAATCATGGTGGCAGCCGAACGGCATTGGTAAGGGTGTAATGGAGTCTTGAGTCCAATCACACTAGATGTCTCTCGAGCCTCCGGTTTTGACTCTCTCGAGCTTGCCATCAATTCTTGCATAGCCAACCTGCCGTCTGCATCTCGCACATCGTCTATCGTAGGGTTCGGATTATCGAGGGTATTGAATATGTACCACAATGATTCGTCGTCGGCGGCCTTCTTGCCTTGTTCTGCAGAGTCCGCCTCGAAGTCACCATTCCAAGCCGTCGGAGATTTATCAATATTCGCCATCACGGCCCTCAATGCCTTCCTGAGAGTATTGCTCGTGCGTGAAACGGCAATCCGCGCCACATCGTGAGGTAAGACGTAGACTTGGACGAACGACCAATCGGGATAAGACTCGTATATATTCCAACGTGTCTGTATCCATCCATGTTTTTGCAAGTTGTAGAGCTCCGCCTCTGGAAATTGTGCAGAAGATCTTCGCAGTATACCAACGGGCACATATTGTTCGCTGATGGTCGATTCTTCTGCAGGGAAAGATTGGACGGTGGAGGCTGCTTTCAGAAGCGATTCGGCTAGTCGGGGGAGACTCGAGGATTGTGGTGTATCAGTCTGAGGAGGGGTGATAGCGCCGAGGCCGCATTTATTTTTCGCAGACAACTCTTCATCATTCTGTGTTGGTTGCTATAAGTATCATCAAATAAAAGTCCCTCGCGCATCGCCATTGACGAAGAAGAAACACTCACATCGTTGTACGCCTCGATGCCCGAGAGAAAAGGATAACCGGCATCGGCAACGGCTGCGGTTGCCATGTCGGCACTGACAAGGGACAAGTAACGAGCGAATGAGTCTGATGGAAGGGAAAGGAGTAAAGCACCGAGTAATATGTAGCATAGACTAAACGAACGACAATTTGATTTGAACAGAAGGTTGAATCAGGGTGAATGAACGATGCCTCGACGCTGAAGTTCTTTCCCTTATCGGTTACTGCAATCCATTCTCTCGCGGGGCTTTGTCACAACAATGGGACCCTCAAATTTCTATCGATTCAAGATGCCATCAAGAAAAACAATTTTTCAAAAAACCAACCCCTACATGAGAAAGGGTAAAAAATGTGAAGTAGGAAGTGCTAAGAAGTGAAGCTGAATGCGGAGAAGAAACTCCGATAAGAGATTAAGCGGCAGAATAAATCAGGCAGCAGCGCCAATCTTTATGATTGGTCATCATACTTTACCGCCCTGAAACCCACTCTTTACTCTACTGCAACGACCTCCTTAGGACTATACCAGTTGATTGAATTCAATTAACCCTATACGCCGGCCCGAATGTGCCATGCTCTCTATAAAACATACTATAAGTGGTACATATGAAAATTTGAAAAGAATGAAACAGAATTAGGTGGTATAAAAGGTATAAAAGAAAAATCACCGAGTGAGAAAGTCCTCAATCTCGAACCCGACCCGCCTCAACGCTTTTTCCTCGATGTCCTTTGACGGATCAGGCAATCGGCGAATTATCAGGGTGCGTGCTTCGTGGAGTCGTACTTCGACAGGATTATTGCCATGACGCTCGATTTCTTCACGCTCGCATTCCCGAATGTGTACGATCACGTCGGGGCCGATGCATGTCCGCCACAGGGACGCCATCCACTGCCAATGATCTAGAAATGTGTAGCAGTCATTGACGGGCGTCTTGCAGGCGTATGCGTCGGCAGCTGTTAGCTGATATCTAGGGACAAGTGCAATGGGAATGAGTGATGTGCTAGATTGAGACAGCGTTGGTGAAGGGCTTGCTGTTGAGCTACTACCAGAGGACTCGGGTGACTCAGTGCTGGAAGCAGTTGAAGATCCGCTGGAAGCCTGCGATGATAACTTTGGGCTGACGAATTGAATAATTTCGTTTGAGATCCGATGCCAGTTTGAGATGATGCTCATATATTCAACCATGGCATCCTTCATCTCATCGGGCGCCGACTCCTTACGAGGGAGAATCTCTGGCCCTTCGAAAACTCGGACAACATATTTTCCGTCGTCCATGAGAGTCTGACCAAGATATTTCATCATCGCCTTGACCTGAGCTGGGTCTTGGCCTTCAACTGCAATAACGGCGCCTCCGGTTGGTGAGTTGTCTCGTTCAGAAAGGGGAGGAGAAATCTTAGCCAATAGCTTGATCTTGTTCAAGATGGGAATCGTCATCACGCTGTCGGTTTGCATGCGAGTAGTGGCAGAAGGAGAAGAAGGAGAATTGCCATCTGCTTTCAATGGCGGGAGCGTTAGGCTGGGGTCATAGTAGCCCTCACCTTCGTGTCGTGGTAATGGTTGTTGCTGGTGAATGAGCCCATTGTTCGACATTGGCTCGACATGACTCCGGAAATAAGCGACACCTGGTCGAGAGACATAGGTCTTTTGGGACGAAAGAGAATAAGGCTCTGTGTCAGGGCTCTCGGTGCGGTGGAAAGTGCCACCATTCAACCGGCGTCGTTTGTTGTCCACGGGTGCGGATTCGTGTTCTTTCCACGGATTGTTGAACATACGACGATCTGCCTCAGTCGGGATGAGCTTTTCATTTGGACGACGATTTGACTTTTCGTTGTTCCCCCGAGAAGAAGAAGAAGCAGAGGATGTGGAGGAAGAAGAGCCAGGATGAGGAGACACCGAGTCCATAGAACGATTGTTGGTTGGCGGCACGGTGGCAGTTAGTGGCGTGTGAGGTGTGGAAGGAGGGTTCATCAACCGCCCTCCACATCGATTACATGTCGTCGACCCCATCTGGTTGCCTGTGGCTGAGCCGTTGCGAGAATTATAGTCACGTCCGTAACGTCGTGGCTGATATCGGTAGTCTGGGTACTGTTGCTGATGTCGAGCTTTCTCGGCCTGTTTTTCTGTCAGCGAGGCTCACTTGACAGGGAAGGGCGGGTACAAACCTCCGCCAAAGCTTTCCATTGGTCCTTGCTTTCTGCTGGTAGTGCTCGCCACTGCTCTCCGATGATTTTGGAGATTTCTGGATTTGCGAGCCCAGGGTTTTGTTGCACAACAGCTCCCTGATAATGCTGCCTGTACAAGATGAATGCTATAACTGAACTTAGCTCATATCATGTATCAGTTTTCCGTGATGCTTACCATTCCTCGGCCTAGGAATCTTTGGATCAGGCTGACACAAACAAAACTGCGAAGCCGCCTCTTTAGCAGCCTCTAATCTAGTCGGACTGCGTGAAGCCGATCTATCTCCAGCTCCAATTACTGTCGTCTCGACCGTCGTGAGTATCGGAGTGTTTTGCCTAGTCGACGCCGCAGAGAAGCTAGCCGTCAACTGGCCATTCTGAACCGCTTGCTCTCGATTGATAGCAGAGAGCTGCATCTGAGACAAGGCCGTTGAGCAATTGTCGGGTTCAGAAGTCGGTCTGCTCGTTGGAATCTCTCCAACGGAGACAAGTGACATGGCTGCCGCTCTGGTGCGTTCACTCATGTTCATAATCTTGTGTTCCAAGAGACTGCTTGATTGTCTGTGGAGGAGTCGAGCTCCAGGCTCATCATAGAGTGCCGGTGGGCGTGGAAGGACTCTATCGAAGGACATGACAATACCTTTCTAGACGCGATACATGCAATGAATGAACAGCCTCGAAGTTGTCAACGTGTTGAGGTAAGTTGACTTGACTTGATATGAGCCAGAGAAAGGGAGAGAAGAAAGCAAACACAAAAGCACTTATATAGATGTGATTGATGTCTTGCTTGCTGCAAAGCAAAAGGATCAGGTGAGCAGGATCGAAAAGAGGAGGTGTAAAGAAATCCAATGAAAAAAATAAATATTGACCGTTGAGAATAGGTAGGAAGCTATTCTGGATATATCCGTCTAGCTGGGTTTGCAAGAAAGTCGGTTTCGGTTCGAATTGAGTTGAATCTCTTTGATCTCCCTCCCCTCCGGCCCTACATTTGAACCCACAATGGACTTTATGGAGCTAGCTTCTCTGCCTGACCTTACTTGCTTGACTATATGTGCCGTGCACAACACGGCACGGTACAGTACAGATACAATAATCAGCAAATCGAAGCCCAAGCCAAGACAGGAAAAGAAGGAAAATCGAGAGGGGCAAGCGAGCTGACAGAAGGAAGAGAAAAAAAATACTTCCAAATGTCCGGAACAGAAAAGCCAACTTTTTCGTAGGACAGCCTTTGTTCCGGAACTTATATCATTCGTTCAAACGGTACCTTTTTCCAATCCCGTGATCCATATTTAGAGCTGACTGGATAGAATCGGGTATAGAGGGTATGAAGGGAACTGGGGAAACGGCCGATTTACTTTTTGCGTTTTTGTTCGTGCTTTTGCTTTGTCCTTTTCTCTCCTCTCTTGACGATTTGCCCAACACTTTAACTAATCTGGCAAGTTATCTGTTTTAGCTAACTAACCAGTGTTCGTTGATACGTGACGGTGATCTTCCGGGCCGTTTATCCTCTTTGCTTTTTCATCTTTTTATCCTTCTTTTTCAGGAGAATTTCTTCTTTTCCCATTTACCGTATCCGGCAATGTTTACTCTGTTGTCTTTCTCGGCATCGAAATCTAATACCGATAATTTCCCCAATTGCGATGCAAACAAAAACCAGTCCCTTCCTCTTGAGGATCTTCTTCATCAGTCGGTGAAGAAGGGGGAAAAGGCGGAGCAAATAACCACCCCATCCAGATTCCACAGAGAGAAAGAAAAACAAAAGTGATGCACTGATGAGTGGGAAGGCAAAATCCTGCACAGCACTGAATCAGGAAAGGGCTCTTGTTTCAAGACCTCCGGAAGTAGAATGCATAAAGTGAATGAGTGGTAGGGCAGACCCTTGCCCACCTAAACTCGTACTAAGCATCGATGACAATAGAACGGAGGGCGGACCTATGTAGGACGCTAAGTAGCAAAAAAAGACGTGCATGCATGAATGACAGGCAGCTTTTTTTACACCTTTTTCTTTGTTCTCTGTTGCTCAGCCTTGCTCAAAAACTGTCAGCAGCCCACTCTTTTTCGGCTTCTTCTTCTAATTTCCTTCTTCTTTGCATTAATTGACACTAGAAGTAAGCGCCGAATACGGAAAGCTGCAGAGCTTTGACACATTATCACATCTCTTGACAGCACTGACACCCACTGACACACTGACAGGTTGACAGCTTGATGGGGAATTCCTTCAATTCCGGGAAACTGGGATGGAAACAAGGTCCGTCCGTTGGCTACGTGGTACTTGATTTGGACTAGGTTGGATGGGGGAAAGGAGGTGCTCTGCCCTACCAGTTGAACAATGATGCAGATGTGTCTTGTATCAGCTTGAGATACATGTGTCAACTGGTCCATCGGGTACATGTATGTGATGGGAGGGTGGTACAGCTAGGAAGAGACGGACAAGAAGGCAACTAAGCGTGTTATCTTTATGAGTATTAGACCAAGAATTTATAGACACATAACCCCGTCCCAAAGTATATACATACATCTCTCACACATAATATGTAAGTCATCCAAGTCAAAGTATGCACTGCCCCAAAGCGGTAGCTCAACTACCACTCTCCAATCTCAAAAGATATGATTGCATCTCGCAATGGCGACAGTCAACGAGACGGGACAGCAACAGGGACACAGAATATTTAGTAATAGTGGTACATTTCAGGCAACTCTTTATAGTCCCACAAACAATGCAAAACAACTAGCCTCCCTGATAAAAGAACGGCGACTTAGGGGTCGGTATGTCCCGAAACCTGCCAACCACGGTCCTCCAAAATATGTGCTCGGACATACAAGCGCGCGTCGGGGCTGGAATTAGACGCCGTGATGCGTCTGTATGCATCTGCAGATGTACATGTGTTGGTGTCTGTGAGCTTGACAAATGACAGCAACAGACCCTATCCTCGTCCAGCGAGAATACGTACAATTCAACGTTGCAAGTCATAAATCAGGTCATCTGATACTAGACTGAATCAGTCTTGTCTCAAAGAGGCAATAAATCAATTGAGCTCTCTCCAAGCTCAAACAACCCAAACAACCGATCATCTGACCACTAGAGAGGGATCAGGTAAATCGTGGTTCGCTGTGTGACTTCAAATCTCTGTGCACCACCTTATGATAAACTCTGGTTCACAAATAAAAGTTCTTTGTAAGTCAAACACACTATTCAAAACTTGAGCGCCAAGTACCAGGCAGAGTCAACCTCTTTATGCTGACTCTGTGGAATTCGAATCGTTGGCCCACAGATTCTCAATATCGTGAAAGATCTCCGTGGCCATCATCTGATTTGCTGTCGGCCCGAGATGCAAGCCATCCCTGTAAGAATTTGAGATACATTGTTAGCAATTTTCTTTGTTGTCCTTTTTTCTTTGTTTCCCGGAACGGTTACTTTGTAGACAAGACCTACCAAAAGAGGAATCTTTCTGGATTCTCACACCGCTGATCCTTGTTACCTAGGAATGGCAGCCAAGTGCTTTTGCTCGAAACGCATGGGGTTTCGACATCGTCCCACGGATTTTGATTTCCTAGCCCGTGTCCATCGAGCATACCTGCCAAGTAGAACTGGCGTGATCTGATTTGATTGTTGAGAAATTCATTCGTGTTGAAAACCAAAACCGACCCATTCGCCCAATCATTGGCCTTTTTTTTGAGCTTGTTGTTCCAGTCGTTGACAATATCGATCATATCCTTCTGCCCCTGAGTTGGGTCAAACGCAGGTAAGAAGGTCGGATCAACAGACATCATCAGCAGAATTCGGAGATTGTCAGAATCGGTATATTCTGCAAGGCGATCAAGTTGCTGGAAAAGGGTATCAAGACTGCGCTTCATGGACTTTTCCGTGTCCTCCATCGACACTCCGTTGAACTTCCAAACGTCCCAGATGAGAAAGGACAAAGCGAAAATGGTATTGTCTGACCGCGCCTTCAAGTCACCGCCAGATGGATCAGTTTGTGTTGCATTCAGCTCTGCAGCAAGCCATTGGTCTATCTGGCTGCGAAGATCGGGCAGTGGCTCCAAGGAACGGGCGGCATCGGAAACGACAGTGTGAAGTTCGGTTTCGTCAACGACGGATCCACAGATAGAGCTTTCGCAGACATGTTCTCTTTGCGCGTATGTTTCCAAGCGACATGGCCACTATATTGTGAGTTTTGTATCCAGATTCAGGGTCATGTGCTATGAAAAAGTGTGCTTGCTTACCATTGAACAAACCCATTCTGGCCAGGCTTGCCCTTGCTCAGCTAACCGCGAACCAATAGCACTCCAGGCATCTCCAAATACCACCAGTCTGTGATCGGTATCGGCGGGAATCGTTGTGGTAGGAACGTCATTTACTTGATTTCCCTCGGCAACATTGCCGGCCATGGTACCGGTCCCCTTCAGGCTCAGTTTATTACCAACTGTGTAGAAGTTGCCGGATGCATATAACAGAGACAAAGCAATTAATATGCTGATGAAGGCAAGGCTGCCGAGCATATTCAGCCTCGTCAGATACCGCATTTTCATCCTGTCTATTCTGTACACCGTATCACCAGCTCGTGGTTAATCTGGGCATCAAGGGTTGCACAGAGAACTATAATTGCCTCTCAGCAAGAATGCGTTTGTTCGCCTTTGATATTTGATCCGAACAAGTTATATGATCTTTCAGGACGTCGGGACTTTGCAGGAGACTGGATGGTGGAAATCCGGATTGGCGCTGAAGTATTGGATGAAACGGAATGTCCGGACTTCGTAAAACGACAAACGAGTTGAAAAGCAAACCAAGAATGCTGGGTATCAAGTAGTTGCAAACAACGGATTAATATGACCGATCAGAGGAAAGAGTAGACGAGTCAGGAGAAAAGACGAAGGCTGATGTCCTTCCTCATAGTAAGGCACACGACAGGAACGACCGATTGAGTACGGAGTTACAAGAAGATTAATGTTCGGTAGCTTCGGTTCGGCTGGGAATTCTGTAAATTACATGTCATGACAGATTTGCAGATCCAGCCGACCAATAGGATGCCGAATAGATTGTCTGATTGACGCGGTGGCTGCGGAGACAGCGCCATTGTGGGCTCCATCCGGCGATAAGATCAAGCTCCTATTGGACGCTAACTTACATTACGCGTACCAATATCGAAGTGTAGACTCGTCTCACGTGGGGTCTTCCCGTTCTGGGTTTCAGGCTTTTCAGTTCTCAGTCTCTCACAGATACTCGGCAGTCCTTGATTTATATGGTTCTATTCAGCTTGTAACACTTCAAAAGAAGCATACAATTAACGGAAATGGACCGACATGTGATCGATCACACTTCATCGGAACACGAAAAGAAAAGAAAAGAAACTCGGGTCCTTCAGCCAAGGTTCCATGTATGTTAGTTACCGCCCGCTATTACTGGCATACGTAAGCCGGGTCGAGGCACGTAAGCCAAACAGCAGGGAGATAAAGGCGTACGTCTTCTTCCAATACCCACGTATCAGCATAGCTCAGTGCATGGACGACTAGACGGTGTGCCTGAGCAAGAAACGTCGCGAAGTTACTACTTTCCGTCAAAGTCCCAGATATTTGCCATATATTATTGATCGTATTCGGAGTTTATACAAGTACCTAGCAAAGATTTCAACCTACTATGTACAGACCGTCAGTTCGTAACTCCACTCCACAAAAGGAACAGATCTGCCTCCGCCCCAACGCGATTTGTTTGGTGTCTTGGACCTCCTAGCAGAGCGCTGGGTAACTCCCCGTTACGGCGTTACTAGCGCAAGCCATACGACTAGTCTGATCCCGGACTAGGGTATTATCTTGCTGCCTGAGGCCATAAAGCCCCGTGATTACAGTCACATGACCTGCTGCAGTCACCTGACAAGCGAGCTAGCCCTACGCCAAGATCTGTTGAGTGAAAGAGGTTAGCGCGCTTAGTCATGCCACTGCCCACAAAGCCTTAGCGTCGGTAAGCGAAATTTCCCACAACGCAGCGAGACAGAGAAAGAGGATCCGCGAGAGACTTCAACTTGAACATTCGACCCTCGACAATTCGCGTCTCCGTCTTGACCGCGCAACCACCCCCGTCAAGATGAAGCTCAACATTTCATACCCGGCCAACGGGTCGCAGAAGCTGATCGAGATTGACGATGAGCGCAAACTCCGTGCCTTCATGGAGAAGCGTATGGGAACTGAGGTCCCTGGCGACGGTCTCGGTGACGAGTTCAAGGGCTACGTTTGTCTCCCCTTCTTTTCATTCTTCACACTACAGTCGATTGGTATACGAGCGATTCGAATTCTGCATCCTGGGTTTCATGGGTTTTGGCAAGACAAAGGAATGAATAAAGGAATTGTGGGATGGATTCGATACGATTATGAAAATATCAGCACATGAGAAGCGAGGGGACTGAAATACGGAGAGAGAATACCGCAAATTCATGAGCCCAGTGATGCAGATCTCGAATTGCTCGGACTGAATCGACGGCGCTTGTTCGAGGTTACTTCATTCACTATCATGAATGAAACCGATTTTGAACATATACTTCTACTTTCCACCCACTCTGTTCAACACCGGACTAACGAACGTCTTTACAGCTCTTCAAGATCACTGGTGGTAACGACAAGCAAGGTTTCCCCATGAAGCAGGGTGGTATGTTTGCTCTCAGCACCAACACAACATAACAACCAAACTAATCGATTACTCCCCAGTCCTCCTCCCCAACCGTGTCAAGCTCCTCCTCTCCGACGGTCACAGCTGCTACCGCCCCCGCCGCACCGGTGAGCGCAAGCGCAAGTCCATCCGCGGTGCCATCACCGGCCAAGACTTGGCTGTCCTCGCCCTCAGCATCGTCAAGCAGGGTGAAAACGAGATCCCCGGTTTGACCGACGTCGTCAACCCCAAGCGCCTTGGTCCCAAGCGTGCCACCAAGATCCGCAAATTCTTCGGTCTCGACAAGAAGGACGACGTCCGCAAGTTCGTTATCCGTCGTACCGTCACCAAGGAGGGCAAGAAGGAGTACACCAAGGCCCCTAAGATCCAGCGTCTTGTCACTCCTCAACGCCTGCAGCGCAAGCGTCATCGCATTGCCATCAAGCGTCGCCGTGCTGAGGCTGCCCGTGAGGCTGCGTAAGTTCTGCTTTCCCCTATCTCCTTAGTATCTGTCTAACCCGCTCAATAGCAACGACTACGCCAAACTCCTCGCTTCCCGTGTCCACGAAGAGAAGGCCAAGCGTACCGAACTCCGCAAGCGCCGTGCCTCCTCTTTGAGGAAGTAAATGGTGTGCGGTGTTGAATCGGGAAATGGATGGGGGGGTGGAAATCAAAAAAGACGGTTCTGGGGTTTTTCTTTTGGCATTTCCATGTTGTATTAATGAAAGAGAGAAAAAAAGCCCCCGAATCGAAAACACATAACTTCTTTCTTTCTGTTGTCTCTTTTCCTTTCGGTATGTTCTTTTTACTCACATGACCCAGAGGTGGGAATATACCAGGAGAGAAAGGGAGGGAAAGGACAATGAAAAAAAAAAATCCCATAATGATGAAAGGAAACTCTACAGGCGCAATATTATTCTTTTTTTAGAATTCTTTTCATAATCCTGTCTCTTTTTTTCTTCATATTACTGCAGCGGGATGGGCACAACTCGTCGCTTTGGGGGGTTTTTACAACGCAACGCAACACAACATATACTTTCGAGAAGTTCTAGGAAAGAATAGAATCTCTCACTTTTTCTTTTTTATTTAGCTGTTTATCGGTTCTCATCGTCGATCAATTTCTTATGTCTTGAATTGCTAAGATCCTTATCAGTTGCGTAGTTCTATATGTAGTATACTAAGATAAATGCTAGTCGCTTCATCGTTGTGCTACATACACTAGTTGACACTAGAGCACAGCCATGCCAGGCCAGACCTAGCAATCTACATATCTGGATGAAAACATCGTAGCAATGGAAACAAATCTCTACATACACATCTGATATCGGCGAGATGTCTAGATAGATACAATTTGTAAGGTTCAAATGGATCGAGTATGTGTCTGAGGTCCCAAATGAACATCGGTGATAGAAAAAGTACAAACCGAAACAGCAACAGTAAGAGTCGAAACCTGAAAGTATAAAGATCATCATATATCATTTCAAACATACAAGCGGAAAAAGAAACGACAAACCCATCATCCTTTCAAAATGCATAGCACATACAGTATGAAACCACAGTTTTTACTCAACAGCATGCGAAAACAAGAAACTGACAGACTCGCCATTATGCGTCCTCCTACAAGCCTCCGCCAACGTCGCACTAATATCTATCGTCTCAATCTTGTCGCAGGCTTCTTTCTTCTCCGCATGAGGCACGGTATTCGTCACAACCAGACGACGCAAACAGCTATTATTCAGATTGCTGATAGCGTTGCCCGAAAGAATGGCGTGGGTCACGATGGCATTGACTTCCTTTGCGCCGTGCTCTATTATGGTGTCGGCTGCCTTGACGAGGGTGCCGCATGTATCGGCCATGTCGTCCACGATGATGGCGACTTTGTCCTTGACGTTGCCGACGAGGACCATGCGGGAGACTTCGTTGGGGCGGGCGCGCTCTTTGTGGATAAGTGCGAATTGGAGGTCGAGGCGGTCGGCAATTGCAGTTGCTCTATATCCGTTGTCAGTCAATCCCGACACATCGAAAAAGAGGAGATATAACGCACCTCTTAGCACCACCCGCATCAGGACTAACAATAACACAATTCGTAACATCCAAATGCTCCCGTATCCATTTCAACATGCTTGGCTCAGCATAGAGATTGTCAACCGGCACCGTAAAAAATCCTTGAATCTGGCTTGCGTGCAGGTCCATGGTAATGATATGATTTGCGCCGGCAGTCTGTAACATGGTAGCCATCAATCGAGCAGTGATGGGTGCTCGACTCTTATCCTTCTTGTCCTGACGCGCATAAAAGAAGTTGGGGATAACGGCGGTGATGCGTCGCGCCGATGCTGTTTTGCAGGCGTTGATCATGATGAGGAGCTCCATGAGGCCGTCGTTTATATCATTGGGTTTTGTGGATTGGAGGATGAATACTGTAGAAGACTTCAAGTTAGAAAGAAATATTTCGTGCAAAATAGAGAAAAGTCGTACCATCTTCGTCTCGAACACTTTCACCTATCGTCACACTGGTTTCTTGATTCGAGTATTGCAGGACCAGGATTTTGGTCATTTCAATGCCCAGTCTGCATGCTAGTTAGCTTCACACACTCACAAGTCTGAGAACAATACCCAACAGAAGAATGATGACCTACCTATCTGCCACGAGCTTCGCAAGCTCGGGATGACTGTTTCCAGTCAAAAGTTTGATACTGTTCGTCGCCATGGTGTAAATATATTCCTGACAGTGCCTGGCAAAGGCAACAATTCAATAAACTAGCAGAAATCAGATAAATGCTCCCTCGATCGACGAGAATCCTGATTGACCCCGCGGAGTGAAAGAATCAAAAGTTTCTCCCCTGTAACTTTTTTTGCCATGTGGGGAGACTTGCCTGTTGCGTCGTTCACCGCCTTGAGCTTGGAAGCCCTACAAATTTCAACGTATACAGAGGGCATAGATTAAAGTAGACTATTTTGATTGAACTATCAATATAGCTTAGAAGATGAACAAGATAGCCACAAGCTGCTTGTATTCATAGAGACTGACTGACCTGCACTTCAAATCAGCCCCCGAAAACAACAAACCATCTCAGGCCATGTCAAAGTCCTTCTAACTGCCCCCATGAGAAGCACATGATTCTAAAATACAAGGCCGTAAAGCGTCTCTGATCCTTCTGATGCTTTGCAAGAAACAAAATTAAAAAAAAGTAAAACACAATTTAGTAGAAAATCACTCGAACAAACAAGCGCCCTCGCATGCTAGTACAACGTGCATATCCTTGAGATCATGATAAAACCTCCGGTACTTTTAAGCAAAGCCAAAGTAATCGCCGCCGGCGGTCATAGCTTTGTAGAGTCGTGATCGGAGATCCTCGTAGCTTTCGTACTCGGGCAGATCAAGTTCTATCATTCCAATTAGTATTCATCTCGGCATGTATTGGGAGGATATTACTTACGGTTAAAACATGTATGAGAACTTGGCAGGCGTTCCTTGTTGCCATAGTCCCGATGAATATTAAATCTGCTGAATCCATTCATGCCTTCGAGCTCCTTGAAACCATTGAGTGGCACTTTACTGGTACCGGTCACGAATTGTAGCAACTTCGCGCGCTCTTCTTTGTCGAATGACCGGACTGCTCGCCAGAACCATTGGATCTGTTGCGATGAGGCAGAGTAGTTGTGATACTCTGTATTGTTCTTCCAGTCGTCAACGTCGATTTCGGGCAAACCAGAAATGAGTAGCTCGAGCTCCTGTTCATTGAAGATTGAAATGAGATCAGGCGGGATGATATCATGGAAACCTAGTTCAAATGTTAGTATTGCCAAGTCATACCAGTCAGGCAAATTGACATACCTTTGAGGAAATTTTCAAGCTGTTCCTTGACAGAGCCAGCCAGTTTGTATTCAACCACTCGCTGCACGTACTCCTCCTTGTTCTCTTGTGTCACGGGGATGTTGCGACCATTTGGTATGAGGTCGATGACCTGGGTCTCGCCGAAATCGTCGGTTTCAATGGCGAATGTCTCAGTGATGATATCCGTGATATCGTTCTCCAACATCCATAGCAAAGATTTGTAGTAGTCCAAATCCAGAGTCTCCATGTCCTTAATCGAAACGGACTTTCCAAGGATGCTCTTGTACACAGCTCGACTGAAGTGACAATCAAGGACACGGCCTTCGTAAAGAGCCTTGCCAATGATGCGACCAATAAACTTGAAGAACATCAGATGTTCAGTGTTGACCCCACTCAATCGGTTTGGATGGAACGTCGTTCGATCAGACGCAACTGGGATGAAGAGCGCATAGTTAGGGTTGAACATGCCACGTGCAAGAACTTGGAACCATTCCCTCGTCACACCACCGGCATCAACACCCTCCTCGCCATGGAAACGAATGTTGAGTTTTCCATACTTGACCTCCTCTGCAGTCTTGAAATACAAGCTCTTGAAGGAGTCCAAAAAGACCTGATCTCGTCGGACAGAGAGTTGGAGAGGAGGATGAGGTTGTCGGACTTCGGCGCCACGTGAGTGAATGCGACGGGTGAAGTAGTTTCGCTTGTTGTCAAATTCCAAGACCTTAGGGTTCTTGACGAGCAGAGAGAATGTTCCGCTCATGAGTCGTGGATTCTGACGGACAAGCTCATTGAGAATCTTACGATGCTCTTCAGTAAAGTTGAAGAACAAGTTCTCCATACCAGGGCCAGTTTCTGAGGTAGGCGTTGCAACCGAATGTTCCCTATTGAGTCGCGATATGGGTGCATCCTTGAGGCTTGTGTTCTTGCAAACAACCATGAGAGCCTCGATAAGCGGAAGCAAAGTCGTGGCGACATTGAGCATGTTCTCTTTCTTTCTTATTATTGTCAAGCACGCACTAAGCTTGTTCCAAAGAGGACCAAATGTTGAGTTTTCGTACAATGTTCTGAGAACATCCTCCTTGGGTGCGGACTCTGGTTCAGCACCCTTAACCTTGTCAACTCGATTAGGATCAAACAGATAATCAAGCGCCGTTAGAATACGGAGCAACTTGGCTTGGTCGGAGCTAGCGGGAGAGAATTTCGACAACGCCAACCCTTGTACATCCGTGCCAGAGCTTGCCTGTTCGATATGTGGAAGTAATTCATCAAGATTGATCAAAATCGCTTCGCTCAAAGCCTGTGCTTGAGAGATGAGCTCCTTGCCGATGACATCCTTTGCGCCGGGTATCGCTGATAGATTGTTGATTGTCGAGAGTGTCTCTCGGAAAGTCTTGCCATTACATTCACGGGCCGCAAGAATACCCACCACCAGCTGCAGATTGTGATCTGGAATTACTGGAGGTTCGATTGTGCGCTTCTTCGACTTCTCCTCGTTCGCGCTTGGATTGGTATCAGCAGCATCTGTAGCTTCAGGCATGTCGGTATCGTGTACCTCTGTAGTCTCAGTAGCGGCGTGGCCTGAGTCGTTCTCTGTATCTTCGGGACGTTGGGGTTCCTTGCCCTTGGAAGCGTCTTCCTGTTTTTCCTTTTCACGTCGAAGAAGAATAGTGAGAGGCTGGGTTACAGTGCTGAGAAGATGGGCCAGTTGTTCCATGCAGTTAGGGCTCTCCATGATCATATCCCTATCCAACAAAGAGAGAAGTGCATTGAGGGGATATCTGTTGTCCTTGGCCTCCTTTCCTTTCCCTTTGCGTAGAGCTCTGAGTTTGAGCATGGACGCTGATTCGTGTTCTGTAAGGAAGAACCAGGATATGTGAGGGTTGTACTGAGTTAGGAAAGAGAGCGTGTCAAGGCATTGTTGTACAACAAGAAGAGGCGTCACATCGTTATTGGCGCCACTCGACACCGGCGGGGCTTGATTGCGCTTGGCTGACTGAGGCGTTTTCTGAACGGAGGGCATTTTAGCACGTAGCGACAAATGAGCAAAGCTCCGTTCAATCGCTGCTGCGTCTAAGCTTCCGTCTTGGAGGATGGAAAGAATCAGGCTGATCGTTTCCACTCGGTTTTGACGATTCTCGCAGACATTATGAAGGATGTCGTGCAACTGATGGCGCGCATTACCTTGTAGAGGCATGAACATCAAACGAAGTAGCGTGGCAACTCCAGCCTTGTCAAGAATCTGTACTATTTGACGACGTTGAGGCTTTTTAGCATCATGATCGTGTACCTCATCCCGCTGCCGTTGCTCGACACGTCCAACATCTCCAAATTGTGCAAGCCGCCTACCAGGAAGTGCACGGGCTTCTGTCAAAAACTCTGGTCCTAGTGTAGCTAAGATCTCATCGGGCTGATCTGCGAGGACAGACTGTCGTAGCGAAGGATCGAGGGTCGCCATGAAACTTGCAGGATCCATTTCTTCTGCGTGGGCTGGGGCTCCGCTCGCAGCAGCTTGTCGACGAGCAGATTCTCGCTCGCGACGTCGCCGAGCTGAGGCTTCGGCTTGAAGGATCTCCTCTCTAATCTCGGGCGGCAAGGCTTCCAAGAACTCCTGGCTGATATCTGTAGGCTCCTCTCCAGAAGCAACGGCTTGAGATCGCTGTTCAGCCAGTTGTTGCATAATAACCTCCTCTCTGAGATCTTCCGGCAAAGCCTCCAAGTATTCTGGGTCAATCTCCATGCCCGTAATTTCTACCTGACGACCGCGTATATTGGTGTATACTCGCTGTACTGGTTCGGAAGCTCCCGTTTCTTGAGCTTCAGCAGGGGCTTCAGCTAAGAACTCTGCACTGTCGATATCGTTCATAGGCTCATCAACTTCCTCCGCCTCTACGGTTGCTCCATGCTCAGCTTGCCGTGCCAACTCTTCTTGTCGCCGAGCGGCCTGCTCAGCCTCCTTTCTTCTTTGTTCACGTTCTTCTTCTTCCCTAGCGAGGCGATCGGCTCTCTCCTTTTCCAGTCGCTCTTCCTCCCGGCGTCTGCGAGCTGTTTCCTCTTCTGCTCGGCGTTTCTTTTCTTCTTCAATAGCCGGAGGCACGAGAACACGCAAAAGGGAGTTGATGACACGCTGAGTCTTTTCGAGGTGGTTACTACTGAAGAGAATGCGGGCCTCCTCTTGCCACCTAGTAGTTGTCGTTGCTAGAGCAAAGCTGATTGACTGTGATGGATCATCCCGAGATCGGCTGGAAGGGATTTGTGGTCGTCCTAGTTCAAAAATGCTTTGGAGCTGATTACCAGGCAATAATGCACGGCGGTCAACATGGACATGAATGCCATCTGGTCGAGTGATAACACCAAACCCAGGGCCGCCTTGACCTTCAATGGCTTGCATGATGGCATTCATGAAGCTAACGGGCGTGTCCATGGAAATGACGCGACCTGTCGACGTTGAATCTACTCCATGAACCCAATCCGTGAAGGCCTCAGTGCCAGGACCACGAATTTGCCCAGCAACGTCAGGTCCGCGATCGGTACGAATGAGGAGTGGATTTGTGCCATCATCTGTGTTGCGAGAAGTCATTTGAGAACGTTGAGAACGATAGGGGGGAATAGGAATGATTCCATTCCGGTTGAAGCCACTAGGAAAGCTTGTCCATGCTGGTGTCCCCCGTATATGGCGATGATGGTGGTGATGATGGTGATGGCGAGAAGTTGGTGGCTCCTCACCATCCCAACCCCAGGGTTCCATGTCCTCATCTAAGAGATAATTAGCTATGATCAAGGGAGAGGCAAGAAAGAAGATAATGAAGGAATTACCATCAATGCCTTCATCATAAGAAAGTTGATCGTCGTCCATATCATCCATTCCTTCCTCCAATTCATCAACCTCGTCTTCTTCCTCTTCATCTAATTCAAATATTAGCGTTGTCGAGACTAAAAGGCGGCGATGACCTACCTTCTTCTTCATTCATTCCATCAACAACCAAGTCTTCCTGTGGATCGCCTCCCATGCTGTTCGTTGGGAAATCGTCCATGGCACCTGCTGCTTCATGGATAACACGGAAGAGGTTCTCAAATCGTGATCCATCAACATGAGGGTCAACCTGTCGCAAGTCGCCAAATTCACTCTCAAGCTGGTTCAGCATTTCCGCTGCCTCTTCATTGTCCTCTGACATGTCTTCGCTTTCCCATTCATCATCTTCATCACCCTCTAAACTGTCATTGTCGCGATCGCCAGTAATCTCCCCGGCCATGATCTCATCATCTTCATCATCGTCATCCATGTCTGAATCATCGTCGTCTTCGTCGTCTTCATCACTGTCATCATCCTCGTCTTCATCGAGGAGAACCTCAATATCCATGCCCGTGTCTCCTGGCAAGCCCTCAATAGGACCTCGACCATCAAGATCTTCATCTTCATCACTGACAACCTCACCATCATCTTCAGGTAGATCTTCGTCGTAATCCATTTCATCGCCGTACTCGTCATCGTACATCTCATCGTCTTCTTCAGATTCCTCCTCGCTAGTATCTTCTTCATGATTAGGTTCCAACATTCCTAACGTTGAATGGCGGAAGAGATCTGGGGTTTCTTCACGATCATCCTCCATATCCGAAACAGAAGTCGCCGACGATATTTCATACTCTTCGGTCTCGCCTAAAGTGGAGATACTTGAGGTTTCGCTCAGTATGACGGCAGTCTGTGTCAGCTTGTTCAGAGGTCGAAGGATGTACTTGATGACTCTTTTTGATGCGGGGAAGTTAAGATCGACGTCAGCAATTGAAGCTGTCAACGACGATATGAAATGTTTTTCAAACATTGTCTTGGCGAGTTGTCTTGTAGACGATGGGAATGTTGTGTCACCACTAGCGAATGTGTAGCCGCTGAGCATCTTGTCGAAAAGGTCCGCTAGGCACATCAATCGCGAGTACTTCATGTCAAGTGGCTCGGTGGAAGACATGGCGTCTTTATATGCTTTCAAAGCGTGTTCAAGAGCAAACCTGCGAACAAAAAGTAACTCAGGCTCTTCTTCCTCGTCTTCAACATTCCGCCGTCTAGAATTGCCACCGAATTCGCCTGTCTTAGTGCACAACGCCACAAGCACTCGCATAGCACAAGAAGATGTGTTGCTGCGTTTCTTGAAGACTACTGATTCGTCATGCTCCAATGTCCCTGTAGGTACTAATGTATTGAGAAGATAGTTCAATACTCCTCCACGAGGTTTGGATGGCGTAGTTGCCATGGGGTCTGCTTTGCGGGAATAATTGATGAACTCCACTTTCGTTCGGTTGTATGAGGAAAGCAGCTCAGTCAAACATTGAAGAAGGAAGCATCGATAAATGTAGATGGGGTGGTCATCTGCTTTGAAGGCTGGTTTCTCTTGCTTCTTGGTATCTCGAGCAGCGCTGAGATCTGCGATTGAGGATGATGGCGACGTTTCAGCGACGGACATTTCAGACTCATTCTGTGGCTCTGAGATATTTGCAGTGCTTCCTTCAACAGCCTCTGAGGTCGAATCCTTGTCGTCCACATCACGATAGGACAGTAATTCAGACAGCAAGTAATGAATCACACCGTCAGGATGCTCAACTACTGGAGGCTTCAGCTCAACCACTTTGCCCTTATCTTTCGTTTCCGTAGATTCTTTGTCTTCAACGGTGTCCACAGCTTTGTCTGCAACGACTTCGCTCTCCGGTACTGTTTCAGTTTTGGTGGCTTTCAATGCCAGATTTTGAGGTTTTTGGCTTGGTTCAAACCGCTGAATCTTGAGTATCTCGTTTGTCACTTCAACAAACAGTTCGGGAGATCTCAAAACCAGATGATACATCTGTCGCACATAAGCGGTGGTATCTGTTTGCCTTGAAGACCTAGACTCGAAACTAGCAGTTATCTCGCTTCGCATGATTTGTCGGACAGTGTCATCATCCTCTACAATGTGGCGCAATATTAGCATGAAAGCACCCTGTAATTTATCGTTGGAAGAGCTCGAGAGCTGTTTCAACATGACAAAGAGGCGTTGAAGGTTACGTTTCTCGCCCATGCGAACTGCAATGTGCCTAGCTCTTGTGAGAATGACAAGAATTCGACACACTGATAAGGCAAGACTTTCGTCCTTTCCGACCCTAGGCAAAACGTCAAGCAAGGATTCAAATAACTGCACTTTCTCATCGGTGGATAGCAGGGGTTCCTTAAGAACAGCTGGTCCAGCATCTATAGGCTCGTCGAGTGTTGAGGGGGCGTTCCACTGAATCTGAGGTGGCTGAGCATCGTCCGACAGTAATTTCTCGATGACTAGCAGAACTTGCCCGACCCATGGTGAAGATTCTTCTGCTGCCTTGTCGGAGATAGGAATCTTTATGAACCCAAGTAGAGTCAAGAAGCATTCTTTCAGCTCTTCTATCGTTGCCTGGTAGATCGATCGGTCCTGGAGAACCAGAGCCAGTAGATTGGCATAAGCCGCAATTTTTTTACCCGAAGGCTGGACATCGTCATCGATTTGTAGTGAAATAAGTGATTGCACCAAAGTTTCACCGACTTCCTTTCTGAACCCCTCTGGATCTCGATGTTTCTTCGTTGCAGATGCAATGAGATCGGCTAATTCGAAAGTGACATCGTGGTGAACATTGAGAACATCAAGACAGCGTTCTATCATATTCTTTCGGACCTTGTCGCGTTCCGCATCGAGATCTTCAATCGTAGTGATCTCACGCCTACGCAGCTCTGTTGACTGACCCACGGATTCACTTGGGGCGCGACGATGCATTCGTGACGAGGACTCATTTTGAGACTCGTTTAGCAGAGCTTCTGGATCGCCGAAATAGCGACTTAGTGCTCTTGTAAGAAATTCGGCATTGCTACCGGCCTCATGATCCATATTGTTGTTGGACCTACTGTCGCCTTGTACTAGGCGAGGCGGTCCTTCACGAATAATTCTCGCCAAAGCATAATTGGTATCCGTCACCGACAAGTTAGAAGGTGCTTCAGCTACTGGTGCTTCTTCAGTAGTTGCGGTCGTCGTTCTGGTCGACTCCAAGTCAGACTCTGGCTGCAGTCTTGGTGGTGGTCGTAGCCAAGTCTGGGCATGGCAGTACTCATCTGATGTGGCCAGTACATTGTTACATCGGAAAAGAGCCTCGTGTGCTAATTCCGAGTTATATCCCCTTTCGACAAGCGTGTTCAACCGCTCCTGGTTGAGGAAAAACTCCTTCTTCGGGTACTCTGAATAAAATTGATGACCATTTATCTTCTGGAGGACAGCCCCGTTTTCGTGTTCACCATCAAGGATAGAGCGGAGAATTTCAACGAGACATTTCACGATAGAACTCGAAGCTCTATCAACGAAATCGGAACTCCAAAGCTCTCTAACCATGGGCAAAACTTCCATTCGCAGGTCCACCAAGAATTGACCAGGACTGAAGTAATCAGGGCGGTCTCGCTCTCGCTCCGTTGATAAGAGGGCCTGTGCCTGACTTGACTCCTTGGCAGAAGTAACCTCCGAGAAGAATGTCAAAATAATCTTCAAACCACCATAGGCTGATGCGAGGCGAGCTGATTTATTGGGGTCGTCAACCCCTCCACCCTGGGGTGCTAAGGTATTGATTTCTTGTAAAAACAATCCACATAGGTTTCTCATCATGCTCAAGCCATTCTGTCTCTTGAAAGCAAATAAGATGGCGGTTAGGCAATGCGAATGGGATCGTTCAACGGGTGCTTCAAACAATAATTGTGTGAAAGCAGACAAGATCACAATGAGGTACGAAAAGCGATCTTTGACCTCCGAAGACTTATTGGGAGCTTCCAATTGAAGTTGACGAAGTACAACTCCAGCGATGGCATCAGCCACCATTGACGCATTCTGTCTGGAGTAAGTGTCAGGTCGACGCTTCCCAAGAATACCATGACCAAGTAGATGAAAGAACCCCGAAATCGTCGTCGGCAAGGAGCTGAGTAGGTAGCGAAGGGTTTGAGTGTTTTTGAATGCAGGCTTGCGGTCATCATCAGATTGAGCACCTTCATCTGCAGATGCAGCTGGTGCGGTTCCAGATGCCCTATCTTCTGGAGCGGCCGGCGGCGTGGATAAAGTTGGTGGAGGGGGTTCGATATTGGATGAAGGGTTACGTCTATCATCGCCAATGGACAATCCAAGCGCATCGTTAGCTTCGTCACTGCCCAAGTCGTAACCCCGCACTTTTGTGGCTTCAATCCAGCGTTGCGGTAAGTTCTTTTGTAGAAGTATTTCGTCCCAGACACAGGCAGCGTGAAGTTGGCCTAATGATGTAACGAGATTTGTATACTGCTCCGTTAGGTTGACTTGGGAAAAGGCCGATGTTTGTTGGCTAGGACGTGTTTGATACATCGGAGTTGTGTAAATCTCACGAAGAATATCGGTCAGTACATGTGTGGCAACCAGATGTTTCACATAATATGTCCCTCTTTCTTTCGCTAGCCCATCATCACCTTCAGTTGACTCGGTGTCCATAGCATCTCCAAGGTCGGGCTTCGTCAGTGAGGTGAAGAATCCTTCCTGTTTAGGTTCTTTGTAGAAGTCGGCAAGACAATCGACAGAATCCTGGGTCCGCTTGACTATTGATGGTATAACAAGATGAGGCTTCGTTTCGGCCATCATGTGTACCAACTGAGTCAGTTCATTGTTGGCCTGACGACTTTGGAAATCGAAAGTCAAGCTGGGCAGAGTGGCAAAGTCCAGAATGAATTCAACGCCTCCGGTCTCAATGAAATATGTGCAGTTAACCTGATTCTCAAAGAACGCTCCTAGGAAACGCATGACAGGATAGATGTAGTTCGCAGCAGTAAGTCCCCACTCGTCTGCATCTGAGGGAGCAGATGGAATAGTTCCCAAATCTGAGTCAAGGATTGGGCCAAGGTCCATACTACCACCAGTGGGCAGAGTTCCTTTCCGTAATATAGGGTAAGAAAATTGCCCATCGCGCTTCACTGTGTCCTCGAATGATTCACCAATCTCAGTGAACAAGCTCTGCTTGCCTCCTATGACCGTCAAGTTTCCTTGTCCATCAGAAGTCCATAATTTGGCACCGGCGCCCTTGTAAGCCAGCTTCTTACACAACAAACCAACACGGGCTACCATCACGAGGACGGCCGACATGACAGATTTCTTCAAAGCCGGATGATGCCTGACGAGCTCATCGAATGTCGTTCCCAAAGAGCGGACTAGATTGGCATCCATACATTTAACATGCACGGGGCTCTCGAATATCTCAAAATAGCTTTCTAGGGCACCTGAAGATTGGAAGAGCTCCAGTCCAGCCGAATTGAGACATATGGCGCCGAATGCCTGGGGAATGCATGACATTGCTTCTGAGGCAGGTATAATGCCGCGGGCCAGCTGTTGATCGGGAGTTCGAGAGAGGCGGTGGGAAATAGTTGCAGCAGTCGAGGGCGCTGGCAAAGGAGCACCAGGCTGAGTCGCAGGTTCGGTTACCTCAGTCATCACGGTGGCATCAGCTTCCGGGGTTTTTAGCTCCCTCAAAGTAATGGCTTCCAGCAGACTTTTGCTAAGACCGGCTTCAGCAATGACAGCATAACTGGTAGGTTCGTTATGTATAAAGCTGCTCAAGATGCTGACCGCCCCGCTCCAGACATGGGAGCCGAAGATTTTCGCATTTTCGAAAACAAGTCGGAGAGCAGTCAGCAATGGAGGAGAATCAACAAGGTTGCGTAACAATCGATCGAATCCCCCACCGTTATGCTGCATAATGTGATTCACGAATCTGAATAGCCATCTCAAGGATTGTTGCTGAAAGTACGGAATGTCGTAGTCAACAGATGGAGTGCGATACTCAGTCGGTATACCAATTCCTTGGTTGACATTGTCGAAGGCAGATTTCGTCTCAAACCCAATCAGATCGGAAATTGCATCAAAGCCCTTAGCGGTAGCCAATGTCCCAAGAGCATCTCGCACAGCGTGTACGAATGTATCAAGAAATTCCAGGACACGTGGATAGACACGCCGTGCCTTTTCGGTGCGTAGATTAAGAACGTCCACAAACATAGAGATCAGGCCGGCGGCGATCAGTGTTTCCGGGGTTCTTGAACTTGAGCCTGGTAATGTCCGGAGTAACAGGAGTAGAGCGTCTCGCCAGTCATCAGACTCTTCGCCATCATCCTGGTCAGCAGAAAGCTCTGTGATTGCCTTTCGGGTCAGGAACATTAGGATTCCATGGTTGACGTTGACATTCAAGGCGGCACAGACATCAGCAGACCTTGACTTGTGTTTCGTGAGAGCATCCAAAGCATATAGAGCTGCGGTCTGCGTAGTTCGTAGTGTCGTAAGATCTCCGCTAGCACCCAGATGAGCTAACTCAGCAAGCTGGTAGGTGATCTGTAACCGTTTAGGCTGATCTGAATCTAGTTGCAGGATCCTCTGCTGCATGATGGCTTCAGGGTATAGATATGCTAGGTTGGTAAGAGCAAGAATCCGAATGGTCAAGATCTGTTCACGAGTCACGTCGGATTTCACTAAGGACTGGGCGACCCGGGCTCGGTGTAAGAAATCGTATTTTGACTCGGTCGGAATTTCACTTAATTTTGCCCCAAGAATGGTTTCCAAAGGGCTTTCTGTAACAACGATTGCAGGTATCTCCACCAACTTAGAATTTCGAGTAGATTCCCCTAGTCTAGAAGATAGCGTGGCGCCGTGCACTGAAGGAGACTCTTCGTTACTGGACATACGACTGAGTCGAGGTGTTGGCATAGTAGCGCTTCTTCGAAGTGGCGTAGGGGTAGATGGAGCTTGGTGCTGATGATGAGACTGCTCGCCTGACTGCGTTTCCGTCGGCTGCCTCTCTTGTTCAGAGACACCAAGGTAATATACAGCACGGATATTCCCCCATTCTTCCCATCCATCTTTTTCGCGCAAAAGTACAACAGCGTCATTGGCGTCATGTCTTGTCTGAACAGGCTTTTCCTTTGCTTTGACGACAGGAGAAGTTGGTGCGGCTGGTGGCTTTCCAAATACAGTTGGTCTAGGAAAAGGCGACGAGAGTTTTTGGACCTTGTCAAGATCAATATTGTAATGGGCAGCCAGCAACGCCTGTTGGAAGTGGGTGGCGCTTGCATTGCGTTGCCGAGCGTGGTATCGCTGTGCGAGCAAAAGAGCAAGTCGAAGTGTGGTTATCAAAAGGCTGTTTGATGTCGTGTTCAACAAGTCGTTCAGCCGATCACTGCTGCTGTATAGACTGCGATTTCCACATTTTTCTTGCAGCAGCTGTGAAAAGGATAGAATGGCCTCAACAAGTTCTCGATCACCTTCAGAACCGTAGCCAAGGCCGTTGAGCATTTCATCAACATTGTCGTCCCGACCTGCGGCCGCATCATGCAAGACATATCGACTAAACGGCGTCACCTGAGGACCAATATTTAAACCATATCGTTCAATCACGGCAGCCAAAATATCATCGAATCGATCTAGCAAAGGTATCCAGTGATAGAGATCGCCTCGTGGAAATGGCCATGTCCGTGGAAGGGTCCTGAGATGTGATGGAAGCTGAGCGAGCGGGGTCTTAGTCGCAAGCTTGATAAACTCGGACAGATATGGCGACTAAAAAATGAGTTTGGATGTCAGTTCTCAGGTCGTCAAGAAAGTCATTGATAAAAATCTCTACATACGATTGTAGCCTCATGCTTTGAGCCTGCCGCCTTCTTAATTCTCCCCATTTTGTTGAATCAGTAAAGAAATGGCCACCATGGGAGAGAAGGTAGCTCCCCAGAACGTGGGTTGGCGTTGTCTGGGTACCCGTCGATTACTGAGCAAGCGAATGACGTCTTGAAATAAATTTATCGAAGTATCAAGAGATGACAGATCAGGTTGTGATATAGGTTCGATGACTGGAGAACTCCTAAATCACTAATGTATGAGGTCGAGGTGAGCTGAAGAAGTGAATGTGTTGGTAAGGTCGATATCGAGCAAACAGCTTCTAGAAAAAGCCTGAACTTGGAAACGGCGGGAGGAAGACAGAGTAGACGGTGCAGGTCGGTGCTCTGATAAACCTCTCCAGCGTTGATGGTCAAGCCAGAAGGAGTGGAATGGAGGATAAGGAAGGTATGGTTCGCTTTTTGGGAGAAACGAGAAGGTTGGATGGGGTATCAGATCAGAATGAAAAAGAAGAAAGGTTGAAGCTGTTTGAAGTGAAGGTCGATGTTCGATGTTCGCGCAGGTGGGGACTTTCCTTTCCGCGCGGTCGACCTTGGTGAGGCGGTCCAGTCACAGCGCTCTTGGCTGCAATGACATAACACTCCCGCCTTTTCAGTCTCTTCTGATGTTAGGTATCTAGGTATCTTTGAATATACTCTTCCCATCATCTGCCTACTTCCTTGGTGGTGTTAATTAAAGGAGCTTTTACAGCACCATTGTCCATCTACTATAAAAGGTTCTAGATTGTGAAACACATCTGGATTCCTGGTCATTCAAGGTCCAGTTCACTCCGGGCAGCTTCCGGACCCTGACTGAAATTCACAACTACCATACCTAGGTGCCCAGCTTCAACCCATCTTTCAAAGGATTACAATGATGGAGGCCCTTCTACCTAATAATTTCAGTGGTGACCCATGATCGTCAATGAGATTTCATCCCAAGATATTTAAGGCTGGCAGAGCTGCTCTTGGTCTCCTCTATTGAGCTACGATTCGCAGCGTATGATATATTTACATTGTATCTTGAAACCAACCGAATATGATACCGATATTGTAGAATCCCCGGAAATGTCGGATGGTCTCTTTCATTCACGAATATCTCTTCACGAACCATATCAGCACACTACCGAAAGTCAAGAAAGACCAAGATCAATTTTCAAGAATACTCCGAATTCTGGATGGCCGAAGACGCCTTGGGTGCATATCCAGCGTAGTTCCAAGTCTTTCGTAGACACATACAAGATGTGATACGTATATCAAAACTTTGTGATGCATAGAGAAAATTCCGTAGATGCTCCGTACAGAACTGTATGTATGCTCTCGCATAGTCACAGTGCAGAGAGCAAGGGAGAGTCAACTATCAGATGGTGGACCCAAGTTCGTTTCCAACAGAATGATCTTGGCGCCGGCTTGCCTAGGTTAACTACGTGCTCCGTCCGTACTACGGAAAGTACTTAACCAGCTCCGTCCCTCGCTACACGTGATTGACATCTTTCTGTTTCTTGCGATCGCCATTTCTTGATTTGTTAGCGATTGACCTGTTGCCTCAGACAAAGGGTGACATTTATTACTATAATCTGGGTTACAACACCTCACGACCGTCAAGTTTCACTCTGTGTATCACTATTTTCTTCCTGAGAGCGAACTGAGTCTGCAATCATCATTTTACCACAATGTCGACCATCGAGCTCGTCATCAACCCTAGGGGTATGCCTTCACTTATTAGCCTTTTCAGATGAACAACACTGACTCTCAATCCCAGGTAAACCGATAAGAAAACTCCCAAAGGAGCTTACAGTATCCACCAAAGCTCCGACTAGCGAAATCTACAATACCTTGGCTCAAAAAACGGGTTATTCAATTCATCGATTGAGGATCACAAAGGGTTCAGATGGAAGTGTGTTACCTAATGGGTCCGAGACTATTGATGGCAGTGGACTGCGAGCACAGAGTGTAATTTATGTCAAAGACTTGGGTGAGTAAACAGATTCTTGTCTACGTCTTAAATGTCACAGTTGCTAACCATCGACTATTCCGCAGGCCCCCAACTCGGCTGGCGATTCGTTTACGTGATTGAATATCTCGGTCCTCTCGTCTTCCCACCTCTCTTCCTATACATCTTGCGTCCCTACTTGTACTTCAACTTCGATCAGCTTCCAGAACCGTCATGGCTACAACAACTTGTGTGCGCGCTACTCTTCGTTCATTTCTTGAAACGTGAGATCGAGACTATTTTCATTCACCGCTTCAGCCTTGCAACTATGCCTGCTCGCAACATCTTCAAGAACTGCGCCCACTACTGGGCACTGGCTGGTGTCAACATCGCATACTGGGTATTCCGTCCCGATTCTCCCACGGCAACCGATGACTTGAACCCCATTCTTTACTACGGCGGATTGTTCCTTTTCGTCTTCGGTGAATTGGCAAACCTCAACGCCCACCTGATTCTGCGGAACCTTCGACGACCTGGAACCACTGAACGCGGTATTCCAAAGGGATTCGGATTCAGCCTCGTGACCTGCCCCAACTACATGTTTGAGATTATCGCCTGGATTGGTGTCTACCTGTTGACCGGTCTCAGCTGGAGTGTTCTCATTTTCCTCGTGCTCGGTACTTTCCAAATGTGGGACTGGGCCAAGAAGAAGGAGCGTCGTTATCGCAAGGAATTCGGCGACAAGTACAAGCGCAAGCGTTTCGTTGTTCTGCCACCTCTTTTGTAATATCTGGAAGAGCAACTACATTGCAACTGATAGACGGGATTTCAACTCGGAGGTTAAGAGGGACGCGTCGGATAGGAACTGCGGCTCGGAGGCATGTCGCGTTCGTGGAGCTGGAGGAAGAAAAATAAACAGGTGTATTCTTAGACACAACTCTTGCTCTCTCGCAAGATCAGTAAAATAATGTTATTCTAATTGAACTTTACTACAAATCAGACACATAAGTAATATCCTCAGAAGAATTACAGCGAGAAGGTGGTAGCTTAGGAGGAACATGGTTGATCCGGCCCGCATAATCAAGATCTAAGGTAAGTTACTCTAGACTCCGGAACATCATTGCTGTTGACATGTACGACATAACAGCTTAATTCCCTCGATCAGCACCCGGACTTTCTAAATGGACGAATGATCTGGCCGTCGTCGAATACAATGTTCTCGGCCAGAAAAGCCTAGGAACTTTGGGTGTGCCGTTCTTTTATAATATCTCAACCGCCCGCTACCAACACCGATTGCGCAGTAGCCATGCATCACGCTTTACCGCCGCGAAAGTCGTCCAAAGCTCCTCCTTTTGCTCCGCGCACCTCGAATTTGTCCCTACAACGTCGTCGGAAGCTGAAAGTTTTAGGGCTTATCGCATTTGGGCTGATATTTGTGCTTTTTATTCTCTCGCGGTTCTTCTCATTCTCCGTCAGTAAACAGATTGCGGCTGTGATCCCTTCGGGAACTGCGAATGTTGTTCTGGTTACTTTATTCGACAGACAGGTTCTGAGTGAGAGATACGCACAATGGGTTCAGAGCAATCGAGAGGATTATGCGTCGCGACATGGTAAATTCTTTTCAGATCTGCAGGAAAGGTTATGGTCAAAGCTAAGACATTCATGGCAGGATATGCGACTTTTTTCGCAAACACCTCCGATTATCTATATACTCTCGATGAGAAAACACCACGAAGCTGGGCCCAAGTCCCCGCCGTTCGACATGCCATGGCCGAAAACCCGCACTCGACATATTTCTTCTTTCTCGACGCCCATGCTCTCATCATGGACCCTACCCTTCCCTTGACGTCGCATGTCCTCGAACCGAAACGCCTTGAATCGCTGATGATCAAGGACCACCCGGTCGTGCCTCCGGATAGCGTTATCAAGACATTCTCACATCTTACACCGAAAGATGTAGAGCTCATTATTACCCAAGACGGTGAGGACTTGGTTCCGGGGAGCTTTATAATTAAACAAGGGCCTTGGGCCAGATTCTTTTTGGACGTATGGTATGATCCGTTATATCGGTCATATAACTTTGCGAGGGCGGAGAAGCATGCATTGGTATGTACTTCCCAGGACCTATTCCCGTCACTACGTGTAGAAACCGTCGCTAATCGCCGTCTTTAGGACCATATTGTGCAATGGCATGCCACGATCCTCGCAAAACTAGCTCTTATACCTCAGCGGACAATCAACTCTTATAGTAAAGATTCCCCCGATGTGGCCGCCGACGGCACATATCACGACGGTGACTTTGTCATCCATTTAAACGCTTGCGATGCGCAAGGTCGGAGCTGTGAGGAAGAGTTACAACCGTATTATTCCATGTGGCAGAGGAAGACTTCCAGCTCGAGATCATCATAACTTTTGGTTATTTTTTCTGTTCTGTTTTGGCATATGCGTTATAGATGGTTGGAGAGTTCTTTTTCGAGCGATGTGAAGATTCAATGTGGCGTTTGGGGGGACTGCATATCCACTTGGATGTCCCGTTTTATTTGAGGAATTATCCTGTACTATGAATGAATTTCGTCATATCAACCCATTGAGCTTTGTGTGTTCACGATGGCTTGCAAAGATGGTTTGCAAAGGTGGCTTGCATTTGATAATCACATTCTTGAAATGAGTTTAAACGAAATACCTAATAATAATGTACATACACATTCAAATCAATCTACCCTCATGGCCCAGATTCGCCAGTCAAGATATGATACACAAGTTCACTGTCAACTCTTTTCTTCTCCGCATCATGCTAATACCGGTGCCTGCTCCTTCAAAACCTCAGGCTCAGGTAATGACTCCTCGTTGACGGCCGTCTCCTCAAGGATTTCTGTGACTTCTCTCATATCTTCAACAGCCTCAACGACAGAAGTAGCCTCCGTCAATTGCTTCGCCTTGAGCCATTCCTCAAACGTAGCCGGAGCCTTGGAAATCCCCAACTTCTGTCTCTCCTCCGCAAACTTCTTCTTCATCGCCGGAGACTGCATAATCCGATATCTCAATTTCCAACCTGCCAGTCCCAACTCCTTCAATCTCGACGGCTTATCACACAAAAGATAATTATCCAATCCACCCACTTTCCGAATTGTCCGTAATGCCTTTCGCGTAAGCTTGACAAAGACGTCTTCCCCCAACGCCTCGCTGGGCATCTTCTTCCATCGCACGTTGGGTTTCCATGATCGTCGTGTTTTGCCTTTATTTCTGCCCTTGGAGATTTTGTTGCCGAAGCTGATTGAGACGCCGCCGTAGAGACCGCTGTCGGCTTGCTTGTATACGCGGTTCGGTTCGTAAGGGTATGGCGGGATGTGTTCGGGGATGGTTTTCACTTTTTGTACGGCCAGGGAAGTTGAGAAGGTGCGCTTTATCGTGGTGTTCAAGGATAGTCCTCGGAATGCTGTGTGGAGGGAGGAGGTTGATGCGGACATCAACCGGGTTGGTAGACCCGCCATTGTGTGTTATAAAAGGCCAGCCAGACTAGCAAGCAACCATTATATTGAGATATTATCGGTATGATCTCACTGGCATGAAATTGCCTCGCAATTAGAGTAGGGTGTTGACAATGTCAAGAAAGTTAGCTGATTTCTCGGAAAGAAACTGGCTAGCCCAGCCTGACCGCCTTTACCAGCCACCAACATGATTGGCGGACAGCCTACCTGCACCGCGAAAATCAACCTGGAGGAACAATCAAAGCTCCATCCATTCACATCAGAGAGCACTTAACTACCGACCTTTGTTCAGACAATTTATCCAATAGTCCTTATATTGTCATCCTTCCTCTCCTGAATATATTACCAGGATCTCTTTTTTTCACAAGTTGCAGCTTCAGTCGAAGCTCTGACTCCTCAAAATGGTTCAGATCAGCGAAGTCAAGGGAGGTTCGCGCGAGAACAGGACGATGGCGCATACACACATCAAGGGTCTTGGACTGCGCCCTGATGGCACAGCTGAGAGCTCAGCAGATGGGTGGGTTGGTCAGACAACTGCTAGAGAGGTATGATCTTTTTGCGACAGGCTGATAAAAACACAAGCTAATGCGTCTCTTTTTGTAGGCCTGCGGTGTCGTCGTGGACCTAATCAAAGCGAAAAAAATGGCTGGCCGAGCCGTGCTGCTTGCTGGTGGACCTGGCACTGGAAAAACTGCTCTCGCTTTGGCTGTTTCGCAAGAGCTCGGCACAAAAGTGCCGTTCTGCCCTATTGTTGGAAGTGAATTGTACTCTGCAGAGGTCAAGAAGACAGAAACACTTATGGAGAACTTTCGAAGAGCTATCGGTATGTCCGAAGATCTACAACTAAAGGATTATGTCTCTGATTGTGTACAGGTCTACGAGTCCGCGAAACCAAGGAAGTCTACGAAGGCGAAGTGACGGAACTCACACCAGAAGAAGCAGAGAACCCTCTCGGTGGTTATGGAAAAACCATCAGCCATCTCATTATCGGTCTGAAATCGTACAAAGGCACAAAGAAGCTCCGACTCGATCCTAGCATATACGAAGCTATTCAGAAAGAGCGCGTGACCGTCGGCGATGTCATCTATATCGAAGCAAATACGGGTGCATGCAAGCGAGTAGGACGATCGGATGCTTATGCCACAGAGTTCGATCTCGAGGCGGAGGAGTACGTGCCAGTTCCGAAGGGTGAAGTTCATAAGAAGAAGGAGATCGTCCAAGATGTGACCCTAAATGACCTGGAGTATGTTTTGCTCTCCAAACATTAGCCGCTACCAACTAACATGCAACAGTATGGCCAACGCTCGACCTCAAGGTGGACAAGATCTCATGTCTATGCTTGGACAATTATCGAAACCGAAAAAGACCGAAATCACGGACAAACTTAGAGGTGAAATCAACAAGGTTGTGAGCAGATATATTGAGTAAGACATCCATCTTTTGTCACTACTCTTCGAGCCATACTGACAACTTGCAGTCAAGGTGTAGCGGAGTTAATACCCGGTGTCCTATTCATCGATGAAGTGCACATGCTCGACATTGAATGCTTTACCTATCTGAACCGCGCTCTCGAGTCTCCGATCGCGCCCATCGTCATTCTAGCTTCGAACCGGGGCAACACCGTCATCAAAGGCACAGGAGACGTTACAGCCGCCCATGGCATTCCACCCGATCTTCTTGCCCGTCTTCTCATCGTACCGACACACCCCTACTCTCCCGACGAAATCAAGACTATAATCCGACTTCGCGCAAAGACTGAGAATCTCAACATCACAGATCCTGCGCTTGACAAGGTCTCGGAGCACGGTAGCAAGATCAGTCTGCGATATGCCTTGCAGCTTCTCACACCCGCCAACATTCTTGCGCGCGTGAATGGGCGTCCTGCTATCGATGTTCCGGATGTCACCGAGTGCGAAGATCTGTTTATCGACGCTAAGCGAAGCGCCACCATTGTCAGTCAAGATAGTGGAAGCTTCCTGTCATGATCAATCTACAAGCGATGAATGTATTTCCAAAAATGAGGTTTTATTTTGGGCAAGGAGTGTACGGGGCCGGGTATACTGTGTTTTGATTCATATACAAGTAGAAAGCTCTTAGCCAAATGATTAGTCTTTTCATATCAGCAGGTTATAACAGTTCTACTAGAAATATTATTATATAGTATGTTCGTAAAAGAGAGTACGTATGTAGAACTGATAGCTTGGCATGCATTGCGTCACGTGGGTTCCCCGGTGATAAGCTCCAGCACCAATGCATGTGCCTAGGCCTAGGACAGCCATCCAACCAGCCTCCTTCACTCATCCTTCGACTTCCGACATCTCTTATACTCCGTAGGCAGTCTAATTATCTACGATTTCATGAAATAACGAAAGACCATTTTGCATCCAGCGCAGCCATCATTTCTACCTGCGACGCCACAAGACATTGCGCTTTTCGTCATTCCGATACCCTTCTACACAGTAACTCACGATGGCCAATCCACTCGATACAGACGCCGGCTCGGAGCTGTTCAGCAGCTACGAGGCAGAACTGAAACTCATTCAGGCCGATTTGAACCAGAAATTAGATCAGATTGCAGAGACGACCGGGGAACAGCGCAAGTCGGCTATTGGAATGGCAGAGAGGGCGCTGGATGAAGCAACTGAACTGGTATGCACCCTTCAACCCTGAGTAGTATTGTACTTCTTGGGTCATGGACTAACTAATCGATCTATAGTTGGACCAAATGCGCATGGAGAAACAAAACATCCCCTCCGCCGCCCGCTCCAAAGTCAACGTACGCTTCCGCAACTACTCCAGCGACGTCGACGAACTCAAGCGCAAACTCAAATCTCTCTCCGACGACCGTCGCGCCCTATTCGGCGATCGATATACAGATGACCCCGAAGCCGGGGATGTGCACATGGAACAGAGACAACAACTCCTATCAGGCACAGAGCGGTTAGAGCGCAGTTCGGCCCGGTTACAGGAAAGTCAACGGCTTGCGCTCGAGACGGAGGATATTGGTCGTGGTACCCTTGCGGATTTGCAGGTGCAGCGAGAGACGATTGAGCGGACGAGGCAAAATTTGCATCAGAGTGAGGGTTATGTTGATACGAGTATTAAGACGTTGAGGGGTATGGCTCGTAGGTATTGTACCCCGTTGCTCCCTGAAGTCCTATGCGGTGTATGATACAAGGCTGACATTTGACATTGCAGGATGGCTACAAATCGGATAATCACTATTGCTATTATCACTGTGTTGATTCTTTTGATTTTTGCTGTTATCTACAGCAGTTTCCGTTAGTTATGCATTTGCGTTCTCTTTATTCAGGCGTTTAGTGCGGCGATGTTCTTGACCATTTTGACTTGTTGCTTTATATTTATATTTATATTTATATTTACGCCTCGACCAAGCACTTTGTAGATCATTCAATGATAATGTCATTTCAATATATTATGGGTATCTAACATGCTATGCAAACCAATGTATATATACACTATGTACAGTCCAGAATCCTCACACTCGTCTTTGGGGAAGAACATCAATTCATAACCCTCACAGCCCCAAAAGCAACATTAACAACCACCCCAACAAAAACCGCCAACCCCTTCCGCCAACTCCAAACCCCTTCCTCGCGCCTCAACCACATTGCGCACCCAATCGGCCAGAAGAAGCCCATCACAGCGCCCCAGAGCATATCATCCAGTGCGCTGTTTGATGAGGATCCAAACCCCCCTCCGCCGCCTTCGTCACCACCGCCGCCCACTGGTCCGGTTAGTCCGATGCCTGTGCCGTCCGCGGAGGATCCTTCGTCCATCCATCGATCTTCTAATTCGCGCATTTCGGCGCCTGTGGGCATAGTGTCGGGGGTATGATTGATGGACTGGAGAGCCATGAATTGAGACCTCAAGGCGGCTACTTCACTCGGCGTGAAGCCTGCGGAGAGTAAACGATCGAATCCCCTTGGCGCGGGAGTTGTAGTCCCCATATCCTCTACATCTTGCTCCTCGGTTCGTTCTGTGGGTAGTAATGGGGTCGTTGAACCTTTTTGCTGCCGCTGCTGAACAAGGAACGTCGACGCCATGGCCGCCTCAGCACTCAAATCCGCCGCAGACAGCACAATATCCCCAATAGAGCAATGCACATAAACACGCGGTACATCAGCAGGGACCACATCGCGCACCACGCCCTTGCCCTTCCTATCCTTCGAGGAGGATAATAATCCATCTTCAACATCCGTGGTGGTGGTGGATAACGGCGTACTCGTCCGCGAGGGTAACTTTAGGGCCGTTCGTAGGGAAGAGTCATCCTCAAGTCCGCGGCCGGAATAGATTAGTCTGACCCTTCGGTTTGAGAGGCTGGATGGTAAATGGGCTCGGATTAGCTGTTTGAGACCTGCGACTGTTGTGCTTGATGGGTTGGGGATGCCGAGTTGGACGTCGGGGATGGAGGCGGAGAAGCGGATTATGAGGTAGAGCTCGGGGGTGGATTCGGGTGATAATCTTTTTGTAGCATGGTCGTCCATGGTTGTATTGGAAGCTGTTTCGTGAGATGGACATATGTATATGGTCGTAGATGACTGGGGGTGAGTGAGATCATGGATGGGAATGCGGAACACTGCTTCCCCAGCGATAGCGCCACCCCGGAAGCTAAGCTTATCGGAGCTCACGGCATCCCGCATCAATACAGCCTATATGAAATCCCAGGCCCGACATAAGAGCAGGAGTAAAAGAATACACACTTGACTCTTGTATAGAAACCGGCTTAGACCAGTCTTGAATTGATCGATTACGAGGAGAGCAAAATACCTTGGTAGAGAGAAATCATATTGACAATCTAAAATACATCTGACTCCAGCCACGGAGTATATATATAATTGGTATCGTCACTATCATGGATGTAATATGTAATATGTATCAGCAAGATGCAAGGCAATCATGAATATGTCATTCAATGCAAGTCCGCTGCAGCATGGTATTAAGCGATCCGTGTATAGTCATAGTGAAAACATATCTCACTTAGATCAAATTGAAACGCCGCCCAATGCACTGTAAGAATAAAAGTCGGAAATAACAAGAACAGTAAATTAGACCATGAAGGATTCTCCACAGCCACATTGTTCCTCTGATAAAATCGTTAGTATATTGCCCATGTGTACTTCGGAGGGATGAACTCACTTATATTCGGGTTGCGGAAAACAAATCGCTGACTGAGTTTATCCTCATGCCAATCCATCTCACTACCAATAATACTGAACAGAGCCTTGCTGTCAATAAGCACCTTGACCCCATCTTGTTCAACAACCTCATCAAACTTTCCGGGCTTCTCGACGTATTCAAGGTTATAAGCCAACCCGGAACAACCACGATTCTTCACACCAACACGGATCATCTTCGGATCAGGCTGGGATAGCATGGACTGAAGCTGCGATACTGCAGTTGGCGTGAGTGTCATTGCCGCCTTTCTGGGCCGCAGTCTTGAGCGACGAGGTTTCGCTGCGGGTTCGGTCGATTGAGCGGGTGTAGTCTTTTGAGCTTCGCCTTCCCGCAGGCTAATCGATGGTTTCCGGTCGGTAGATTGGAATGCATTATAAGAACCGGGTTGCGCATTGTATGGTGCATCGGCCGCAATCGAAGTGTCTGGGATACCAGCGTTCCGGGGAGGAGGCGGGGCGTCTGGGAGGGTATGAGGTCTGTAGGCAGTCGCAGTCTGCATGTCACGTCTCGATGAATGATATTTGCCGGCGTGTGAGGAGAAGGATCGGTAGGAACAGATGCATCCTTGCGCGGACCGTTGGGTGACAAATCTGAATAGCGCTGAGGATGATGTCACCGAAGGACGAATGACCTGATGTAAAGACATCTTGCGAGTGTGTATAAGGTTGCCGATGATTCGAATATTCTAACGACAATTCAACATAAACAACAAGCAAGAAAGCATGTCCTGTGTGTTCGGTGTTCAGTGTGCAGTGTTGAGGGGAGTTGATTTATAAGGAAATCATGAGGAAGCAATTCGTTTTCTCCCGAGCGCTCGGCGGCAACTCGGCTGTTCCTTGCCGCAGTCAGGCGGTTGCACAAACCGGCCAATCAGCGTTGAGGTATTTCACATCGGATTTTGTTGAAGATCAGACGAACAACCACCACATCTTTCCAGACACCTCCAAAACAACTACTATGCATAGAAAAGGTGGCATTTCTGACATCAAAATATGCAAAAAAAGAATTCACCACTCTACAGAGAGCAAAAAGATGGACAAACCGGTAATCGAAACCGGGACCTCGTCTATGCTAAAGACGCGTTATACCACTAAACCATTCGCCCTGATTGGTTGATTAAGCGCCGCCTTTTTCGTCTAAAAAATTATTAGATAGGGTATAATGAACCTTTTGTGAATTGCACTGTATAAATCATTAATAATCAACAGTATGTTACTATGTACTGTGATTGAAGTTTAGAGAGTGCATCGTGTGCCCCAGAGTGTGGTGGCTGGGGTAAGGCTAGAGCGTCGTCCAGAGTCAAACGCGGGTGCCTGAGCAATGTGGCACCGAGTGAGTGGCTAGTGGCCACTTCCTCTCTCATTGGATAGAACATCACTGCTCTTGTTATCTGGCTTGTCAGATCAAACAGTGAAACACCTACTCTTGAAAGCAAACATCTCCAGATTGTTTCGAAGTGTTTCCGTCACCGATATAAGCCGACTTGCCATGTCATGGTTGTAAATCCTGCTTCAAAGATCCGAGTCCGCAGGTTAGGTGTTCACCATGGAAGCCTCCCCTTTGACTCAGCAAAGTAGGCCAGAGGTATTCCAGCCAAAGATCGTCAAATTATACGAAGCTTTATTTCAGGTAAGTCTTTTAGCTCGGGAATTTGGAAAGCTCTTACTAAGCCTCGGATAGATAACGGAAAATGTCGAGCCGAGCGAGGGCTTCTGGAGGGAGTTCTATCTACTTCCTCCTGACAGAACACACTTGCGTCGTCTCTTAGATGGACTCTCGCCAGATGATACATTATTACTGCAGGTGAGTCCTCTCGCCATTTTGATTTGCTGTTATCTTTCTGATTGTCTTGCAGGCAGTCACTCAGCGACTGTTTGCTCGGTCTATACGCGAAGCCGCAGCCGGGGTGTCTCCAAATGACGCTCACGCACTTGAAGTTCGTACATCAAATGTCTTAGCTTCTTGTGTGAGAAGCCGTTCTGACCGCTGTTAGACCCTCACTATATTCCTTGGAAGCATCTTGGTCAAAAAGTACACCAATCCTAGCTCCGATATCATCACCGTACTCGCAGGACTTGATGAAGTGGACCAGGTCTTTACGGAATTTGTCGCCATGCTCGACAAGATAATCCGTAACGGCGCTCATTGTAAGCTGCTATAGGTTACTTGCCCCGTGTGAACAGCTAACTCACTGATGATATCAGTGGATCTCCGTCTAAAAGCCATCAGAACGACCATCGCCATGATCAGCGGAGCATACAAAACCAGCCTTGTCGCATACTTTATGCAACGAGATTTCTTCCCTTCCATAATGAAGGTTCGTCATTACCCCACATCTTTGAAAGATTCTTTCTAACGAGATCAGTTTGTGCATGATTTGGACACCAACTTGCAAATACTCGAGCCATTCCTGCTCCTCGGTTTACTAGCAAACTACAATAAATTCGAGTTTCAGAACCCATATCAACAGCGCCTTGATGACTTTGTCAATGAAGGCTCAATCCAGAAAGTTGTCAAAGGTGTAGGACTTTCCTGTGCCGGACTCAGAAATGCATATGTTGCTATCCAGGATGATCTGCCAGAAGGCTGGACAATGAGCAATACTCTTGCCTTCTTTGGATTGCGAGCTTTGGCGGGTGGGAATAAAGATAAGGCTACGACTTCGACTGCTGAAGAAGTCAAGGAAACTTTTGCTGCTCAGTAAGTTCTATATCTTAGATACGAGCTCAATATTCCTAACATTCTTAGGCCCGAATCTGAAGCTGCAGTACTCCTGGCTACCTACGACTTTGCCAACGCCAACAAACTCTTTGGATACAATCTAGTGACATCGGTTCCTGAAAAGCGCCATGAAGAGTCCCCCTTTGCCAGTTTTCTCTCTTTCACATCCTACCTACTCCAACATGCCTACCGCTCCGAGAGAGTTGCAACATATGCAGAGCTCAATATGTTTTCGCTTCGTATAATTGTTGAGGATCCGGTGCTGTGTAAGCGGATTTGCAGCGACGACAACAAACGTAGCGTTCGACTTTGTCGACAGAGACAACCACATCTCCCTCTTGTCAATGGCGACCGAGTGCTCGCGACTGTCATCTTCGATATGATGATTGACACGATCACACACAATCTTCGACGCCGTTTAGACACCAACCTGTACAGGTAAGTCTCCTTTCCACACTTTTGCGCGCGAAATCTCAACTAATGAAATGCAGCCACGCAATCGCGATCCTCATCCGACTCTTCACCTACCTTTCCTCCAACAAAACCCGCCTCACATACCACTGGGCCGAACTGTGGCGCACTCTACTATCTCTCATGCGCTTCCTAACCACCTACGCCTCCGACCTCTCCTCAGCACCGCACATCGACACCCTGACAAGCTCACTCGTAGACCTGATCGCCTTCACACTCTCCACAGGCGACACATTCCTCCCCGATCCGGCTTCATACGACGACCTGTTCTATAAAATCGTTGAAGCAGGTCCCATCATCGCTCGGTTCAGGGATGTATACAATCTTTCTTCGACGACTGCGGCCCCTTCTACATCATCGCTACAGTCGCAACAACATGGTGCGTCTATTAATACGTTGCTTACTGTATCGACGCATTTTCTCTCCCTACTTTTTCAAACGGATAAACCTGCCTCCACCAGCACCACAGCGGAGTCAGATGAAGGCGCAGCAGCAACGGCAGCGGCAGCGACAGCGCGGAAAAAGAATCTGAGTCCGAGGGAGGTTCATCAAATCATAAAACAGGGGTATGATACGCTCAGTATTCAGCCGCAGGAAGGGTTGAGTACGTGGGAAAAGTGGCGGGAGGCGGATAGGAAGCTTGAATTGAAAAAGGCGGCGCGATGTGCGGTTGAGGATGCGAGGAGTCTTGTTCTTTGATAGATTGGGGGAAATGGTTTGGGTTGGGTTTTTACGTGTCTATACGTACATAGCTTGTGTGTTTGCCCGTCCATGATACCTGTTACTTTTATCTGTAGGGGGTTTATCACAATGATGATTGTCGATTCATACAACCTAACTATCCTATCCTAACTCCTATCGCACAATTCCAGGGTAGTCCCTGTGAAGATTACCGGTTCCAAAATCCATCTAGCTAGTCCCCGACGTCCACCTCAAAGCCCCTGCTCTTCCGCCTTGATCTCAGACAAGACGAGAGGTTGCAGTACCTAGAGCTGGAATAGGTACACCAGTAGCCTTTTCGAGATATTCATTGCTGGCACTAATGTACTTGTTTGAGAAGAATTTTTCGGAGTTGCGGCTCAGCCATATTGTGAATTTGCTCAGCTCTTCGCGTAGACGGTTGATGGATTGTTGGTCCATGTTTGTCTGGGCAATGAGTTCGGGGAGAACAGCTATCAAGAACGTTGGCTTAGCTAAATCTGATCAGTAGCATTAAAGTCGGGAAACATACCGAACAGTCGGGCCAGATGGTGAGCTCCGTAAATGTCGAGAGGTCCCTTGTCCGTATAATTCTCTGCGCCGCTTTCCCATTTCTGGCGCAACAATCGGTACTGTTCCCTTTCAAACTTATAGAGCAGAATCTTGTCCAGCGATTTGTCAAAGTACTCTTTGATGCCCATGATCACTTCTTCGAGGACATCCAGTTCAGCTGTTGTCGTGCGCTTTGGCTTCTCCTCGTCGGAGTATAACTGGAGGATCTCATTCACGGAGTGAAGAGCTGGTAACGCGACAACTTGCTGGTTCTTGGTTACATTCTCCCAGTCATCCACAAGCAATGCCTTGAGAGTATCAGGGAGCATGATGCGGATTGATGGCCGCAAATGGAATTGGTCCTCCTACAATCGATCAGACACGTGTTCTAATGTATAAGTCTGTTGAGACGCACCTTTTCAATTTCATTGTCACGGCCTCTCTTCGTGCCCTTAGCAGGAACAGAGGACTGTCGTTCTTCACTACCTCGTCCAGAGTCCGAGCCTCCTCTTCGTTTGGGGGTTTTGCCGGTGCTGACATTGGCTTTTCCCCACATCTGAGCAGTGACTTCTCTTCGAATCTGAGCAGCTAGTTCCCGATTCTCTTCTGTGAATTTGCGAAGGCGTTCTTGAGGAACCCAGTCATCCCAACTGTATGAATATCAGCTCCTGTCTTTTACCCCAATTCAATGCCAAAGTGCACGCTGAGCACATCAACAGTCCCGAAAATAGACGTATCACACGCTACAACAAGTTCCAGGAATGCTAGCAGACCTGGCGGCCGTTGAGGATGGGAGAAACAGCGCCAAGGCTTCCAAACGGAGGGGCGCTGAAGTATACTGGGAGGACTTACGTGTTTTTCCAGCCCTTGTAATGAACTAAATATTCATAAGGACTCTTACGGTCATCGGGGTCGACATGCCTCATATCCATAATCTTGGCTTCGTAGAGTACTTCATGGTGGAAACAAAGGACTTTCTCATCCCGGTTGTAATTCGAGCTGGTCGGAGCCATGATGCTGCTTCAATGGTAGGTCTTTCACCAGATGTCTCCCAAAGAAGGATTAACAGGTATGAAAAATCAATCCTTGGATGCTCTTTGAGGCTTTTCTAAATTTGGGGTCCTTGAGAGGTGTAAAAATAGAGGCCGAATTCTGGGATACGCTTTGACAAAGCAGTCACCACACCCAACAAAGACGAGTAGCTCAGAGATATTCTCGAAAACTGTACTTAAACAGTAAACAATACTGCTAGGAGGTTTTGGAGGCAGTACAGCAAGTTTTCTAGAGGTAGGAAATGAGATTCTGGTGGGAGATGATGGAGGATATGGCCCAACTCACCTCGCTTCTGAAAGCAGCGCTCAATGTAAGAATGCTTTGTTTCTGTATGTTTGATCAAATGTCGCGTGACAAACAGATCGCAGTAAGAGATTCTGTGTCAATTAGACTGGTGTGATAATAGGTGCAGCAGACAAAGGTAGAAGAAAGGTGGTGAAGGAGGAAGGGAGTAAAAGCACGGGGAGCGGAAGGAGGAGGCAAAACGCGTGCCTGCTTGCTTTGGCTTGTTCTTCGGGCGAGACCAGCCACTCCTCCTCCATCTTCCTCGCCTATATGCATGAAACACTCTTACTCTGCGGTCACCTTCATACAAATCTTAGACATCAATTTATTCCGCGTTACACAGCAACTGGACAGCCATTTGCCCTACATCCCAGGGTCTTTGTTGGCTGGGCCGATTGTACGCGCCGTCTGATCTCTGTAACCTCGCCCATTGCCGGCTTAAAGACCCAAGACGCTGCTTCAAGAATCATTCCACGAGGATTCTTCCTGTCTAGAGCTTGTCAACTCTCAAGGCGCGGCTGGTGTGTTTTCAATTCATCTTGAATACAAGAAAATATTCACCAAAAGAATTCTACAATGGCTCCATCGGAGGAATCTATTCTAAGCAATTTCTTGCTATCTCCCGCCTCTCTGCCGACCATCATCTCGCTGCAAAAGTTCACTGAGCTTTTCCCAAAGCGCCTCCAATCGCATCCTCAGGTAAAGATCTTGTACCGGGAATTGCAAGAATTGCGCTCTCAGGATATGGATATGATCACGGAAAATATCCTCAATGAAGTCGCGGCCAGCGAAAAACAAAAGGCCGACTTGCTGGATGCCGCAAAGGCGTCGGGCGTCCATGGCTTTGGAGACGATGAAAATCGCGAGATGAACCTCGATCTAGAGTTTTTCGGACAGACGTCTGCGACTCAAGCAGTGGAACATCATTCTTTTACAAGTCTTCTTGCGGAAATGGAGACTTCTTGCGCCACTCTGGAGCGAGAAATTGTTGCTACAGAGCAAGAAGTTACCTCTACTCTGGCTACAGTGAAGAAGACTGTGGGTGATTTGAGCGATCTTCGTTATGGCAAATTGAACAAGCCTGGGATCACCCCCGAGGAGTACACCGGTGAAATTGTCCGCGGACTGCACGGACTTCAAGATGCTTGCGACCGCGCCAACAACATCAAGTCATGAATATTTGCAACCCCCTTCTGCGCAATAACAGTGCGGCTTATATGGTCAACTATTGCGTCTAGAAGAAATCAGCGAGTACGAATGATATTAAACCAAAATTCCTTCAACTTGACGGTAAAGATTCTCCATCTAAACGCATGACTGAACACTGAGAAAACGTCGAATTCCAAAACACACTCTTGCCTAGCGATTATCTATGCGTCTATCTCTCGAAGAAGCGATCCTCCAATTATCGATTCCATATCCAGATCGTCTTCTCTGGATGCCTCTTGCAGTATGACCGGCAGACCAACCTGATCAAATTCATATGCTGCTATTGGTGAACGCTGCTTCCAATTGACAGTTGGGTTTCCGGGGACTCGGGGAAGTGGTGGGAACCGGCTATAACCAGATCGTACTCTTTGATAGCCTTCATGTTTCCGCTCGCTTGAGTCCGGCCACGGGGCCTGCGGCCTTGAAGGATTATCCAATTCGTCCGGCCTCCAGATCGTTGTTTGAGCTAATACGGTCGATCGGAAATCGTCAAGCTGTCTACCATCAAGAGCTGGCCGAATGCTCGCATTGCAAGCCGAAGTTTTTTCTGTTCGCTTCAACGATATAATGCGTTTGATTCTCTCGATATTATCCTCCACTACCTCCACGCGGTGGGCCAGCCACCCACTCATGTCTACCGGTACGAAAGGCGAATTTGGCGACATGTGTCCGACGTTCAACCGCATTCTACGAAAGCTATCGCGCTCCCTCGTGTCGTCCGAGACCCATGTCAGTGAGCCTCCCGTGCCTCCAGGTACGAGGCTTCTTTCCGACGTCGAGACGATACTCTGCTTCGTGGATTGTTAGTTACGGTACTTGGTTCAATCCAGGTCTTGTAGACATTACCATGTCATGATCTCTAGATTCGACGACGCCCGCTCCATCTGACCGCGTGTTGTATGAACTTCCGTGGATAGGAGTGCTCTCTTGGGAAAGGGCCGGCGTTGCTTCTCCTGACAGGTCCATGTGAAATTATTACTGCCAACGAGATTCGTGGGCTTCAGTCTATGTGGTGGTAACCTGTGGGTCTTCAAAGGCATCTGCAATGATGTTGGGTAGATGTCAGTCCTAAAAGGGGTAGGTCACTTGGCAGTGTGGGCTGCTCATCGGATATCAGATGTCTATTACCATCGGGGTGTGACTCTTCTGGAACTCAGTCACAGTCATTGAATCAGATTGCTGATCGAAGAAAGCTTGGATAGGCACCTCTTGATGTTCCTGTCTGAGTCTACGTCGGGATGAAGAAGAGGGAATAGGAGAAGAGGAGGAAGAAGGAGGAGAAATCAGAAGAATTTTTGCTGGAAGATATCAACCACATGACATAACCAATCATGCTATCTTATATTGGAAGAGTCCAGCCGGAAGTACAGGACATGGGATATTTGGAAGGGAGATACCGGCTATTGTATCGTATGGAGCTGTGACTATACCTGAATTTCCGCGGGTATTTCCTGCATCTGTATCTGAATGGCTCAACCCTAGGCGGTGATGGTGTTTCCAGAGGTGCCTAGTAATTTGCTTGTGTTACATTGTCACCCCTAGCCGTTTGTTCTGGGCTTCATTGTCTTTGTTTATTGAGAATCTTCAGATGGATGCCCTGCGATTTGCTATCCCCATGCTTAGAATTGCCTAGGAGGGTACCGCTAGAGCCTGTTCTTCTGTGCCTGCTGATCACCAGGTAGTGACTATTCTTTGATCGTTTGTTTGATTTCAGGTAACTATTGGGTTTTGCTGTGTTCACATCAAACAGCCACTAAGCGTAGAGAGACCGTATGTTGCCTCTTTTGAGCTTCAGTTCTTGCTGTTGTTTGCTTATATATTTCCTCAACCCTCGACATAATCGCTGACAGAAGGGTACCCCAGACTTCGATCTAATGAGGCATTCAATATTGTCTATGCACCTGATACAACAGCATCCAGTCGTAATTTTGATTAGTACTAAAGACAGACAAAAGATCGTCCGTACATACACACATTTTTCCATCTATAGCCAATTATTGAATCTCTGAAACAATTGATTGTTATCTTATCGGCGCATCCTCGATAAGATAAGATGTCTTGGCAGGGACTAGACGCGTCCTGCGCGTTCTTTTTCATCTCCATTCAATCCAGCATCAACTACTTCATTGATTCAAAATCCACAGACAATCTTGGAACAGACAAACAGCCAGAAACCATGCCTTCAATCCCACTCCATCCTCCCAGCAAATCCACCACCCTCAACCCAAACACCCACGACAACCCCCTCCCCACACTCCTCCAAACACCCTCCGGCCTCGCCATCCTCGAACTCCAAGGCACAATCAATTTCCCTACAACCACGCCCGACGACGACAACAATGACACCGACATGATGACCAGTCACGACGACCCCGGCGCTGAAGAAACAAATACAAAAAAGAAAATCATCGAAACAGAACTCGGCAAAATCATGTTTCCGGATTATTCGGAGTTTATGGATCCGGATAGCACAAAGTGGATGAAGCGTGTTTATCTGTATGCGGGAAGGTATCAACGGATGACGGGGGAAGTGAAGAAGCTGGCGAAGCCGTTGGCTGTTGTGCGGCGACGAGAAAGGAGTACAATGGAGGGGGAAAGAGCGGGGGAAGAAGAAGCGGATGAGCTTGAGATTGTGGAGCTTATCAAGTATAAGATTATATTTGCGTCTAGGCCGGAGCCTGTGGGATTGGAGTGAACAATACAGAACGGTATGGATTTGACATTATGATGAGAGGCGGCTGAGCGCTGTGCTCGAATGAACCGCCTCGTTTAGGGTGACCAATGTCCTCACGAACTCGAGGAAAACCCGCCAACACCACACAACTTGCCTCGGAAAACAAGACGACTCCTTCAAGCAGCATTTTCAAAAATCACCGTCAAAACATCCCCCTCCTTCTTGCCACCCACAAACGCCTTCAACGTCTGATGCGCCGGACACTCAGCATCATAGAACTTCAAATCCTCCATCGTCGCAAACGTCGTCTTGACGCCGAAATTGTATCCCTGACTCCGCGGGTCGGGGATCGCGGGACCAAAGGAGACGTTGGTTATGTATGGTTTGCCGTCCTGTCCAACAATACGCAGGAGCAGGTTAGCCTGAGCTTGGGGCTATGGGGTAAGTGAAGGCGAAGGGGGATGGATTACCTTGACGGCAGTTTTGACGAGTTGCTTATACTCTTCAACTAGTTGAGCGCGATGCTCCTCACTGGGGATGTTGAATAGAGTGATGCGCTCGACGGTCCCCATTTTGGATGTTGTGGTGGTAGTAAATCCTCGATTGTTTCTTCTCGTCGCGATTGCGATATTTGTACAAGCAATTGGGCGAAACTGAATATGTATATTCGAACGAAATAGTGGTCGCAACATGGATATATATCCACTATATATGTCTAGGTGATTAGTATTCAGAAATACAGTTTTGTAACCCCTCATCGGGTCGTATTCGATGTTCCAGATGTCCCGCTCGGATTGCGCAAGACAGCCTGAATTATCCGCTTTCCACCCGGGATAACCGCCGCGTTCGTCCATCATCACACCTGGAGCCCTCAGCCGACTTCGGGAGGACGATATTTCGGATACATAGTTACACAATAACTGTGTAGTTACAAATTTGAGCGAGTCAAGGTTGAAGACGAATGTCGTTAATCATATTCTGTTGATATTATGTGATAATCTCATGCTTTGATAATGACATGACTTAACATATGGCACCTCCTCTGGCTGCGTTTTTGGTACAGTCCATATACATACAGGGGATAAAAAGTAAGTCGACCAGACTTAGACCTGGATAGTCATACAGATTGGTATAAGACAGGATAACAAAGAATTGAGTGTGTACTCAACGTCGAGTACCCGACCAAGGTAATAAAAAAATATACAGAGAAGAAGAAGCAATCGCAACATGAATGCTGGATCGGATCATCCGTCTAAAGCCCTTCGGAGATCTGCCCATTTCTGTCTGAGGCCCTCGTGGTTTTCTGAGAGCTGTTTCGTGCATCAGTTAGCAGCTATTCAAGCTTCAATTGTATGAAAAGAGGATCTTACCTCAGCCCATTTCATCTTGGTCTCCACCAAATCCTTCTCCATCTCTGCCATTTGTTCTTCCATATTTCGATTCTCGTTCTGCACTTCCATATTTCGTTTCATAATACGCTCCATCTCGGTCCTGAGCTTCTCCTCAACCTCGGCGGGCTGCTTGTCGACAACAATTTTCAGCTCTTGTACCTGTACCTGAAGACTTTCATTTTTGTCAGACAATTCTTCGTTTTCGACCTTCATTCGAACTAATTCGGATGCTAATTGAACGTGTTCCTGATCCGATTTTTCGGTGCGTTCTTCTAAAGACCGTATTCGAGCAGCTTGCGATGAGACGGTATGCTTGAGATTTTCAAGCTCTTGTTCTCTTTCTTTCTCGGTTCGGACCTTCTCCTCCCACTCTGCCGTATATGACTGAATCATTTCAGCCGTGAGTGGAATGGCACATGCATCTTGCACCATGAGATCGGCTCGGTAGATCTCCTTATCGCTTCCACCAGAGCTGCCGAAGAATCCAGACTCAAGAATCGAACTAGCTGATGGTTGTTGATCGATGTAAACATCGAACAGTCTTTCCTTCAAGAATTGAGACAGGCTGGACATGTCTTTCATGCCGAGAAGCGTTTCGACGTTGCGTTGCATGATAGCGACGCCAAAGCGGAGAATAGTACTCTCCAATCCTTCTTCAAAGATGAGATCGTAGATGCGGAGTACTAATTGCAACGGGAATCGATAAGCAAAAAGAGTCAAGAACCACTGTGTGGCATACAGCTGCGGGCTGACTCCGCGTCGTCGAAGGTGACAATAAAGGGCAGGTTCGAGGTCCTCCAAGAGTCGCTCAAACTGGAATAAATGCAAATGCAGACCGGGCATGTCCTGGATAAACATATCTCGTAGACCATATTTATTCATAAGCTTTACAAGAAGCGTAAAGGCTTCTCCTTCATCCATCTGGCACAGAATTTAGTATAAGACAAAAAAGATATGCGCAGAGCTACTTACGTTGAATAACAGAGGCATAGCAATAAAGTTGATACCTTGAGCATAGCCTACCGCCTCGTCATATAAAGCATAAGCCTTGCATAGTCCAAAAAGAGCTTCCTGGCTCCCCTGCGAGACAAAATATTTCGAATAGCTGGTCCGCGAACCCAAGTCTCTTCGTATTACCTTTTCTAGCTTGCGAACCGCCTCGATATCCTCTTTGAGCTTCTTCTTGCGAGCCGTCTCTGCAGCTATGGGGTCGATTTCCTTATCATGTGGAACTGGCGAAGTCGTAGTTTGACTTGACGGCGACGGAGAGCCTGAGTTATCTGATCGAATGGAGGAGCGCGAGGAAGCTAGAGACTCTTTCTCAGAGGCAGCACCGCTGGGCCCATGTCCGTTGAGACTCATATGACGTTCTTTGTCTGTTCCCCGTGCCACGAGTTCCTTGTATACTTCTTCAAGCTCCGAATTGCGACTATCGGCCAACACTTGCCAAATCACGCCTCTGATTGTTTGAGGGATACCGCGCTTGATAGCGGCATTAAGTTCCTCGGAGTTGGCACCTGACAATGCTTCCGGGCCATTATTGACAATTCCTTCCCACAACTCCCAATCAACTGGCGCCGCTGCGTCGGTCGCGGATGTCGAAATTCCTGATACTGTTCCGGGTGGAAGGTTAGGATTGACGGGTGGAAATGGTCCTCCAGTTCCAGCAATAACCGGCGACGGAGCTGGTAGTGCTTGTTCTTCTGCGGGGCTAGCAAGCCCTGCACCGATGGATACATTTCCCGAAGCAATGCTCACTTGATCGGCTTCGGGCCCCTCTTCTCGCATACGCAGAAGCTTGAATTGATCCTTGAGACTGTTTCGCGTCGGTCTTTTTGATCCAATGCTCATGCTGTCCCCTTCTTCCACAGTATTAACAGTCGAGACCGACGCAGCGGTATTTCGGCGACTATTACCCAAGTTAGTAGGGGAAGACTTGGAGTCACCGGAGATGCTTGACCTGGAAAGCCACGAGAATGGGCTTGTCAGCTTCCGACCAGGCAGCGCCGGAGGAGCGGGGGGCGGAGGAGCAGGAGCAGGAACAGCAACGGGGACAGGTTTGGACGCAGTCGACCAGGGTACCGAAGGTAAACTGGACATTAATGTGGAAGACATGCTCTGCTTCGTAGCAGTCGAATCGAGGGAGGCTGCTCCAGGAGAGTTAATAGATTCAGCTACCGGGCTGCCCAAATCATTTATTTCATCATCATCTTTATTGCCCGCCAAATTAACGTCGTCCAGCGAAGTTGTTGATAGGCGATGAGCAGTTAACAGTGGTGATTTTTGATATTTCGTCCGTCTAGGAGTGTCTTCGTTTTCTGAGTGAGGTGTAGGTATCGGGCTGACGTTGACCGACTCGTCGTCGCCTTCGGTTTTGCCATCCGTAGATGTAAGAGGAAAGCCGGGCGAATGCTCAGCACGCGGAGTCGTGACAGATCCATTCGACAGTCGCCGATCGGTCAAAGAGCGTGTGGACGTGCTTTGTGGCATTGGAGGAGCCGCATGCGTGGTTTCTTCGCTGGCATCTTCGAAGGAATCCTGGAAGAATAGAACAGCCAAGGTTAGCCAGATAATATAAACGGGACACCACACCCGCTCAACGGGATCGCGAATGTGATCAACCTACCTCGCCGTAATCCTTGGGCTCCGGGCTTGAACTCATTTTGGGCAGACTGTTGTTCGCGTGATGGCTCCCCTTGCTTGAGTGCTGCGTGAAGGGGAGGCCGTAGATGTGACTGGTTATAGGTCACGAACGGCCATCAGCTGAGGATAGGAGGTAGGTACTAGGCTAGGGGCTACCCGAAGTCGGGGTGAGTCCACGGTGTGAGCAATTGCCGGGTATGACTGGCAGCGGTTGAGTCAGAGAGACTGGACGTGGTATTATGCGACCGAATGAGTGTGTAGGCTTTGACAAGAGACGAAGAGGAGGGTCGATTGTGTTGGAGAGGGAGATGCAACGTTTCCCAGGATGCAAGTAAATTTATTGGCGGGAGGATCGTCCTGCTTTTCCGCTTCCGACATAGCTTGTCAGCTCCACCGTACCCTCCATCGTCTGGTCCAAGATTCCATACTCCGTCTTATTGTTTATTATTTACGTACTATATACTACGTATGGCGAGATGTATGAATCTGAAACGATGATCTGGCCTGAGCGGGTGTTTAGTTTCTACAATGCCTACACGGCGGGTTGACCGGTTGGAATTAGAACCAGCCTGCGCCAATAATCTTCCTTGTCGACACTGATGCAGCAGCTTACGCGGACAGACAACTCATTTTCTTCTGAATATTTACATCTCGACACATCAACGAATGAATGGTAGCGTTCGTGTCACCATTCAAATAAGTTGCAGTCCCAAACACAGTGTGTAGTACAGACTGTACAGTACTCCGTATGATCGACTAGTCAAGCCTCGTTCAGCCAGTCGCCCACAAATCGCTAATCAAAGAGCTTGACAGCCAGCTAGCGGGCGACTAGCCAGGGGTCTGCCAGGTACCAAGCGCTGGGCTGCTCCACCCGGAACGATCGCGCTGGGGTTTAGGCTTGCCTAGGCTTGGTCTCAATTTTGTATCGCAGCTGGGAAGATGAAGTTATTTATTGTAAATGCTGTTATCACGTCACTTGGTTCTCGATTTCTTTCCAGTGTCCCTTTCTCAAAGGATCCAGTTCGTTTAAGGACTTTAGCCATTCCAACACCTCGGCTCGGTTCTCCGCAGACATGGTTCCTTCAATCTTCGCCGCGATCAAATTGCAGTCCACTAAAGCCTGATATATCCATTTGCAATCCGTGTAGTCTTCCAGCATTTCGTTGATCAGTTCCTTTTCGTCCTGAACATATTTCAATCGCTCCGAGCTCGAGAGACCAGGTGCTAGAGTGCGATCCGATAACGATGGGTCGAACACACACATTAAATTCTGATGGTAGAACCAAAGTGACTGATCGTACGGATCGATAAGGGCATTATGAGACAATTCCAATTCTGCGCGTCAAATGTCAGCCATAGCGATATCATAGTTCACAACAGAAATCATACCTTGTTCCAAAACGTCTCTTCGTTCTTCGTCACTTGCATTCTTTTCGTTTAGAAGCTTCTGGATCGCTTTCGTTCGGTAATGCCATGCCGAAAAGTTTGACAAATTGGTCTTGATCATCTTGGTTGTATAGTCTATTTGCGCCTGTGTCATGCTTGATTCGCCGCCATCGGCTAAATCTTCCAATGCCTCGATCACGAAAGTCCTATAACCCCAGCCATGAAAGTTGCGGCTATCTGCATTCAGCATCTTGCTCAAAAGAGCCAGTTCTCCCTCCCAGAACTGCCGAGCAAGCTGCCTTGGCAGTAATATCTTGCCTTCGTTCAATATCCAGAGCCGATAGTTCCAGATCCAATAACATTTCGGAAAGGAGCGAAGCAATGGAAAGAGAAACTCTAAATCGGATTTGATGATCGGGATGATTTGATCAGCCTCTGGTTGGCCAGATGGTGAGGTAGCTTGAGCAAATTCATGCTGTCGTATTAGTCGCCGGTAGTTCCATATCGTATAATATTCCGGGTTCTTCGTCAAGAGCTCGGATACTTGTTCCAAAGTATCATGTGTATATCTACGTGCGGCGATCTGGCAACCAGTTAATCCTTGGGCAACCTAAAGGTACATGAATTGCATTAAAGACCTTCTCATGTACAGAGCTTTCCAGCTTCCTGTATGCCTGGACTTCTTTCTGATTCTGTTCAGTATTCACCTCTGTCGTGACACTCGAGCGGGGAATGCCATGCTGAAGATATATTAGCAAATTTTCTTGAAATTGGTGTGAGTCTCAGAGTCGTACGCTCGCCATTCTGTCAAGGTAATTCTTACTATAGCGAAAGATGGCACGTATAGTTTATTGTTGACGATTGATGGATGTTGATGGCCACACGGAAGGAGCCAGGCAGCGAAGAAACACCACCGGATGTCACGTGCACTCTGTCTCCTTCCTAAACTGGCAACTTTGTAACGACCAAATATTGCTCCGACGTCCGACCGTCTCTCATACAACTACGAGAATTTTCAGATATACTCAGTAGCTGTCGACCAACTTTCTCTTAAGCTGCATTTACCACCCAGGAGCCTCGTATATCGTTCTTTTGACGGGTCTACCACATGCATCTCTAATTGAGCTATACGCTCCACAAGCAGCTCCTACAATACGTTCCTCTCTCATTTGATACCTCGTAAAGAAGACGTCTCTCCCCAGAAGTCAAGTCAATCGTTTTTCGAGTCTGCGTCTCACAACTTTCCTTCTTTCTTTCGTTTCTACTTTTATTCTCATCATTGATGATCGTCTTCCAAGCCACAAAACGCCGAAACTCACTTATACAAGTCCTCCTCTGAGATACCTACTTTCTTCAAACAATTAGCGGCAATACCGGTTAACAACATGCTAGATCTCGGCCATGTATCCCATCCAACTTCTTCAAATCATGTCTCAGCAGTTAGGTCTGTGGTATCAAGTCGAACCTTTCAGGAGAAACTTCCATGTCCTCGACGAAGATCTTGCTTGGGCAAAGATTCATCGCGCCTGAGAGACCGTTATATCCCGCAACGTTCATATTCGGGCAATACCACATCAAAGTTCCATATCCGGAAGCTACCTACGGAGCTGGCCGCACACGAAAAGTTACTTCGCCGACGAGAACGAGGCGAGAACCCTTTCGGTCGTCGACGCCGGACAGATATACCTGAAGTTCACCTCAATATCGAAGGTCTCTTCCAGCCGCCACATATGTCACCACACATATTGGACAGCGAGCTTAATCCTAGACAATTTTCCACGTCTGGACAAAGAGTCATACCGCGACAAGTGAGTGTTGGCGCTGTCTGGAACGTTGGAGGAGCCTCCATTGCAACAAGAGGTCCGTGGTTAGGCATAGTCGAGGGTCGAAGGATGTACTTCAAAAGAAATGTCACGGCGCCATTATATATCGCACGCTATTGGACCAATCCGAACATTTCGTCGTCAGAGGCGACAGAGATCAATAGATCAAGGTTGGCAGCAGCTTTTGATATAGATTTGGCGCATCGGCAGCTGCTCACATCCAAACCAGCTATGTCAGCAGAAACCCGACTTTGTGCTTCCTCTCCACATTTTGAAAAGGCTCTACCACTGGCATGGAAAGATTGCACATGGAAGAGAGCTGATATAGAAACAGGTGAGCATCTTAACAAGGAAAAGACGAAAGAAAACTGTTGATAAGAAGCCTTTTAGACGCTCGGGGTGACCCAAATAAGAAGCAGTCGTCAGTCACAGGGGTACCCTTTCGCACGTTGGTGACGAAGTCCCGCATAGTAGATGATTTCTATCACTCAGTCCTTGCTTACTGTCATTATTCTCGGTTGCTCGCATATGCCGTGCTAGATACCATCATTCTGTGGTCAACAAGAACCTGCAAGACGGTTGGGAAGTTTATACCTGGATACCCCCTCGACTGTGTTACAGCACTAGCCTTTTCATCTTCGAGTGGTGGCAAAAGTATCCTAGCAGTAGGCACTTGTAGCGGTCAGTTGCACTTATGGGAGGCCGTGGAACTTCGGAGAAGGTTTTCCTGGCGATTTCACGATAAGGTAACATGTGTGGCATTCAGACCAACGACGACTTGGTGCCAGTCTGCGGTCATCCCAGGCGCCGAGGTCCCCGTGGAACAATTGGCTGTTGGTGACGAGGGAGGGACCATGTGGTATTATTCTATCGAGCTATCATCTTTCGACTCTCTCTCTCGAGTGACCCTTCTGGCGGTAGTTGATGCACATCTTGCACGCATATGCTCAATCACCTGGTCGCCAGATAAGAGATACCTCGCCACTAGCGGTGATGACAACCTTTGTCTTCTGTTCGAAATGAGACACATCTTGCAGAACCAACAGTCTTTGAACACAGCAATGAGAATCCACCCTAATACCGGAATTCTTCCTAGGTTGCGACTTTCACAAGGCTGTCTGAGTGCATTAGTCTCACAGGTCGCTCGAATGTTAAGGATTAGTACTCGCGTGGCTCCTTTATACTCGCTTTCCAGATCTCAGCCATCTGAAGACCACGTATCCCGTACATCTTCGATATCAGGACACGTTCGGTCTGTGAGCATGAATGCCGATGATGCCCAAGCAAACATCACACATCGACGCGTTCGTGGTGGAGCACTCGACACAATAAGTCAGCCCCAAGCCCAGGGGATATCCAACTTCCAGCCTCATCGGCGCGTCGCCTCCGCTTATTACCCTCCGAGGTTTGAAAGCCATGGTCAAACAGTATTACACTTTCTGCACGGTAACCATGTACATCGTTTTCAACATAATTCGGCGGTAAAGGCGGTTGCATTCGCGCCCTGGCAGCCAACGTTACTGGCCACTGGAGGAGGTATGTCGGATCGCACTGTTCATTTCTACCATGCACCGACAGGTAGCTGCTTGGCCAAGATTTATATGTGGTCTCAGGTGACAGGTTTGGTTTGGAGCAAGACTCGACGCGAAATTGCAGTTATCTTGGGGTTCAGCGATTATGAGAATGAGCATCAATATCGCGTCGTGGTGTTTGCATGGCCCAGTTGTCAGCAGGTAACAGCGATTCCTTGGAATTCACTGGTGGGTGAGGACTCAATAGAGTATGCCAATATGACAGATAGGGCTCTGTCTGTTATAAGCATTCCCTACTTTGTCGATCCAAAGCATGAAAATCCGGATGATGTTGATTCCAACCCTGAAGATGAATGCATCGCGATCGCATCCCCTAGATATATCAGATTCTATCGCATATGGGCTAAACCGCACAAAGTATTTACCGGAACAACTGGCATCATGCGCAGCAAAATCCTGGAAGCGCTTGACGGTATCGAGGACCCTCGAAATCAAGTCATTCGATGATGGTATGCTCATTGAGAGTGGTGTGGTATGGTGATGGTTTCGTGCTTTCTCATATCCTTAGATGATGATAGTCGGGTCACAGAGAACTTCTCGCAGGTAATCATTTATTCCTCTCGTTCTCTGTGAGCCCTCACCTATAGAGCATATTTATCATATATATTTTTGGCGCATCATAGCGTGACAAGATTCTTTCAAAGGTTGTTCAACTTGTTCAACTTCAAAAGTTTCCCCGGTGGTTTTGGAATTTGGAGCCAGTACTACTGTAGATCCACTACCGCACTAGCCCCTGAACAGCCTAGGCCCTAGGCGGTAGTAGCTCTAAATCATGCCTAACGAATCGAATTCAATTAAAAATCTCAGCATTCATCAAAACTAAACCCCTATGTATGAAGTGTATGTATGTATGTAAACAATGCCAATCAATCAATCAATGAATGAGATATATAACAAACAAACACGGGATGGATGACACGGTAGGCTGATGGTAACGTCCCAACAACGCGAAAAAAAATCTGCCTAGCAAAAAGTACTTTTGAATCCAAAACAAACATTCGAAAAATGGCCAAATCAGCCATATCCAAGAAAAACGAAAACGACAAGATGGTGAGATGTTTAGCGCCGCGATTTATGGTTTGATTTCGATTTCTTGGATGGAGGTGCTGCGGATATCTTTGCTGGTGCTTCGTCGGCGGAGAGTTCTTCGTCGTCTTCTGAGTCGGCGATGAAGTCACGCATGTCGCTTGCTGCGTCTGAATCTTCTTCCTCTTCGTCTTCTTCGTCGTCGTCATCGTCATCATCGTCGTCGTCGTCGTCGTCGTCGTCGAGGGATTCCTCGGCCTCAATGTCGATCATGTCACCGACTTCTTCGTCCAGGTCTTCCTCGCTTCCTTCCTCCTCGTCAGAGTCGGATGCGAGTCCGCCTACTTCATCGGCCATCTCATCGTCTTCATCTGCTTCGTCGTCGCCTCCATCAAGCGCGGATTTCGATTTAATATGTGACAACGTCTTCTTGCGCTTACGACGTCGCTCGGCATCGCTATCATCGTTACTGACGCCAGCGTAATGCGTGATGTGTTCCAATAACTCGCCGCCGTCGTCCATGCCGTGTTTCCTGCTATCGGCCATTGACTGTCGGAGATTAATCTGAGCGTCGAGCATGTCGAGTTTGCCCTTGAGTAAGAGCAAAGATGGGAGACTGCGGGAGCGTTGGTCCATGACTTTGTAGAGTGAGGTCATGCGCTTGAGGATCTCGGTGTTGCCGGCGATGGCGCCGCCGTGCGCAATGCAAGTCCATTGGACCCAGACGAGGAGATGTCCGTATCGGCCTGGTCGGGATGCCATGCGTTCAGCGAGTCGTTGGATCAGGGCTCCTGCTAGCGCGGAATTTAGGCGTTGGACGGTGGTGCGGATAATGTTGACATCTGAGGTACGGAAGCAAGATTCAAGCATTTCGGAGTCGTTCGTTTTGAGTGCTTGGGTAAGAACGGTGGACAACGAAACGCCCGATGGGATCTGTGCAACGGTTTGGTTCGTGTTGTTGGATAGGCCAGGTACTAACGCGCCAGTGCCCGCGTTGTCGTCCAACTCGGCCTCGACGTCGATTGCTGAACTTCTTTGGACGAGTTCGCCGAATGTGAGTTCTCCGCCTTCATCTTCCTCATCCTCGTCTTGTTCCGCAGCAGCATCTTGCATATCCGTATCTTTACCGGTACCATTGACACCGTTGACTTTCTTGGTTTGACGTTTCTGGGTGGACTCAGCCTCAACGTCAGAGTTATCTTCGGCGTCTGATATCGACACTGCATCATCTTCATGAGCATCATTCATCTCAACATCCTCAGAGTAAAGGCCCGACTCGACGATAGTGCTGTTCTCATTGACATGCGACTTGCTGGCCTGTTGGCCCTCAATCACAGCAGCAGACTTGAGCGCCGAAGCAGATTTGCGAGCTGTAATTTCAGTAGCACCGGAGAAGGCAAGATCTCCAGTATCCTGGTCCTGCCACCTCACGCGCTCAAATATAACGTTCACACCGCCCTCAGCCCACGCGATATACAGTTCTGGTCCCTGGAAGCCTACTTGAACGGCATAAACGGCTTTCCCTGTATCAGGTCTCAAGATCTTTAGTATAGCGTCGGCTTTGCGGATCATTTGCTTTGCTCTGGCTTTCTGACTGGTGGCTTTTGTGCCGTTTTGTGCGATAGTCTGTGAAAAGGGTCTGTTGAATAATTCGACTGTGCCGTCTTCAACCAGGGCGGCGAGAACTTGCTTCTCGGTTGCGCTCTCTTCTTCTGTCTCCTGCGAAGATAACGAAAGAGATGCGACTTCTTGCTCAGCAATTAGGTTGTATGCAATTCCCTGGGTCTTCGGATCAAATACAGTAATATATCGCTCCTTATCGGCCGCGATGAAATTGGCGTCTTTGACTGACTGTGTGGATGATGGAATAAGAGTATGGATAGGACTGGTCAATGAAGGAAAGGTAAGGGACTCGGCGTCAGAGTTTTCGATGTCGAGAATGATAGGAGTCTGTGTAGCGCAAATCACTGGAGGGTTGGAAAGAAGAGGTCGTGAAAGCGCTGAGACAGTCGAGGTGGTGGGAATGTTTATAATTCTGAATATGAGTCCATTAGCGATGCCTAGATGACTGCTTCTTGTGTGATCACCTACCTGATGCTTTGGCGAGTGTTGAGATCCCACTGAACGAGCCTATTATCGCCGCCAATACTCCATCCCTGAGATGTGGTTTCCCCAGCAGTGAACTTAAAATCCTTGATACCCCCCTCGTGGACGCCGCTCAAAGTACAAAGCACCTTGTCCTCAGCGGGGGAGTACATGCGAATATCAGATGAACTCGTGCCAAACGCAACAACAGCCTCACGGCCAAACTTGTCTTCAATGGCGCCATTGACATCGGACTTTCTCTTCCTCTTCTTCTTAGACCCTTGATCCCGCTGACCGCCCAGATATCCCCAGTCTAAAGAGGTAATCGACTCCTTGGCAGCTACACTGTGTTCGCATTGCAAGGCACCGGTGTGAATATCATGGATGCGGAGATGTTGCGAATCGAGACCCTGGATAATCGATGCAAAGAGGGCCAATTGGTATTCGGACGGCGAGAAAGCAGCCCGTATGATGGATGATTTTTTGCCAGTGACTGTTGCTCCGGAGACTGTGGGCTGTGCTGCGGAAGCAGTTTTTGAAGCTGGTGGGCGCGACGACTTCTTCCCCATCTTGTCTGTATTCTGTTGGAAGTGTCGCTAATAAACTGCAACACAAAGGACAAAAAATGTCAGGGTTGTCGAGTCTCAGGGGAATATTGCTGAAATGAGCAATATCCGTGGTACACAAGTCGTCGACACGGTCGTCGATACCAACCAGTTCGAAGACGATATGAGAAAAAAAGTTTCTAGGTTTGTACAGCGGCTATTCCTGGTACGGACTAGCGCAGATTCCATCCTACCGCATTTTGCCTAAGGCATCAACAATTTGGTTATCTTATCTAATCGTACGGAGTACCAGCATGCAAAATAATTTGTGGCCGCTGTCTGCTGCTAGGCATGAACCTGAAGCTTTCAGTCGGAGCCTATGAGCAATTTTTGTATTCATCTTGAGAGACGACAGCTGGTGGTGAACAGACATAAGACAGAATGGTAAAAGATGCGCAGATCCAGTACAACTGAGCCGATTCAAAGACCATGATACCTTGGCTAAGTAGGCTCTGAGGAACTCCCGTCCCATGCATCTTATCACTTATCTAGATAACTCTTGAGCTAGTGAATTCCAATTTCCTAGAATAAGGATCTAGACAATCACGTGAAGATAATGGGTTAACTTCAACTTCAAGGTAACTACCTGTGTACTCTATAGTAAATCATGTGATTTATTTGATGAAAACTGGAACAGTTCTAGAAGCCCAGACGCGTTGTTGACGTTGACAACACTGTGAACTGCATGATGATTGGATAGCATGTGTCTACGGCGGAGTAATCTCTCAGCATTCTGGGAAGCACAGGTACAATCTTGGCACGTGATCTTGCTTGACTAGAAACAGAATAACGTACCAGAACCTCTTGGTGGCGGAGTCAATTGGACGGCTCACCGAGCGGGTCCACATCTGAGCCGTGATTGGCTAGGACAGGCTGACTACGAGTCACACTAAGCCGGTTTGATCGGTCTGTAACCCACCCGGCGAGCCGCGGATGGATGAAGAGTCGTCTCTGACTCTCTGTTCCATCTTGCATCAGAGTGACGGGGCTAGGCTGTAATCTGCAAGGAGCGAGGGCTCAGGGTGCAAACCCTACAGTCTTCGGCCTACACTACGGGTGACTTTGTACTCTGTGACGAGGGAAGGTGCAGAATTATCGATAATTTGTAGACCGGTCGGATGTGGAATCATGTAGAACCTCAAATAAGAAAGCGGGAACTACCGTCAAAATCTGACTGGAATGACGAACATACGACATGATGAGACAGCGAAAAGCAGGTTCAAACACGATGAAAAATTTTCAAGTCAGGATGTGCGATCAAAGAGAGCGAGAGAGAAAGCGAGACGGCGGAGAGAGAGAAGAGAAAAAAAAAGGGGAGCCTGGTGGCTGAGGCCCACCAGAATCGTGCAAATTTGATGGGCTGTCCCGGGAAGGTGAGTCTTTCTTTTCTGGGCGGCTTTTCGCACTAGGTCATCCAGGGATCCGCTTTCGGGTGCTATTCGGCCAATCAGCGGCAGGTCGCAAAGCGCTGATGCAGGCAGCGGCCAATCAGCGAGTGGCGATTGGCCTGAACCGGCATAGCGGGGTCTTCTGGTCGCAACGGGGCTAGCGGCATTCGACGGGCGAGCGCAATGCGGACTTTCATACTTAAGGATTCTGCCACCCCCTCCGATTTTTCCAGTGTCCTTCGTCCTCGGAACTGCTGTTGTGCGTTTTGTGTGCCGACACGACACGTCTCTCTGCCTCTCCCTGCCTGTCTCCTCTCTGAGACACGCGCCCTGCCTCTGTGCCCCAGCCCAACCAGAGCCCAGCCTAACCTAGCCAGCCCAACACGCCCTTGTTGCGCTGTTTGATTACTGTTTGTCTCCCCTTCCCATTTTACACCTCAGGCATTAAAAACACGAACATGCCCCGACGCGTCTTGTGTGACGCGCTCTCTCCCTTGCTGCCCCATCCTCCCACAGCTTATTAGCTGCTTGCTTTCCGCTCGACTCAGAGTCAAGTCTCAGACTCTGTTTCGGATCGTGTTTTCTTATTCTGCCTAACGCCCACTTTGCTCTCTCGCTGCTTT
>NHZS01000388.1:0-20660 GCA_002775195.1 Talaromyces adpressus
GGTTACGATTTTAGAATCATGACTTTACTGCCCGCGAGGAGCGAGGAATGTCATCAATCAATGCAAAGGGCTTTCTTCTTCTATCTTCGTCCACTCCATACAATATTTGAAAAGGTATTATCATTTCTGACTAGGAGTGCAAGCCCAGTTGGCACCAGTCTACATGTGGGAGACTCACGTATCCATGGATATGCTCATGGGGATCAATTGATATATATATACACGGATACATCCCAAGGTTTGCTACATATCATACGATTGGAAAACACCAGTTGACAACCCCTGACACGATTTCAGTAATCATGAATCACGAATACTAATTCCTCATCAGACGACGCCTGACGAAGCACCAGCCAAAACCCGCGAATCCTTTCCACCAACACATAAGAATCGACCTCAAGCATCGAAAGTAGACATTTTGTTTAGTTATCCGGATTAGGGTTATAATTGAAAAGATTATGCCAGTCTACACAACATGGCAAGATGGCCGAGCGGGTAAGTTTCTACAATTCCGCCTACTTCTCATTCCACGCTAACCTGAAAAAGTCCAAGGCGTCTGACTCAAGTTTTGCATACGCATTGCTTATAGAGAGCTCACTCTCTAACTATTCAGATCTCGAAAGGGGCGAGGGTTCGAATCCCTCTCTTGTCAATTTTTTTTAAAATTTATTTTTTAATAATACTACTAACCTCAATTAGCCCTCACATTACATGAAATATATGTCTCATGAAACAGACGTCGTCGTTAACAACATGGCAAGATGGCCGAGCGGGTAAGTTTCTACAATTCCGCCTACTTCTCATTCAACGCTAACCTAAAGAAGTCCAAGGCGTCTGACTCAAGTTTTGCGTACTGTACGCGTTGCTTACAGAGAGCTCACTCTCTAACTATTCAGATCTCGAAAGGGGCGAGGGTTCGAATCCCTCTCTTGTCAATTTTTTTTAAAATTTATTTTTTAATAATACTACTAACCTTAATTAGCCCTGACATTATATGACATATACATCTCTCGAACGGGCGTGGTTGTCAATCTACTTTCTCAAACCTTCATCTACGATATACATGCCGACAAGTATACCATAAATACGCTCGAGAGGCTTTTGTTTTATTGTACGATACTTCTTGACTATCAACGAATCTATAACACAAATACGCTCAAAAGGCGCTCTTTGTTTGTAGAACATTTGATCGTGACTACTCGATGGACAGAACTATCTGAATCTGGGAACATTTCCTATATTGAGGCCACGCATTGGCAAAGGCGGGAATAGCGTCATGATCGTCCAAGGGTATGCCAGCATTTCTGACATTACCTAGGGGTTGTTAGCCCTTTCTAGAATCCCGACTCTTCCAACAACTGCCAGAGTGGTAGGGTACGAACCTTTCGTGCCGAAGTATGTTCCCACACAGCTCAATGATTTGCCTCTGCAAGTATTGTGATCGACGGAAATACCGGTCTGTACGCTCGAGGCCGTGTAAATGGTGGTCTCGAGGTTTGTACTCATACTTGTCGTCAAAACCCACGAGGCATTCGTAGATCTCGTTTTTTGGCATCTCGCCGTCTCGAAGAGACATGATCTTGTCCTCCATTATGACATGGATCTTAGCAACAGTAGCAAGATGAAAGAAGCCAGACGTTTTGGAGAAGCGTCCTCTGACCGGACTTGTGGTAATGATCTGGCTGAGTTGTTCGTCCTGAATATCACAATATTGCCAAACCTTCCCATCGGGAGCAAAAGTCTTCCCATCAAAAATATGAGATAACTTCTTCTCTCCAAGTATTGGCCGTGGGATTTCTTGATATCCGGGCAGGATGAGAGTATCGTACGTCCATTTGAATTCAACCGTTTGGTAGATTCGATATTTTGATTCTCGTCGAGGGTCTAGTCCAAATCTGATCAAAGTATCTGACCAAGGCCCAGTTTTGAAAGAATATCCACAATATGGCAAGATAATATCTAGATTCGCTTTATTCCCGTGTGTTATCTGACTGAGGATGACTCGAGACGTAAGAATGGGCCGAGACCAGCGCATAAAAGCTCTGATATCCTGGATTATCCTCAACATGTGGTCGGGATGCCGGTCTTCAGGATCTAGAAACCTCGAGGGCTCTTGAGGTATCTTCATAGCATCGACCTCTACGGAGATATCTTGAAGCTGAACTACTTCGTTAGCTTAAAGGTGTTATGAAAAGGACTTGGTTGGCCATCATCCTACCTGTGGGATTTCAGCTTTCCATGAAGAGGAATCCATTGCATGAAGCAGGTGGGATATGGATAGAGTTCTGTGTCCTGAAATGAACATCGAAAGTCAGAACAGCTCTTATGACAGGACGAATGAGGAATAGCACTGAGTTCATACATGCCCTGGATACTCGTCAACGTTTATCGATGTATCATGTGAGAGCAGGATGGCACGTAATATCTCTGTATCGTATGATATCTAAGTTGCGTGTGTAAACTAGGTGCGAGCTGAGCTCACCAGACGTAGGCGATGATATATATCCTCTTCTACCTAGGTAGTGGCGGAGACCCAAATAGGCACCGCCAGGCCCCGGGGCTGTCTACCAGACAGACTGTACGGGGATTTCCGTCAACTTATCATAGTAATAGACAGGTTGGCTTGGGGATGAGTTCGAAAACGTCCAAATGTTTTCCAAATGGGCCCAATGAGAAAATTTGCGACAGTCGTATCATCAGTCATGTGTCCACATGTTCAAACGGGCCTTTGTGGCGTGTAGTTAGAAAGGAAAGCTGGCATGAGGGTTGCATCGTTGATATCAACCGTCGGCCGATGAGGCGCTAACCTATCGGTACCTAATTTGGAAGCCAACATTTACTGACTGCACTGGCGGGAAATTCCGGCTCTGGAGTTCCCCATGAAAATGTAATTACCTGTTGCGACGAAGGCATTCTTTGTCTGACAAGCCATCTTTCGTGACAGCTGTACTCCCAGACAATTCTTCGAATCAACTTTGCCCCTTTTGGCGGTTTAAACCATCACACCTTTCCTCTCTTAATACTTAACCTCTGGACAAACTTTCTTTCCTTGCTTCATTGGTCAGAAGAAGTGCAAGACCTGATTTGTGACGAGAAGGCTGAAAGAGTTAAGCCTACGACAGAGGAGGCACTTCGAATGAAGATGAAAAAATCTTCTAACGAAGATCACGAGGAGGATGGAGCTGGCAAACAAGATTTCACCAAGCTAGGAGACCCTATGGATACATCAGGTGTAAGATTAAGCCCTGCCTTCCTTGTTTTAGATGTTATCTCACATCTGCTTAGGATCAGTCGAGAGAAGTCGTTTCCAGCAGCCTGAATTGGAGGAATGAGACAGTTGCTAGACGTTTGAAACTATCCGGCAGAGCATCATACTCGCGCGAAGAAAAGTTGAAGATCATCGATTTAGCAAATGGATCAATATTTCGCAATCATGAAACAGGAGAGACAAGGCCAACCCCAATAGCGGACTTTTGCCGAAAGCTCTACATCAGCACTACAAACCTGACACGATGGATGGAAAATATTGATTCGATCTCTGCATTACCAGTTGGTCGATATCGCCTGCGGAAGAAACCGCAAACTGACGACCATTGCGATACTGAAGATCAATGCGATACTCATGACCAAAGCATTTTCCAATTAGTACCAGGTCAGGGTGCCTCCTCAGTCCCTCCTACGCCAATAGAAGATGCAGGCAAACAAGTTGTCCAGGAGAGTGCGGAAACATCTCGTCAAACTACGTCGGTAGATGAAGGAATCTACCAAATCCTGCGGTGGAGTTTCAGAGAGCTTAGAGAGAACGGAATTTTAGTTCTTAGTGACTTGGATCAAGTTTGTATCCTGTTTTCCACGTTTACATTCGAGTTTACTAAAGTTGTTCTAGGTGGAAAATCCCGATTGCCCAGTTCCTTTCATTGACAGGCCCAGCAAATGGAAAAATGTACATACATTTGAAGAGGCGTATGCTATCGTGGGATTTCCAGAGAAGCACGTTCATCAGGGACACCCACCTCACCCTTCGTCATCTTTTACCACACATACGCGCATTGATGATATAACCTCCGAAGCATCCTACAAGAAGGACGAAGCGACCATCACTCATTCAAAAACGGGTCAGACAGCCCACGAAGTCAATAAAGAGCTGTACGACATGGCTCCTGAGCATGAGTCGAGAGCTCCTCGAGGAAAGATGGAACAGGTGTTTGGAGACTACAACAGCATGAAAAAATGCGTTGCATTAATATGCCAGCGACTACTTCATTCCAGCGAACAGGTATGCTCATATCTTGGAGCTCATCAGGAAAGTATGTAAAGGCTAAGTTCGTCTCAGATTGTCGGAGCACTTCCAGTGCGAATCGAATCGAATTACAATCATCCGTACGAAGGAGCGCCGACTCAATGGGCCATTGTTATAACCTCCCATGAAGGCTTTCAGGTCCTCCTCCCCCTTGCTATCTCATTACGCGGACCTTCTACGACAAATGTAACTGAACCAAATGTTCTATACGCTCAAGGTTGGACTATCGATCAGGCAATCCTCACAGTAAAGCGTCCATGCAAAAGAAAACTGACGTATTATAACTCACTTGAGCCAATATTTCAGGTCTTTGCTCACTCTATTGTTCTCCATGTGCAAGATACCGAAATGATTTTTAAGGAACGGAAAGGAATATGGCAACCTAGAAGGTACATGTGTGCTTGGAAGGTTTATGGGTCTCCAATTCAAGCAGGCTGGCCCCAGAAAACCGCAATAAGCCCTGTCGAGGGGACTTACACAAGTCTCAATTATTTGGTCAACAGGTTATTGAATATTGGATCTCAAGTCTCTTTCAAATTTGCTGTTGATAGGCCCTTTCAACTTCTACGACTCAGTCACTTTGCTCTGATAACCCGTTACGATCCACCTCAGAGATACGATTTGCTGCTTCAGAAGTTGATCAATATCACATACAATAAGTCGGATTCTGGGCCGAACAATGTTACATCAGGGGAAAGCGAGCAAGCTTTGAAACGTCGAAAGGCAGATCGAAAAGCAGAGAAACGTTCGTTGGAGAGTATTTTGCAACGGGGAAATCGACTGGTTGATGGAGAACCACGCTGTCGGCTCCCTAATTGTCCATTTCCATGCCATATGCAAGTGCTCTATTGCAAATATCACGTGGAGCCAATGTCACAACTTTTTCAGCTCCTGCTTTCGAAAAGTACGACTAAACGGCACGAGATTTCCGAATGGAAATATGCTATACCTATACCTGAGAATGTGAAAGCTGATATCGAAGTTCTTAGATGTTTCTATGAGCATCATCTCGAGGATCTATGGGTAGTGGACTTCGAGTTTTTCTCAATTACAAATTATTCACCGGTGCCAACACAAATTGCAATCCGCTTGTTGAATGGAGACCTACTTTTAAGGACTAATATTGACTATGATATGCACCTTGGCATGTTCATTGAAAAGATATCGCAAGTTCTGACTAGAAGTCGTTACATTGGTGAAGGGTTCCTTGATGCTTACCGGTCATATAAAACAAATGGACTCAGGCTACTGGAAATTCGAAAGAAGATCCTTGAACTCGGTTATAGCTCAGAAAAAACCCAAATCCTTTCATGGGCATCCGCTCAGGACATGCAATGCTTTCAGAGGTTGCTTCATGAAGGGAATGAGTTGCTCGTACCCCGACACAGCCATACGGAAGTGAGAAATTTCCAGCCTGTTAATGTTCATATCATCTGTCAGAGGCTTTTTTCTCAAGTGCGGGATTTGAAACTCCAGTCAGTTCATTGTTGTCTTACTAAAAAAGACTATGGAATTGACAGTAAGTATTATCATGATGCTGGCAACGATACGGAGGCACTGGTGGAAATTATCCAAGAACTCTTGAAGATAGTTTGATCATTACTGAGTATGTTCGCGGAGTTGAGATGATAACTCGCTGACTAGGCCACGCAGGCTAATGTTACATTGAAATTACCGATATTTTCCTCAATTGTACACTTAGACATCAAAATGAATGAAACTACATTTGATTTCTGCTCCTCCTATAGTTTAATTTCGCTTAACAATGTGCCATCGCTGTTCGAGTATCGCATTATACATCGCTTCGAAAACGACCAGCAGCACTCGATGCACTTCCGGCGTTGTTCCCATTCGAAGCATTCACCTGACGAGATCCATCAGAGTCCTCAAATGAGCGTCTGGGTAGGAGGTCGATGTACGTCTGAACTTCGGAAGACACAGTCGGGAGTTGCGTAGAACACGACGATGAATAGATAGAGTCACTGAACGATACAAACGGCATACGAGCAATGAACGCCGGTACAGGCGGTATGGGCATTCGTGGAATCGGCTCTGCGAAGGAGGCTAGCGATACGCCTCCATCGAGGCTGCGTGACTGCATCTGAAAGACGTTGTTGTTGTTGTTGTTGTTGTTGTTGTTGTTGTTGTTGTTGTTGTTTCGACGACGGCCGTTGGCGTGTATGGCAGATGGTAAGGGCGATATCAACGAAGACGATCGTCTAGTATTCTCATAGTTGCGACGAAGGTACGGAGGTCGAGGCGCTTGAGGGCGCGGGTATGTTACATCCGGTTGATGGGCGAATATAGGCGGAGGGATGTAGTTGGTTTCGAGGGAGCTGTCGCCCGGTACCATGAAGTTATCGGCTGGTCCTGTGGACGCGATACTACCATCGTAGCTTCCGTCTCGTTGACGGCTTGATCGGTAGTTGCTTTTGGAGAAGGAGGAATAGGATATGTCTCTGCCGGAGATGATCTGGATGATTGAGATGGCGATGTTGATGATGTGGGATTCGACCTTGGTAATGTGCGCTTGGAACCATACCGGTGAGAGGTTGATGCAGCGAGGTAAGAAGTTCAGAGCTCGTAAGAAGAGTAGGTATATGGTCCAGAATATGAGGTGGAAAAGCTTGGAGGATTTGCCGTTCAGACAAACGGTGTAGTTCTTCTCGTCTAGAAGGCTTCCTAGGGCTCGGGCTTCCATGATGATTGAACGAGCTAACATATGGCAAACTGAATATAGACAGAAACTGATACAGTGCTATTTGCTATACTGTTGTGTATGAACATGAATTGGGAGTTTGAGAGTGTTAGATGTTGACTTTTAACCTACCAAACAGGATGCACCGAAGGAAAGAGCATCAGGAGGAAGGAATGGTCCTACATAATTCACCCTAAACTCTCCAAAGTCAGCCTCACATCACTGCTGCAGCACTTACTGGGAATCTCTTTTCTACCTCTTGATATATGTCGCCCATAGTCCATCAAGCTAATTACCAAAAAAGGAAAGGTGGGGAAATCCCGATAGTCGTTATCTTCTTCATCGATCAAGATCAGTTTGAAGACCTCGGCATACTCCTTGTCGTTCAGCTTAACTAAAGACATACATAGATGATAATACCGCGTCCACGTAATCAATCGTCAGCACGATATTCGCGCTTTCAGAGAAGCATGGCATCCTTCCAGACGGCACATGTGCGACCCCGCAGGTTCGCTCCGTTGAGACAGGATGCAGATATGAGTGATGCGCCAAAATTGAAAGGCATTGTTTTTGACGTCGATGGAACTCTATGGTAAGTATATCCCCCGGTAATCTATATTCTATACTAGACTAGCAAGATACTAATACCTACAACAGCCTTCCGCAACATTACATGTTCCCACAAATGCGGTATGAGTCATCTCCGCATGAATCAAGCCATTGACTAAACGAGCTGCTGTACTCATAGATCAGCCCTAGGAATCGACCAAAAAACAGATATCCTAGAACACATCCGCCATCTCCCCACGGAACAAGCCCGTACCGACGCCGTCGCAAAAGTGCAGGCAATCGAGCGAGAGGCAATGCTTGCACAGCAGCCTCAGCCGGGACTTGTCACTTTGATGGAGTATCTTGAGAAGAAGGGGATTCGCCGGGCTTTGTGTACGAGGAATTTTGAGTAAGTCAAAAACATTTGAAAGATAGTTGAATATAATCTAACATTTGGTTTAGAGCACCTGTAACGCATCTTCTGAAAAATCATCTTCCAAATCACATCTTTGAGCCGATTGTGACGCGCGATACGCCTGATCTCCTGCCCAAACCGGAGCCCTCTGGACTTCTGCATATTGCAGAGCAATGGGGCTTGGACAATCGTGCAGATAGTATGATTATGGTATGAAGTTCATCTCTAACATTATCATAAAAGCAGATGCTGACTTTCCTATAGGTCGGAGATAGCGTTGACGACATGACAGCCGGACATACTGCCGGTGCAGCCACTGTACTCCTCGTAAACGAACGCAATACGCATTTAAAGGAGCATGTGCACACCGACGTTTGTATTTCAAGACTCGATGAACTCATAGATATCCTGGAAAATGGGTTCGTGGGCGATAACTGTGCCGTTTCCAGCAGCACATAGACTTTTTACGCGCCTGGAGAGTCATGTTATAATCTACAGATAGAGGTCATATACAGTACAATAAACACGTGATATCCTGCCCACGACGCCTTAAATGCAGTATGCAAAAATAGACCTCTTGCAAGTGAGAATTATACAACAAAGAAAAGTGTTTACCGCCGGCCAGGACGGTACTGGTCGCCTCCCCTGCCACGGCCGCGGCCTCTACCACCACCGCGTCCTCGAGGCGGAGGTGGAAGACTCGATTTCCCTCTTGAAAAACTTCCCGGCGGCGGTCTATAACTAGACGGAGGAGAACGAGATCGCCTCCGTTGTCTATTATTAAAGTCGTCATCTCGATCCCGGTAGTCTCTAGGTTGGAATGGAGGTGGTGGTTCACGAGGTAAAGGAGGGAGACTTGGTGGTGGCGGAGGAAGCTGTTGTTCTCCATGTAGACCCCGATTCTGGCCGAGGGCTCCTCTAAAAGTGATCTTGCCCCGACCACCGCGAGGGTCTGGCTGTGATCTTTTCCCGTGAAGGACTAGTGTATCTTCGTCGTCTGTTGGTGCTGTGTTTTGTGGATGTGCGGCGCGACCACGGATGCTCATACCCGGGTCGTCTGCTTTCTTAGGGCCGATTACCGAATTGAGGTTGGTGATTACCGATGGTGTGTAATCTTTCAATGAGAATGTACTCGACGTTGACGGTACCTTTTTGAGAGGGCAATCGCCGAACAAATGGTTTTTATTGGTGCAATAGCTGCATGATATTGAGACTTTGATCGGACCATCTAGAGGCTGTAATCTGGGGAACTTCCATAATTTATCACAGTCGAATTCGGTGTGAGTATCAGAGCCACAATAATCGCATGGCGTCTCGGCAGCTGAGGCTTTTAGACTCGATGGGCAGTTGTGCGAATCGTGGCCGGCTTCACGGCAGCGTTGACATCGTCTTACAGAGGGGCACAGTCGATCCTCGTGTAGATTCCAAGCGCCACAGTTTTCACACTAACAGTATTAGCTGGATTTTATTGAATTAGATGTATGGGTGACAAACCTCCTTGGTTGGACACACGGAAGAAAGATGGCCTTCCTGTAAGCATTCCGTACACGATATAGGTCTCGTCAGATCGAGCTCACTGATATTAGAATTATAGAAAAAGAACCGAGCTTGTATCTCGAGATCTTTGACTTTTAGATCTGCGAGAATAGCTGGAGATGTTGTGTAGCTTGCTGCAAACTCGGCAAATGCTTCGGCTTTCGACTGTGGCGGGAGTTGTGTGATTGAGGGCTCTGATAAAACACTGTCGGTCTCTTGTGTATCTGGCTGGTTAATTTGGGCAGAAGGAAGAGTATCGACAACGAAAGGAGGTGTGGAGAGGTCAACTACATCATCTTGAGCACTGTCCAAGCCATGACCGTTACTTTGCTGTCCAATGTTCAACATCATGGAATCGTCCCCTTCAGAGACTTCTCCCGAGTCCGAAGCATCGGAATCATCGACGAAGTATGTTTTGTGTTCTTGGTCGGCTTTGGGGCTGGGTTCGATTGTACCAGCATTGTCCTTGCTAGGTGCCTCCTCTTCTGAGATAGATGCGCTGCGACTCCGAAAAAACTTGTCGTTGACTGCATCAAAGGCTGACTTGGCCTGTCTCTTAACAGCTGCAGCCGCAGGTTTCGCGCCAAGGGTAGTGCGGATGGCGCTGCGGCTTGCCCGATTCCAATTGATTGCAGGCGCATTCGTCTTTCGTCGCTTATTCGAATTCTGCTCGGGCTCGTTGTCGCTATTTGAAGAGTCAGACCCAGACGATGATGTAGAATTCTCTGGATCAACTTCTAGCGGAGTCGTACTGAATTTGGCACCTTGAGGTACAAAGTCTTGTAGTTCCTTCTTTGCCGATTTGTTGGACTTTCGCGGCTTTTTCTTTCCGGAGGTAGAGGGGCTACGATTCGATTGTGCTCGCGCTTGACCGACTGAAGCAGTGCGCGAGTCGCCCTCGTCGTCAGACATGCCGGGCATCATACGTAGCTATGCTGGCGCGCAAAGGTGAATATTTGAGAAATGAAAGAAGTTCGGAAAAGTCGCCGGACTCAGGCAGGGGAATCGTGGTAGGAGAAACAACCGCGCGGCATACTGGGATATCGAGTCGCGCAATACAAATTCCCTTCTTTGACCTTCAGTGTTTGGTTGCTCTCTGTTGTTATCGGTTGTTGTAGTCTTAATTTTTTAGAGATCAGACAAAAGAAAAGTGGACAAGGCACAAGTTCCAGCCAATCATATACAGGCAAGGCTTGGCATGAAATATAGTCTCGCGGAAGAAGAGCTATATATAAATGCTGTGCCTGCTGTTTAACTCGTCACTTCATTCGGGAACAGATCGTTCAAGCGTGCCAAATACCTAGGTAGTAGGTAGTAGGTGTAGGTAGTAGGTGTAGGTAGTAGGCATGGTTGAAGATATACTCATGTGATTCTCATGTTCGCCTGTGAGCATCGCGCTAACCAGATCGGGAGTACCAGACAAACCAAGCAAACAGCGGCCGCGCTAGTCCGATCGGGGATGAGGTTTTAGCAGCAGCTGTTTTGTTAGTCTGGCCTGACTTGCCCTCTCTCTTGACAGGACAGCCAATACGCAATCGCCCCAGACGGACCTCTCTTTTCTTGTTGCCTGGTCTGAATTCAAACTCCTATTAACTAATCCAACTACTACATACGTCGTCTACTACTCTGCCTCGGACTTATCGGTCTCTTTCCTTCCGTCTATTCATTCCTCTCTGCACGCGACCTGACTGGTCCCTCTCCTTGTTCTCTTCACCTCGGGCTCTTCACCGGCGGAAGACATTCAAACCATCCCGCTCTACATTGGAACTCCGCTGCCTGGATATCATCCATTCTATATAGCTTCCAGCAGCGGCTGATTATCAGCTACGTGCCTGCGTCTAATTTACCCTCGGAACCCGCCCGCTCGTTGACAATCACCTCTTCAATACCGCCAAACTGTCGTCTCTACTCATCCCCCGGACTATCTCCTTCCCGCCGGACGTCGACGGAGGTTCCGGTCGGTCATCCCCAGATAGAAAGATGAGTCAGTCGAAAGGTGGAAGACGGAGGAGGTCGAGCAGCATCATCTATCAGGAACCCATCGAGTCGAATGAACAGATGAGCGATCAAGCGGCACTGCCTAATTTGAATGCCAATTGGGTGAACGCGAAGGGTGAGTGATATGGATTAGATTGCTTAGATAAAGACGATACTAATGAATGGATGATAGGAGCCTGGACGATCCATTTTGTCTTGATTGCTGCGCTAAAGATCTTCTATGATATCATCCCCGGAGTGTCTCAAGAGACTTCGTGGACGCTCACTAACATCACCTATATGTTCGTCACATTCATCATGTTCCACTGGGTGCGAGGAATTCCCTTTGAGTTCAACGCCGGTGCTTACGACAACCTCAACATGTGGGAGCAAATCGACAACGGAGACCAATATACCCCTGCGAAAAAATTCCTGCTTAGCGTGCCTATTATCCTATTCCTCCTCAGCACTCATTACACCCACTACGACCTGACCTCTTTTCTTATCAATTTTTTGGCTACATTAGGCGTCGTTATACCTAAATTACCCATTGTGAGTGACCCAACTCCATTCCTTTTGATCTGCTAGATGCTAACTTTCCCAGTCTCACCGTATGCGGATAGGTCTTTTTTCAGAGATCCCGGATGATTCTTAGCATCCTTTCTTGTGACATTATTACTCTCCTTTTGCAACAGTCTCAGGGACAACGCTCCTTTAATATTGATCTCACTGGTCGTCTATCTATATCGACAAAAGTCACTCCTTGTCTGCTTATAAATGGGCATAGCGTTTTGGCCGCGTGGTAAGCGGATTATCATAGATAGAAGTATGTTGAGAAAAGATCACAAATAAAAACTTGGTATTTCGACGGTCTGATGCCCGCAACCTCAATCCAGCCGCCTCCCACTGCTTCACAGGCTGTAGACTCTTTCAGGATTAGTTTCGATGAGTGGCACAGCGAAGCTTGATGCGGCCAGCGCTAGCATTATAGTAGTAATTCTTGACAACGCTGTGGTTCGTCCAAGAGTGGCTTCAGAGGGTGATATTGGTCGTTATTCAATGGAACTTTTCTGGTTGTTTCTTTCCGTCCAGGCTATAATAAAAGGCTGTCAATACATGGAGTATCGAATATGAATAACCGCACTCGCCTCCTCATTCAACCCAGTAGATTGCTTCTGTACGGAATCAAACGAAGACAAATGTATACTCACAGTTCATACCCACGTATATTGTCACATAATATACCTAAGATGAGACCGATGAATACTCGTCAAGTTACCTAGAGATTTGATAACAAATCCAACCCTCCGACGCAACTACCTAGGTAGACTCTCCTAATGGCTGGTGATGTTTGCTGCTTTATCATAGCACCTTCCCAAAGGGTACTAGATTCTGCCTAGCTTCATGCAGGGTTCTTTGTCACAAATTTCCAGATTTTTGGTGTTTTGCTGTGCTTGGGGTTTTGCTATCTACCTAGGTACGACCTGCACCGATACTGTATATTACCCTGCATCTTACCTATATTCAAGGTTCGGATATCAAGTCGCTCATTCCAGATGTCGTTTCTTTGCGTCCATCCATCCCCTTCTCCAGATATTCCTTCCAAGCAAACCATACCTAACCCCGCTTAAAGCGCGCTGCCTTACTTACCTAGCAATAGCAGTCTACCTAGGTATTCATGCAATGGAATTCTCAGGATGCATCAATGACGAGTCACTTGGACCGACGGTCGAGGGGGTGCAGGGACAATTTTGATTTCACTATCAAGTTTGAGAAGATCTACTTTATGCTGCTTCCAACGACCCTCTTACCTTCCACGCCTTGTCTATCTCATTCGCCAGCCGGTCATTGTGGACGGTGGCAGCAAACTCTTGCAAGCTGCAACACTCGTGCGTTTCTCCGTTCGTCTGTTGTAGTGGATTAAAAGACCCTGCCTATAACGAACACATGCAGAAGGCCCCTTATCACTATTGATATCAGGTTAGATACATGTATGATTCAAATGGATATTGAAAGTGCTCGAAACCATTACCTATTGATGAGACAATTTATTATATTAGAGTCCTCCCTATTGCCATATGAATTAGGGTCTCCAGATATCAGATTCGGACGTGAGAAGGCCATCTGTTCCTTAGAGCCGGATTCCTACTGTAACTACGTAAGAGATAAATTAAATTAAATAAAGACTCCAGTGTTCGCTGCTTTACCCTGACTAACTGACGCCTTTCCCTGTTAGTACTAGTCCTTGCGTAGTGTCATGCGAGTTGGTTTTGTTGCAATATCCAGTGAGGCTGTGATTGCCCTAAAGGATGCGCTACTTATCAACCCTGGTCAATTGATTAGGCAGAATCGCTGAAAACCTCTCTAAGTCAGCATGGAAATACAGCTCGGTTCTGCTTTCTACTTCACCCTCTGCTTTGGAACATATCGACACAGGTATGCCATCACCAACGACCATGCAGGCTGACGAGCACACACGCTTGCTTAGCAATGACAACCAGATCCCGTCGACGACCGAGGCTGCGATTGTAAAAGACAAGGTCCGACTGAGAACCCAACTTGTGGTGATATTGTTTGTGTGTGTATTTTACTTTGATATGTACATATGCCTTGCACCAGAGGTCAGCATTCGAGAAGACATCATCTGCAAAACTTATTACGACCGGCTCGATAATGACGATGGTTTGATCGCTGAGCGCGACTGCGCCGTGGACGCCGTGCAGAGAGAGCTGGGTTTGCTCAATCAGGTGTATATTACGATTTCACAGCTACCGGGTAAGCATCAGTCTACGTCTATAGAGATATAGGATTGCTTGCGTGTGTGACTGACCATTTGGGCTATAGGTTTGCTCCTTGTACTTCCCTATGGAGCACTGGGTATGTGAAAGCGTGTACCTTCGTCCATTCTTTTTCTACCTGCTGAGCCAGTACTTTAGCGGATCGGATCGGTCGTAGGAAGGTTCTTCTCTGCTCTGTCGTGGGAATCGCCTTATGCGACGCTTTCAAACTCCTCGTTAGTGAGTGATATCCTTGCCATCATCTCCTTGTCAGCATCAAATTGACAAAGCAAGTGTGGCAACCAAATCATTTCCCCCCAAGGGCCATCTGGCTAGCGCCTCTCTTCAAGCTCATTGGAGGTGGTGATGCTGTCGCTGCAACAGTGGTCCTGGCGACATTGGCAGATGTCTACACGGGGCAGGATCGGTATTCTCCCTACCCAAGTGCACCTTGGGCAAGACGCTGACTGTAGTAAGAACAACCGTTTTTGCAAGAGTCGCATCGATAGGAACCGCCTGCGAAATTTTCGCACCCCTCCTTGGCTCTATCCTCATGCTGAAAAACTCATGGATGGCAGTTCTTCTTGGATTTGGAATGTTCCTGGTGGGCGCATCGGTGACCCTCGCGCTTTTGCCAGAGACACTGGCACAGAGGCCACAGTCAGGAGATGCACTTGATGCTCGCGCCATACTGAATACACGAGCCCCCTCAAAACTCAGATACTTAGGAGATCAGATCACGGCAATGTTGACAGTGTTTCGAAAATCTCTCGCTGTCCTCTTCGCCACAAAAAATGTCGGACTCCTCCTATTTTGTTTCTTTGCAGCTACGGTCGGCACCGTAGCAGCCATATTCGAACTGCAATACGCTCACAAGCGCTTTGGTTGGAGTTATCCATATGTAAGTCTGCGTATTACACCACCCCATGGCCTGCGTTGCTTCAAATTCAAGACTCAAACCTGATATTTTCATAGGCAAGCTCCATCCTAACCATACGGCCCTCCATCAGTCTTGTCGTTCTCTTGGTTCTCATCCCACTTGCCAGCAAGATCATAATGGGGAAGTTCAGGCTTTCAAATGCCCAGACAGATCTTTTACTTATTCGCGTCAGTGCTGCATTGCTTACCGCTGGTACTCTGCTTCTGAGTGTCTCCGAGATATCTTCCCTGGCCATTCTGTCCTTGATCATCTTTGCTCTCGGAAACGGCTTTACCACTCTAGGTAAGAGTTTGCTCACGACTTTCGGCCCGCCGGAGATGGCGGGGACTTTACTGTCTGCAATGAATGTAAGTGCATCCCTCGGAGCGGTGATTGCTGGACCGATCATCGCCGTAATGTTCGACTGGGGTCTGGATCAGGGTGGGATCTGGGTTGGCTCACCTCTGTTTTTCGTCACGTTACTTTATGCGTTGACCTTATGCTCTGTGTGCGTCCTGAGGCTTCCAGATAAAAGTAAGGATGGTGATTATGATGAGCAGGATCAAGAAAGAGCGCAAGGTGTATTGGGCTCTTGATCGAATCCCCCTGACAGCATACACCTTGAAGACAAATACCGCTTTGTGCCCCTAAATTTAGGGATATCGGTAACATGCAATACATACCGCCACGAAGAGTCTATGCTGTTGCCGGCATGTTGCCAAAAGAAAGGCTATAAAGTCATGCAGACCAGTACACCGTCACCCCGAACCTATAAGACAATAGACTAGTTTATTTAACTAGGAGTTGTATATGCTAGATATAACCCAGCTAAGCTTACGCTGGCTGAATGGAGGCAGATAGTGCTAGATATACAGAAGTACTGTACTTTGTTCTAGATAGCTCTCCACCATTGCATGGAGCTAACCCTAAGCTACTGTGGGATAATCTTAACGCTCTGTACAACTAACACGTTAGCCTATCATGCTTATCCATGACTTCGATTAAGATGGAGAAATCTCCCGCTGACAAGTTTTTGCAATCACATAAATACCATACCATAGACCTGTGCGTTTCAACAATCAAAATGTCAACGGATCTTACAGACCTTTCCGAGAATATCCCAGCAGAAAACCTTCTTGAAGTACGAATACTTTTCAGAATCTCACGTTTGTCAAGCAAAAACTAACATATTCATATTCACTGTTGCCTAGCCGGGAGAAAACGAGATCGTCGTGGAAGCACCTCTCAATGTAGAAGCCTTCCACTCCTTCAGACCTCTTCTTCGTCTCCTGGTGCAAAACTACGTTATTCGGAGCTATTCTTACGACGCTATTCGTGGTGAAATCAGTTTGGTCTGCGCTACTCAACGTGACCGGGACTGATCCATAGAGGCACACATCTACAACATGATACGCTGTCGAGGAAGGTACCTAGGTAGCCAAATCGCATGTGTCCTCGCGGTCGCCAACTGCAGGCCAAGCTCAGAGAGTACATCAATATGTACCTACTGATGTGACATGTCAGTAATTACAACTGTACTGCTTATGTTCTCTCCTATTGCTATCTAGAAAGTCCGATCAATTTTTATGTGACAGTCTAACAACCTGTTTTCTGTACTTAATCACTGTACCATGATCGCCGTGCAATTCCCGAATACGAGTCTCATAGTAACATTTATTAAATATCTAAAAAAATTTACAATAAAATATAAAGAACCAAATATATTCTCACCAGTTAGTCAAACTTTGCCACGTTTCATATAACCACTCGTTCGATATAATTAAAAGCAACCCGTGCATCGCTATCCTCAGGATCTAGAGCTCGCAATGCCTGCAGGACAGTTCCGACACTGAACTTGCCCCCAATGACACTCCTTCGGAAGCCATCTAAACTTGCTGCGAATTCTTCCTGCTGACTGCTACACACGAAATTCAGCGGAACACCAGCCAGGGATGCAGCACACCACTGAATAATCGTCTTGATCTGGGGGTTTCCACCAAAGGATTGACAACCCCACAAGCCCGTAAAGATTGAGACGTATGGGGATGAGCTGAATGCGGTATATGCCTTCTGCAGCTCACGCTCCAAGTGCCCAGGTAGTAAATCTGGCAACACACCATCTGGGTCATGCCCGTCAAGCTCTAATGCATCCATGAACAGCATGGTCCGAGCTGTCCAGACTAGGCTCCCTGCATCTGTGTTGCTAGTTGGCAATATCTCATCGAGGCGAGCATGCCTCCCATATCCTATGAGAGATATCATGGCCTCCGCCCCTTGAACTACTAGGACGTCCGCAGGACCCAGTGTTGGAGTGAGGAGGACCATTGGGCAAGCCTCCGGCGACGAACCCACATGAGATTCCTCCTGCGTGCCGCTTGATCCAAAACCAACGTTCTTGTTGGCGGATATAACCGCTGCGCCACGCGGCACACCTAAGAGATAAGGGGCCGTGCTTGCTTCTGAGACCCGGATAACTTCCAAGGGACTAAACTCCTGGCCCAAGAGAGACTCGTCATGCAAAGGTCCTGCTCCATGCAGCGAGTGTATAGAAAACGTTACTGGCCACTCTGACCTCGGCGACAACAGATCACCAGCGAGGCGCTCGAAGTATGTGAAGAGCGCAGTCAAATACGCTTGGACCACCCGATCATGCGGTTGACTAGACGAGTACCATATATGAAAGTCCGGCGAACTATCCGTCGTCCATGGTTGTGACGGTAGGGAGCACAGGAACTGGTGTATCACCAGGCAGGCTACTTGCCGGCGTGAGAACAACATTGTGCGGTTTTCACCAGTGAGCGAGGCTAGTTCCCCGGTCGGGAAGAGGGTTGGCATTTCCAATGCCAGTGACACAATCCGGGGCCAGACATGGGACAGAAACTGGGGTAGACGTTCCCATTTGGAGAGAAAACTACGCAGGAAGCCAAAGTCGGTTCCTGCAGAACCCCGAAGTGTGACAGCAATGAGCTCAAGTTGATCAATGATGGAGCTAACTGATGTCGCATTGTCTGATAGGATTGCCGTTAGAATATCCCAGAAAGGAACGGTATCGGAATCATCGTCGAGGACGGAGAATCGATCAACGCAGAGATGGCGCGAAGAACTAGGGAGAAGGAGGTGCATAACTCGGTCATATAAAGAGGATTAAATGTAAGATACTTGAAAGCGCAGCCGTCTGATACGTCCCAGCATGTGAATTTATTCCTCAAAGGTGATTACATAGTAAGCACGGAATCGGTAACTTAAGTAGTTAACTAGTTAACGTATTCAACGGGTACCTAAGCGGCATACCCACACCAAAATTTCATCCGGATTTCTTACAGCCACCAAAAAATTATCGACCACCTTGTTAGGAACGCTTTCTTGTTTATGGGAGTGGCTGTGATTGGTTTGGTGGTAGGCTTAGCTGACCGTCAACGGCGTTGCCTTGGCCTGGGGGTTTCATGTGCGTACAAATCAGCCCCGGATTTCCCACTTACCTGCCATGCAAACAAAGCACATTGCGCTCAGTCACCGACGAAGAATAACTCTAAGATGCTGCGATCCGACATTAAATCGATTAATCTATTAGGATGGGATATGATAATCAGTCTCTGTGCTGGAGGTATCCCATCGGGAGGGACGCGGCAAGCTCCGCACTGTCAGTGAGCATCGCACTGGCAATGCTGGCTGGTGGAGCAGAGACAGAAACATGCAGGAAGCTCTGCGAGAAACTAGGGGTTGAAGACACCAATAATTTGAAGGCAACATTTTCGAGCCTACAAACTTTATTGACAACCGATTCTGACAATGGGAACTTTTCGGTTGCTAATGCTGTCTTTGGCGATCAGGCCTTAACAATCTTTCCCAGCTTTACGGCATATCTAGAAAGCTTTGCCACTCATGTTGACACCAGCTTTCCACATTTGGCAGGAGCTACGGAAGAGATAAACGCCTGGATCTCTAACAAAACTATGGGACTAATCACGAACATGCTGCAGCCGCAGGATCTTTTTGGGGCCCGTATGACCGTCGTCAATGCGGTGGCATTCAGAGCGACCTGGGCGAATACATTTGACTCTCAAAAGACTATTAAAGACTATCCTTTTGAAGTTTCAAACAACGAGACGCGTCCTGTGCCAATGATGTTTTTGGAAAACCAAGAGTTTTTTCTTAGTGAATGAGAAGGGTATATGGCCATATGTCTACCTTACGCCGCAGCCTCGCCATCGTCACAGATGTCTCTTGTTGCATATCTGCCCGATCGAGACAGCTCCATTGCCGATATTCTCCAGAACATCCGCAACTCGGGCATTCCAACCAATTTTAAACGCACGGTGCTGAGCAAGATTGGGTTACCTAAATTCACCATCAGTACGCTGAACAGTGTCAACCCTATGCTGAAAGAGCTGGGATATCCAATAGACGGAGATTTTCCTAACATTAGTCCAGACTTGAACTCGCTTGAACAAGTTATACATGGTGCAACTATGGTTCTAGATGAAAATGGCACCAAAGCAGCAGCTGTCACTGTCGTTGTGACAAGAAGCCGGGTTGGACCTCCGAGGTTGGCGTTTGACAGACCGTTCGCGTTTTCTATCGTTGCCGATGCTATGAATCTTGCCCTCTTCACTGGGGTGTATTCCGCGGCTTAATAGGACCACATAGTGACCTCTTTCCTTGCTGCGGTGGCCATGGTTTTTATGAATTGACTGGTTCTGTACATCTTGACTGAAGATTAGAGGCTGGGTTTAGAGTGAATTGGATATCTGTGAAATTGATTATGAAGTTTCTTTTTCCTTTTTCTGAAGGAGTCATGGAGGCATTGTAACTACTTTTCATAACGACACGCTGTAACTGGACGTGGGAATTGACATGAATTATGCTGTATCTTTAGTTTTAAGATAGCCGCCCGCGTATAGCCCGAGACGATTGGGCCTCAGGCCAAATTCTAATTCAAGGAGACTACGATGACACGGTAACTCAGGTCGAGACGGCTTAATTGTATGGGGAGAGCCGCATATGAAGCAGAGCTGGGAGGTTACTCCAGGGTTCCTGAAGAAATGGCCTTGGGTGGTGGAAGGATGTGAAGAGCTGGTTGATTTCAGCAATTAGAGGAGAGGAGCCGATACTATACGTAGTAGATACAGCGCCTTGCATGAGCGGCTTCACATGCTTTGCAACTCTTTGACTTTTTTTCGGCGCCACTCCCGTAGCCTAATCTGTATTAGGTTTAGACTAGTATTCCAGTATTTCACGACGCGTATGGGACATAAGAGTACCATTATAACGTCCTACGGTACCGTTTCACTCGAGTTTTGACTCAGAGGATACGGAACTGGAGACGAAGATTCCGATTAGAGGATATAGTATTTCAGAACGGTCATTTTGACAATTCGACTGTCATATCGATAGTCGGTTCGACGACCAAATATTGTTAATGTTAATTTTCACGTTTTTTGAGTATACCGTGCACAAGGTGCCAAGGGACGGGATTGCTTATGTTCTCT
>NHZS01000389.1:0-188774 GCA_002775195.1 Talaromyces adpressus
TACGGACAATGCCGTATGAAGTAGATACAAAGCTCCGTTGTTGGAGACCAGGCATACAAAGCACGAAGCTATTCGCAAAGCAACAAACACATATAGCAAAGATCCGTAGCACGTTGTGGAGCGTTTCAGCGGGCTCAAGGCGCGCACGTACGTTGCAACGGCAGTATCCGCCGGATTGACGTACGTACTACCCGGATCCGGATATTGCTCACGAACCGGCAGTAGGTAGCTGGATTTATTCCACAGTCAATTATTTTCTTACCCCTCACCTCAAACTACAAAGTGGATTCGGGGCTGAGAAGCGGCGCTGATTTATTGATTAGTCGGGCAGTAGGCAAGGTACACAGTGGAGATGAAGCATTCATGTGGCGTGTTCAGCTCAGATAACCACTCAACATGGATAGTGGATTGTCTTAGAACTTAGGTGTGCATGCGAGATGTTTGAAAGGTGATACGTTATGATAAACGGCGCCGAGCAAAATGAGGTAAAGTGGTGCTGATAGATTGCATGAAATCATCAAAAAGCAAAACTGTATGTGGTAATGTACGCCATGAATAGATGCTCAGCCGGTTGATGCAATTCAGCTGGATTTTAGATATCAGTCTCTCTTTGTTGTGGTAAGGCCTGGGGATGACAACAAATAGAACAGCCTGTAAGCCCGTTTCTAGGTACAGACTATGGCCAGCGACAGTCGTAGTGTCGTACTGTTGACAATTAGGCGCCATCAACTTTGTCAATACGACAAATTCCGCTTCCAAGTCAGGTGCATTACATTCGACGACTGCGTAGTGACACTTAGGCCCAGCCTCGCCTAACTCTTATTTTGCTTCAGCTTTCGGCTTTGGACGAATGAAATGTCATTGCTCCTATTGTCGGCGCTTGCTAGGCCTGCACGGATCAACTAGGTTGACAAATTGGGATGCGTGCGGCTGACATGAACAAAGAAGTTTGTGGTAGATTTGTGTGTTGTTGGCAGAAGTAGGCGACTCTTGAGGATACCTAGGTATATAAACCCCTCCATAGGCTGCTAGAAGTTGTTCCATTTATTTACTTTACTATCAACACCCAACACTAATCTTAACCTCTTTGAACTCAAATATTTTAGACTCACCCGGTCAGTCAAAATGGCGGAGTCAGGTCCAACCCTTAACAGTCTAGCTGCTGCCATCACTCAAGCAACAAGCACCATCTCATCGTATATCGATGAACATAAGCTTCCTGCACCATCATTTGCGGAGAATGGGCCAGAGACATACCCGATGGCTCCGGAAGTCCAATTCGCCCGCCTGCAGCTCTTGGACGCGGCGACAGATTTGCTTCACCTAGCTTTGGGCCCGGTAAATTACAGCTTGGCGTATCCTGTTTTCGTCAGTAAATCTGTACAATCCATGATCACTTTAGAATAATCCTGCTAACTGATGCAGAACAATCATGACACCATGGTAATGGACGTTCTTAATCAATTCGACTTCTGGTCGGCCGTCCCCGCTGGTGGCTCTGCCACTTATGGCGAAATCGTCCAAGCGACCAAGTTGCCCGAGGAGGTAGTACGTCGCATATTGAGATACGCATTCACCATGCGACTGTTTGCTCCCGTCGGCCGGGAGTCGGTCAAACACACTGCTACATCGGCGTATATATCGAGGACACCTCCAATGCGTAGCATGATAGCTCACAACGCTGAGGAAGTTCGCATCTCAGATTACTATTTCCCCGAATCGCTGAGGAGATTTAGTCTTGGAAAGCCCACCCTAAGCCAGGAGATCAATGAGTCCGGCTGGGGCGTCGCTGATGTCGACAAGACTGGTAAACTGGTATCGTACTGGGATTACCTTAAGGGTCAACCAGAAGGCAAACCTGCAGGATTCAGAGAAAAACGCTTCGCTGAAGCTATGCAGGCTGCTGCAGCAGTGGCAGGAGTCGGTGTCCATGAATACATGAGGGATAATTATGACTGGGCAAGTCTCGGTGAAGCAAAGGTCATCGACGTAAGTTTTCGATGTTGAGATCGAGTAGACAATTCTTCCCGGCACTGACGCCTTTTAACATATTAGATGGGCGGATCTAGTGGTCATGATGCCTTTGTTTTGGCTAAAGCTTTCCCTAAGCTATCACTTGTTGTTCAAGATCGCCCTGAGCTTGAGCCTGCATTCCGCTCCTTGGTCCCGCAGGAACTATCGGAGCGAGTCATTTTCCAACCTCACGACTTCTTCACTCCGCAGCCAGTGAAGGCTGATGTCTACATCGTGAAGCAAATTTTCCATGATTGGCCTGACAAGTATGTAGTCAAGATTTTGGAGAACATTGCGCCCCACCTCAAATCTGGTAGTCGCCTGGTAATGTTTGAGTCTGTCTTTCCCAGCCTCGATGCCGAGGGCAGATACCCCTTGCCCCGGGCTGCTATGCGCATGCTTGCTGCCACTGATCTTCAAATGCTTTCTTTTGCCAATGCTGTCGAGCGAACTTTAGATGAATGGCACGCCGTGGTCAAGAAGGCCGACGAGAGATTCGATGTCCGGGTGATCTCATCGTCTCCTGAATCTCTTAGAAGCACTATTGAGGTTGTGTACCAATAGCAATCTTAGATAGCGTAACTTTTTAATAGCACACAGAAAGAAATACGAATAGTGTCATTGGATGGCACTGCTGATTGATCCTTTTATTCAGGCCAAGGCAATTTGCCTCACTCGATTGAACAAATGCCAATTCAAGCAAATAATATCACAGGCTAGATGTAACCTCACCTCCATGCATAACTTATATCACTACCCCGCACTATATGTTGCTGATCTATGACAAGAATGTAGGTATGATCGCCCCATGTGACCTATCAGCGAATCGTCTTATGAACAAAGAAAACCCAAACTTCATATGAGGAACATTGCAACAATTGACGAACTGTTTTACGAAAAGAATTCCAGGAAGTTCTTTCAACATACAAGGTATATCACCGAATCTACCATGACGTCAAAAGAAGATAGCACTAGTCAACTAGAAAAGGTCTCTGATGGCTTTCATGATGATCAGCTTGCCATAGACGCCATACAGGCGACGGCTAAAGAACATGACATGACACTATGGCAAGCAATACGGTTGTACCCTAAAGCAATCGGATGGTCTATCTTCCTCTCAACAGCAATCATCATGGAAGGCTACGACGTCGTTCTGATGCAAAGCTTCTATGCATTCCCAGCATTCGCGAATCGATACGGACAAAAAACCTCAGACGGAGATTATCAAATTACAGCACCATGGCAATCGGGCTTGTCGAACGGTGCAAATGTGGGAGAGATTCTCGGTTTATTCATTAATGGGATTGTGTCAGAACGCTACGGATATCGATTTACAATGATCGCTTCGCTATCTGCATTGACTTGTTTTATTTTTATACCTTTCTTTGCCTCCAATATCGAGACTTTAGAAGTTGGCGAAATATTGATGGGAATCCCGTGGGGAGTCTTTCAAACATTAACTACGGCATACGCATCGGAAGTTTGTCCGGTAGTCCTTAGAGGTTATCTGACCACTTATGTGAATGTCTGCTGGGGGATTGGCCAATTAATAGCAGCTGGAGTGCTGAGAGGATTGCTCAATCGTACTGATCAGTGGGCATATCGCATACCATTCGCCCTCCAGTGGATGTGGCCAGTTCCATTGATAGTTGGCATTTGTTTTGCCCCGGAATCGCCATGGTGGTTGGTAAGAAAAGATAGGGTTGATGATGCACGGAAAGCATTGCTTCGACTCACAAGTCAACGGCCCGGTATTTCCGATTTGACATTTGATGTTGATCAAACGATTGCCATGATGGTGCATACTGATGCACTTGATCGAAGACTCACAAGCGGTACTTCATATTTAGACTGCTTCCGGGGAATCGATCTTCGACGAACTGAGATTGTCTGCGTGACATGGGCAATCCAGAATCTCTGTGGTGCTGCTTTTATGGGATATTCGTCATACTTCTTTCAGCAGGCCGGGCTATCTGTTTCGTATTCATTTGATATGTCAATGGCGCTATATGCCGTGGCAATAGTCGGTGTCTTTGCATCCTGGTTCTTCATGACTCATTACGGACGACGAACCTTATATCTCGGTGGACTGGTGTCCATGTTCATCATACTACTGATCATTGGCCTTGTTGCTGTAGGTGACAAGTCAACTAACAGTGGATGGGTGATTGGATCTCTCTTACTAGCCTACACGCTGTTTTATGATATCACCGTGGGTACCGTGGCATTCTCTATCGTAGCGGAAATCCCTTCCAGTCGTCTCCGAACAAAAACCATTGTCCTTGGACGAAATTTGTACAATGTGATTGGAATTATTAATGGAGTAATAACCCCATATATGCTCAATCCATCGGCATGGAACTGGAAAGGCAAAGCTGGATTCTTCTGGGCAGGGTCGTGCTTTTTGTGTTTGGTGTGGACGTATTTCCGTCTGCCGGAGCCGAAGGGGAGGACTTTTGAGGAATTGGACTTGTTGTTTGAGAGGAAGATTAGTGCTCGCAAGTTCAGGCAGACTAAGGTCAACCATGAGGAATCGGTTCAGGAGGCGAAGAAGGCTTGAATGTTATTTATACTTAACTCCGGGGTATGATCAACTCAAAACAAATTGTCATTATCAATTAACTTTGAAACGAACAGATAGCGCAGTCTTGTAGGGCAAATGATTGTATGACTAACATCTGGTTCCTGCGTACGTGGTAACTCCACTCCAAGTCCAGATTATCGATTGGTGTCTTGGTATCTCGTTGCTGGGGGCTGTCGGCACTTCAGGGACAGATGTGCTTGCCCTCTTGTTTGGGGATACTTGGGGCTAATGACATGGTCAACAACCCAATTCCATCATTAACCAAGTCCATCTGGTCATTGAGTGGAGCAATTTTTATCTACCATTGAAGTTGCATAATTTTCCACAGGGAAAGGGTTTGTAGATGATTATAAGTACATATTAGAGGAATCATCAAGTGAATGTATGCTAATCACGTAAGTGTCTACCCGTCTCCTACAAATTTCGACACGAATGCAACCACTAAGTCGCGATTTAATAGGTTTGTGGCCCTTGCCAGGAAATTTGCTGACCTGCAGAGATTAGTTAGATTTCAGGACGGCCCCAGCGTCTATATTACTCGATGTAACGTTCGCGAGAATCGTACCTAGCCCACTTACCCGAAATGGAAACTCGCTATAGCCTCGCCCGCTCGTAGGGGTCCCTTGATCAAGGCACCAAATTCGATGATTGGATTCGACGGTACAAAGCTATATCACACTTTATCAGTTAGACTCTCTACGTGATGTCTGGAGAACTTTGAAGATTGTTTGAAACTCCAAGCGCATGACATGCTCAATGCAACACTTCGATGTCATGCGAGAAACGGATCAAGAAAATACGTATAGAGAAGATTAAGTAGACGATTTTCCATTCTAGGAAGTTAATACTTTTATCTATCAAGAAATTTTTTAATGTATAAATATCGCAATGGCAACTCTATCATCCCTCAACTGTTCAGGTTGAAGATTTTAATCCATAACCCTTTAGAAAATACTTTCATTCATTTTAGAGTTTCCCAGGTTTTTAGAAGCTCTCTCTCATTTTCATCAGCTACACTCATTTTGATATATCAGATTATAAAATCGATACGATGCATTCTCTTCAAACACTTTTCTGCGCCGCAGCTCTTGCCTCTACGGTTTTGGCATACCCTACCATTCACCACCGGGACTCCACGAACAAACTCACCGTATACTGGGGCGCAGAAGATGACACCACCACTCTTTCTGATGTTTGCTCCGACGATTCTTACCAAATCGTTAATCTTGCATTTGTCAGTTACTTCAATGGCGATGGTGGTTACCCAACCTTGAGCTTGAGTACTCTGGATGGGCCGTCTCAAGCACAACAGGATGCCGGCGCAACCTCTTTGCAAGATGGTTCATCTCTCGTTGATGCTATTCAGGCATGCCAGTCTTCCGGAAAGCTGGTTATTATGAGTCTTGGTGGTGCTGTCGGTAATGCGGATGTCACTTTGTCAGGGGATGATCAGGCAAATAACGTTGCTGATATGCTGTGGAGTCTGTTCGGCGGTGGTACCGATGAGAGTATCACTCCGTTACGTCCATTCGGAGATGTAAAACTTGATGGGTTTGATATCGGTATGTTGTGTCCTTTGTATTAGAGGGCTTCATGCTAACAGCTCGAATAGACAACGAGTCCGGAGACCCAACTGGATATAGTGCTTTCGTCTCCAGACTACGATCCAACTTTGCTCAGGACTCGAGCAAGACTTACTACCTTACAGCAGCTCCTCAATGCCCCTATCCAGATCAATCAGTCCCTCTAGACGTCTGCCAACAACTCGATTATGTCTGGGTGCAATTCTATAACAATGGTGATTGTGACGTCGCTCAATCAGGATTCATCGACGCAGTCCAAAACTGGAGTAACGGAATTGGTGATGCGAAACTTTTCATTGGAGCTCTTGCCAGCGATGCTGATGGGGATGAAGGATATGTTGACTCGGAAACTCTGGTTTCATCCATAAAACAAGTTGAGGGTTTGGGCTTGTCGAACTTTGGTGGTGCTATGTTGTGGGAAGCACAGCTGGCTGTGAAAAATGATAATTACCAGTGGGATATTGCAGCGGCATTATAGGGTTATAATTAACTATCATACCTAGATACGAGTTCAATTTCTGATCTATATGATGTATATATCTCTGCTTTTTCGATGATCTTGGTATCAAATGATGTTATTGCTTGATTCAATCAGTGAAATAACCATCTACGGCCTCTATCAGGCAAAGGTGCCCGTGGATATGGTTCCAGGCCCGAGCCTTCAATGGAACAACATTAAGAACTGTAAGCAGTATGTGCATTGATTGAAAACGCATGTATCACCCTGACAATATAAAATATGCTTTAAGAAAGAGCAAAAAGCCATTCGGCATGGAGACCGTTGAAAAATGTGTCTACAGTACAGTAATGGAGTTGCGCGCGAGTATAATCCAGACATAACTTGTATCCATAGATCCATCCCCTTGTACCTGAACCCTGACATGGCTAGGGATCATCTATTATCGGATACCTATGAAACGTTCATAGCAAAAGTCGAGCGGGGAGACTAGTAAGATGCAAATATATTGTGCCATTTACAAATCGCACATATACGCATAGTATGGTATACAATGGGATGGAGAGGGCGTCCCAGGTCACGAATCGGTGCCTCAGGCAACAGTGCCCATTTATCTCCTCGAACCCTAAATTTAAGCATAAATCGTTACTTTCTAGGCACGCCGAGCTATAACACGAATATTGGCCATCGTCAATTAGTAATTGATTGGCATTTTGGTCATCAAATCATACCATCATTCCTTAAACCAACATAGCATCGCGTCGACCAACGGCCCAACACAGGGCATATATACTACAGACGCCCTAGCCATCTGCATCTCATCTGCAGAAGTCAATTGCATCATCCCAGGCAGCACAATTCTTATCAAAATGACAAATTGTAATATCAGATCATAGCAGCTAGTGACATGACGCCTCATTTTTAGCCTTGTGGATTGATCGAAACACGGCTGAAAAGATGGCCAAAAGATAAGCTTCGCCACCGGGGGTTCAACCAACGCGTGTTTTAGCTCAGCGAATCAGAAGCCTTACCTGCATCTGTAGCCAATCATACTGACCAGAGATGTATCCACTTCGCAATGCTAGCCTAAACCGGAAATCTGAATAGAGTCAATATCGCGAGCATATTCTTCTTTTGCGTTCATGGATGGCGATGATGGATATAAAAGGGAACAAAGTACCGTCAGATCTTGAGTTAATCCAGACAAGAATTTTATTGCTATCAAGTCACTCCTCATTCTTCACGCATTAAAGGTTTAGGTCATCTCCAAAATACTGTACAAACGACGACATGGCTAGCAACGGCCCCATTGGCAAAATCTCGAAGAAGGTTGCTTCAGGCATCGCATTTGCGACTGAAGTACACCAACACAACAAGGCCAAAAAGGAAGCCCGGAAACAGCAGGAATTAGACGGCGCAGTCGCACAACCACCACAAGGTCAACCAGAAGATGAAACCAGATCCATCCATACACCCACATCCCCAAATGACCAAAAAGAGGGAGAAGTATCAGAAACCCCCACCCAAAGAGGCGACGACGACGAACGCGAATGGGAACTTGACGAAGCGCAGGACGAACTCGTTGAGGGTTCTGAACCGCAACACAAATCCAAGAACGGGACAGCAAATCCAGACAAACTCATTGCTGCTTTTCTGTCTCGTCATCCGTTGAGTATTACCATCACTCCGCCTGCAACATCGCCGCCGTCATATGAAGCTGCTACCAGCGCGGTTCAGCAGGGGCAGACGTACAAACTCGAGTTTCCGGTCGTAATCCCCCAACGCCGCCCTCAATCAAAAAAACGGGGTTTTATTCGGGCTTATGCGCCTGATCTCGCGAATATGGGGATCGATCAAGCTACTTGGCTGGACTTTATTGAGACATTCAACGAAGCGAGTCTAGCGAATCCATGGATCAACGCACTCAATCTAGCATCTATTGCGACAAATGCGTTGCCGAGCGCAATCGGGTTTGCGGTTTCGTTGGCTATTATGGTTGCGACTACTATTGCCATGGAGACGCAGGCTAGATATCGGTACCCCTTCCCTATTTATCATTAAAAAGGTACTTGGTCAGAAGCTAACTGGGTAAAAAAGACAAAACAAAGCCCTCGACAAACTCAACAACGAATTCTTCCGCCCCCGAGGGTTGTATTGTCTCGTAATGACATGGGACTCCTCCGCAACAAACAGTCGCACCACAAACGTCGACTTAAACACGCTTATCCAAAAGACGGAAAACACGCAGGGAAAAATGTCACACAAATTCAAGTCTTCGAGCGGGACAACCAGCGAATTCGAGTTTATGCAGACTGCTGAACTGGTGTTTCCGGGACTCGACTACTTAGCTGCGGTACCAAAAGAGGAGTCGCAGGGATTGAAGAATAAGATGAAAAGGGGGAAGTTGTTTGTGGATGATTATATGGATCGGAAGGCACAGGCTAAATTTGTACGCCCCCTTTTGCCCTCTTACGATTCAAGGGTCTTGACTGATTGTGTTCTCAGGCCGGCGAGAATCCAGATAACCTCCTCACCAAAGGCGTAAATCCAACCTTTGCATCCAAATACTCCGACCCAAACCATCCTATTCACAGTGGCTCAATATATTCTCTCATCAGTCTTGGACGATTCAATCCGCCTAGTTTCAGAAATCCGCAGCCACGTGCACGAGGGGATTCTGGTCGTCGGAGTGGTGGCGGAAGTCTCATTTCGAGTGTTTTGGATACCAAGCTCGGTGGTAGGCAGGATATTCTTGGTGCGCGTGTAGGAGGCAGGGCGGGGGTGGACCTTTTAGGTAGAAAAGGAGATATTTTCTCGAGAGGTCGAGGTGGTGGTGGTGGTGGTGGGCCTATTGGGGGTTTGTTTGGTTTGGTTAGTATGGCTGCGCAGGCTGTTAGTGAGCGTGGTCAGGAATCGGCGCGGATGCCGAGGCAGCAGGATGGGTATTATCAGCAGCAACAGGAACATTCTTATGATCAAAACGTTGGATATGACGCAGGACGTCAAAGACACATCCCGCGAGCTAGATCGGATAATGGACCGCTTGGTATCGGCAGGTTACTTCAGCAGGTACATTCCTCTATTCGCTTCTAACAAAGTAAGGTGATCAAGATGCTGATATCAATACAGAAAATCCTCTACCTCATGGTTGTCAACATGCCGACGGAAGAAGAGTTCGCTCAAGCGCGGGAACTTTCTAGAGAATGGGATATACAGAACTAAAGTTATAGCTTAATGGGATGACCATGTTGAGTCATAATCTAGGAACGAAATGGTAACATGCAGTATGTCCTAATGCCTATGTATCGTATCGGTCGCCTCTGAGCATAACCTATATACCCTCTAATGTCTATGCCATGTATATAAACAAACCATGTATCCCATCTATACTAAGAATCCCACATAGAAATATATGCGACGTGATGATATAATATGAAGATAAAATGCGAAATCAAACAGCACCGACGACAAACCTTCCAGTGCGTCGCCAGGCTTGACCGCGCCATTGAAGCAGCATGGTTGGAAGCAAACTGACTCCAACTAAGAGGGCAGTGGCCACACCGGCACTCTTGGCTACGCCGACATTGTCAAACATATCAGGGAACCTAAACGCATTTAAATTAGCAATTAATCTTGGATATATATATATATATATATGCGAGAAGAAAGGGGTTTTTACCAGAATGGTCCGATGAAGCCCCAAATTTGACGGACAAAGGTAATAAAAACACCAACCGATGCAGCCTCAGTATGATTCGTGTCAACGGCATAGGTAATGAGCACCGTGGTGACAACCTGGTTACCAAAGGCAGCGATAGCGACACCCACTATTGGCGTCACGTTCCAAGAACCAGCTGGCGAGTTTTGGGTCTGAACGAGGAATACTACGACACCGGCAATGGCGAGCAGAAAACCTATATAACTCAACCAGAGACGGTGCTCGGCAGCGGGATGTTGTCCGCCCTGACGACGGGCTTTCCATCTCATCCAGGAATCGGAGAGGGGTCCACCGAGCTGCTCACCGAGGACGGAGCCGATAATCAAACTCAAGAATTGCAGACCCAATGACTGCGCGTCAAGGCCGAACTTGAGCTGCAGTAGCTGAGGAATTTCAACAGTGCACATGACACTGGCGAAAAGGAACACCATAGCATAGGCAGCGGCGGGAACCATGACCGTAGGGCGAGTCACCATGGTCAATGGCTTGACGAACTCGTACAGAGTGAATGGAGTAGGGTCAATGCGGCGGAAACTCAGATATTCCTGTCGGAATCCGGAAGGAACAGGACCATCCCAGCCGCCAATGTAGCGAGTTTCTGGTTGGAAGAAGATGCACAAAAAGAATTGTACTCCGTTGACCTATCGAAATTAGTAAAACATTTAGCATTATGAGGATAGAACTTACAATAGCAAGAACCCAGTAGATCCATCGGTAGCTCACGCGCTCAGCGACGAAGCCGAAAATAAATGGAGATACTGGCACACCGAGAGTAACAAGCAGAGTCCACACACCCATGTACTTGGCGCGGTCACGCTTGAAGAAACATTCCATGACCACGGCACTTCCCAAAGCTCCAGCAGGGCTGATGAAGAAAGCGACCAGTGCGCGACAAGCAGCCATTGACGCATAATCTGGACTCTTGGCGCATCCGATATTGCAGACTAGACTTCCAATCAGGGAGATGAGAAAGATTGGACGACGACCGAATCGGTTTGACAATGGCTTCCAGAAGAGAGGAGCTCCTCCGAGGATGGCAATTTGCAACGAAGTCAAATATGAGGTGGTTGTGATACTGATTCCTAAGTCAAGGGAAATGTCCAAGTACGCAGGGATAATAGCAGCGGCGGTGAAGGTGCCAAACATGGCGTGGAATGCGACCAAGGTAAGATTGACGACTTTCTGCAAATCATTGGACTGTTAGTATACGAGTATACCAACAACGGAGAGGCTTGATGTACCTTCCACGAGGGCCAATTGTACGGGTCGGCATCGTCCATTGCAGGCACGGGATCAAGATCGAGCGTGCCATGTCGTTGTAGAAGATATTCTCGATGACGAGGGGCAAGTTCTGTCATATTTTCCGGCACGGGCGAAGTCTCCTTGTCGTCCATGACGCCTTGGGTCACTGTATCGTCGACTTTGGAATCCATCTTGTCGATATCGTTGTCGACAGCGGCAGTTTAATAAAACCGAAATACGGGAAGGAGACGAATGTCCTCTGAACGGGCCGAAAATAAAGGAATGTAACCCGAGTCGTAGTCTATGAGACAATCCTTGGTGTGGCAGGGTGATGCTAAAGAACTCGAACTAAGTGAAAACTACAACGAATGGCAACGTGGAATGCGCGCCTTCATGTACTAGGGCCAGCCCGATGTGCCTCTCAGACCGCGCTTGATTTGCAATCACCTTTTCTGGCACACCTCGACGGAAATACCCCGAGCAACCGAGCGCAGAAGAAAAGACGGGGATTTGGTGCCAAATTGATGGATCTGAGATTGTTTCTGATAACAGTGTGGAGGAGTGCTCCATACGGAGTCGTGTGGAGAGGGCGAGGGTGGGTATGCCGGTAAGTGAGGGAGAGGAAAACGGCAAATGTGAAGCTGCTCAGATTCTACCTTAACTGTTAGAGATGATCGGCTTCTCCACGTGCCAGCCAGTCAGGCACGCAGGCAGCCACAGCCAAACACACTTTTGGCGACGGACGCTAAACCCAGTACGGCCGATGGCGAAGGCTTACTTTGCAGAGACTTTGCTAGTCAATTCTTTACGATATCTATCATTCCTTGAAGTTGATGAATTCGTGGACAACTGATACAATAGCGTCCATTAACGATCATTTCGTCGACTGTGGAGGGATCCCCACGGGGCTGCGCACATTGAGACCATCGTATCTGGGCAGAATTGAAGCAGAATGGAGCAGAGGGCTAAGAATTCATCCTCGGAAGACCAGCTCGGCAATCGGCTAGCCGAGATACTGCTTGGCAGTGTTTGCACTGTTTGCGTGGGGTTGTTACGAGTGGTACCTTCCATATTGGGTTAGGGCAGTTCAATCGAGGCATAAAAGCCACCCACGTCCCTCGATGCGAGTCAAATTTCGTGGTTTCGAGACTGTGGGTGAAAGAAAGGGCGTGACAATAGTACCTCTTGGGGATGAGGGATCCCGGGACCAAAGTCATAAACAAAACAGAAAGTTGGGTTTAACCCTAAATCCGCTTCCAAGTGTCAGTCCCATGGATGATTGTTACCCCCATCGCAAACCTTCCAACATCCAAGTCATCGAGGCTCTGAAACCTATATAAACTGTCATCTAAGTCTCTTTCATAGACGCTCTGTGTACGTATTTAGTACTTAAGGTCCTCCATAGTAAGCACGAGTTACATAGTAGGCTGCAGCCCAAGCAAGTTAAGTAACCCTAAAGTCGGCGTCGGTTGATCGGCGGGTCGGCACCCGATACCGCCGTCGCTCGCCAAGACGGAGTCCGGAACAATAAAGGGCGCGAGGACCAATCACAGGACGTGTATTCAGCCTAATATGGTGCTAAGCCTTCTTTGTCGCCAACACGCGACTGATCTGATAAGTCAATCGTCGAGAAGTTGAAGTTGAAACTCTATCACGGAGGGTGAAAGAGGCGCACGGAGGGTGCAACCACGCGAGGCCGTGCGAGAAACGGTCTTTGTGAGGCCGATGTAGAAGACTTCCAGGAGATGTAAGCGTGAGGGGGTCAAGGATGGCTATAAGTACGCAGGGGGTGGATTAAGATGGAATAATCAAAGCAACATGAGATAGACCAAAGATCAAAGTCAACATTCACACAGAGCCTCCCCAGCGCAACAAAAGCATCAAACACCAGTACATTCAACACACAAACTTGACACTGGACATTTCGTGTACAACATGGACACAGCAGCCATCGCCAAGGTATGACAACCTTATTAAGCCTGCATACATACATACATACATACATATCCAAAATCTAACACATTCAGAACGGGGCCCCCTATCCCAGTCTCACAGCCCAACTCGGCCTCACCCCCTCCACAGGCGTCGACGTCCCCGTCTGCTGCGTCTTCTTGGTGCTCTACATCCTCGGCGCCGCCAGCCACATGACAATCTTCCAACTCAACCGTCGCAAGGACCACAAATTCATCCCCAGCGCCGTCACATTCGGTTTCTGTGTGATGCGCACTCTGACTTGCTCGCTACGGATTGGCTGGGCATATAAACCCACAAATGTCTCGCTGGGAATCGCATCGGGCATCTTTGCGAATGCTGGTGTTTTGGCGCTGTTTGTGTTGGACCTAATCTTCGCGCAACGATGTCTTCGAGCCGCCTTTCCCAGACTCGGATGGACGAAAATGGCGCATAATGCATTTCTGGTGAATTATCTGCTCATTCCGTGTGTGCTAATTATGGTGATCGTCACCTCGGTTTATACGCACTATACCCTTGACATGAGCTCACTGACCAAGTGTCGCGATACTCTCCTCGTGGCAACGACGTATATGGCTTTCTTTTCTTTTCTGCCGCTCGCATTGACTATCGTCATCGCCATTGTGCCGAAAGGTACGGATAGGGAGAATTTTGGCACGGGCTCGTTTGCGGCTAAGCTCTGGATTGTTGGTGGAACGTCGTTTCTGTTGTGTTTGGGAGCGGCGTTTAGGGCGGCGTGCAATTTTATGCCTACGAGGCCTGCGACGCATCCTTACTCTTTCCAAGGCAGGGCATGCTTTTACGTCTTTTACTTCACTCTTGAGATTTTGGTGGTATACACCTTTCTCTTTGCAAGGATCGATAAGCGATTCTGGATTCCAAACGGAAGTCGGGGGACTTACCTGGTAGATGGACTTGCCAAAGAGTCCTCTGCGGAAGAAAAGGCCGAAGAAAATCCGGAAACTGTATAACCATTTTCTTTTGTTGTTTGATAAAATCGGCGTGGTTGTGTGAGCGTTGACTTTTGCGTTGGGATGCGTGGCTTAGACTTTTCTTTTGTTGAATATATTACGACTAATCAATAGAAACACTCCTCACTCTACACCCCGCTTGTTTGCCTTTTTTTTTTCTTCTTTTTGCAAAAGCCCTTATCCGAATATTAACTCAGTCGTCAACTGACATACGAAAAGTAAACATCAGAATTGCCCTTCTGAAAAATTTACCACAGCCCCAACACCCTAGCCAAGAAGCCAAACCACCCTCTCCACCTCAATAACACAACACTACGTTGCCATCGGCATCCCCGCCTTCTACGTCAACATCTTCTACCTCCCTCTCTCCTCAGGTCACTTCTTCATCGGCGGAAAACCTCGTCTCTAAAACCAAAAAGCTATCAATTGAGATTCTTCCTATCGCGCGACAATTCGATCTCGCAGAGAATGCGAGAGCGATGTATTTCAAGGATAGGACTGGTAACATTTTAAAGCCATATACGAGCGATATAGAGGTGCAGTGTGGAGTTTTGTGTTGTGCTAGCCCCGCGTTGTGGAGGATTAATGGGATTGATCTGCCGGAGGGGAGTGAGGATGAGTTGGGGGAGAGAAGTTGGGGGAGAGGAGTAGGGGTTTGCTTGAGGAGTCGGTAAAGGGATTTGAATGGTTAGACAGAAACTTTCTGGAACAGGTTGGATGATATCCAATGTGATTTGCAGAATAAACGGCACATTTCGTAGTCTGAAGGAGGGTCCAGAGGCTCGCTAGGTACCTAGGTAGGTATACAATATACAATCTTCTAAGAACACGACAGATAGATATATCCATGGATACCAAACTATATACACTGTACGATGCCGTTCTTTATGAACAAATCGACTTATTCTAATCTGCACATCACTGCTGAGTCGTAAAAGGCCCCACCATCGTCAAATTGTCAATCCTGCCTAGCAAGAACTCGAGCTGACGATACGCAGCGCCAGGGACATACTGCGGGATTTCTATACAAATACTCATTAGCGACATAACAAACACAATAGTAGAAAAGGGGACTTAGGGCTTACCATGTCCAGACCCATAAACACTCGAAAAAGTCAACCCACGCTCCGTATGCGCAGTGCCCAAAATTCCACCTCCACCGCTCCAAGTCACAGGATCAACCTGACTACCAGCCGTATACGGCACAAAGAGTTCTTCCGTAGGCGGGGACTGGAAACCCTGCGCGCCGTTCCAGGTCATGTTTTGAATCGTTGCGAGGGAGCCATTCATAAAGAGCAGATAATCGTACCAACCGTGTCCTATAAGGACGTTGTTGGTGGCTTCAATGACACCAGGCAAGGGGCCCAAAGCGCTGGGGGGAGAGCCGTCGCCGTTGATGAAGATGTTTTCTTCGCCGCAGACGGAGTAATCAGTCGGAGGAACGTGTAGTGCCGCCTGTACGTCGCTCTGGTTGAAATAGTTATTGGGTCCCTCGGCCAACGAAGGGAAACCCATCTCGTCCCATGGGAAAGGGCAGAAATCGGTGAGATGGTAGATATTGAAACAGGGGTTGATCAGGCTGACTGCGGTGATGATTTGGTCCCATGTATCGCATTCAGCGGAGTTTGCGCTGTCGAGGGTTGGGAATGGGGTTGGGGGTGGGTAGGTGAGTGCCTTGTTGAGGAAATCTGTATACCCGCATTGTGCGTCGACGGCGTTGATTTGGGACATGAATGTGTCGTTGAGTCCGAAGACGGCAGAGAAGTGGTTCAGCGCAGCCACGGCAGGGGCTATACATACGTCAATTCTCGTTCCAATTCAAAGAAAGAAGGAGGAGGCTCACCGTATATCATCACCGAGTCGTCATTCATGGAAGGATCATTAATCTGAATACCCTTGAGGTTGAAATACTCGGTATCATTCTGGTTGATGAAGCCCTCCGCAATATACGGAATGTACTGTCCCGCGTAACTCTCCCCAGTGATATACACCTTATACCCATGCATATCAAAAGTATCAATGAACCGCTTCCAGAAATCATTGAATTGATTCGAAACATCAACCTCATTCTGCACAGTGGACGGACCAGGCGAAAAGCCCGTGCCCGCCGGCTGATCAATGTACACCACATTCGTCAAGTTGTTGAACGAATACGGGTTTCGCACGGGTTGATAAACGCCTGATTGCCACAAAAAGGGCCCATTTTCTTGAAGCAGACCATCAAGAGAGCTACAGCCGGGTCCGCCGTTGAGCCAGATGGTGATTTCTTTCTCGTTGTCGGTGTTTGGGTTTCTGGTAGGGAAGAACCAGAAGAATAGGCTTGTGTGGCCGGAGGGGGTGTTGTTGAGGAGACCGGCGTACGACTCGCCGATGTCGAAGGGAACTTGAGGGAAGTTTGTGCCGTTGACAAGAAACTCTGTCAGACAATTAAATATTAGCTTGTCCAAATGTTGGAAATCGGCGGAACATACGCTCAGTCGTGTTGGTCAAGTATTGATAAGTGCCGCTTTTCTCTACCTCGACAGAGCGTTTATTCAGCGCCGGAATAAGAGGCTTGGATTGTTTGGCTTTGATATGAGGGTTACTCTGCACGGCAGCTGCTGCTGCCGCGAATGTCGCGAAAACTGCCCAGGTATGCATTTTGCTTTGTGAAAGCGAATACCCAATTCAATGTCGAAAGAAAAACAAAGTGACTATTCGTCTGCTTATCTACAGAGTACATAGGGTAGATACGGCGATCACTACTCCAGCTCGAAGGTTCGAAGTAACCTTATCCAGCAGGTGCGGTACATGGTACTTTATTTGGTAGCGTAATGCATCGTCTTATCGTCGATCACTCGTTAGGGCATGATCTTATTCGAGTAGCTTTTGATACCGAGTACGAAAAAAGTGGGTAAATGTGAGCAGACAACACGTCTTTTTGGGAGACAATCCTACGAGGTACGCAATAGCTCAGCCTGGTCCGTTTGACAACGAACAAACGAAACGAAACAATTTATGAGTAGTGGCTCATTTTTGGATTTGTCTTCCTGCAAGGCTGACGATACCTCGAGTCTTAGGACTCGGAGCTTAGTACTTACAGTAGCATTCTTCCGGCGCATGTAACAGTCTGGAATTAGGGCTGTGGAGATTTGAGACACATGCAAGGTTATTCCCGGCAATCCATGCAATTAATTCTCTCTACGTATCACTGCAACAATGTAGCATGCAACGGTATCTTGTCATTTGGTGCTATCACACATCATTTGATTAATTAAATTATTGCGTACAAATTTGTAGGGAAGAAACCGTGACTCAAAATCGAGCGCTATTTCAGTATTATTTCCACCGAGATGGATGGACTATTGACTTCGAGTCAGTAATACGATACGATCGAGGTATTAAAATATTATCAACAAAGTAACAAGTACAGTCGCAATTGATGTATCCAATAATCGATATATTGTAGCTGTACATGTAAACGTACTGGGTTTGTATAGCCCCAATCTGAGGCCCGGATTGAATTATTCTACATAGCCTCGATTGTCGATCTTCAGCCGCGTTGTTAGATTTTAACCTTAATTCTAGCTTGGGCATGAGTACATCATCTTCGAGGAATATTCGCGCGGATTAGAGATGACATGGAAAAGGATATTTGATGAAAATTCTCAAGGAATTGTAGGGGCATGTGAATGAATACTTTGGTATACATCTAAGGGTTATATATTATCGATGAACCCTGCCGCTTTTTGATAGCTCTTCGATTTCTTTGTGTCATTTATCATAGTCACCCAGGCAACCTTTGACCTCACGCAGCTTGATAGGGAAATAATCGAGTCAACCGGGACCTTACAGAAAAAAGAAAACGACCAAAGTCTAAACCCGTACCCGTGGTTGTACGTCGGATACATGAGTCGTCAAAAGCAATAATCTTGGAATGCAAGTAAAACTGCTCATTACAATCATCAAGTACCATATCTCCTAACGAAGTCGTTGGATGATCAAACATTCACCTCCCAGCTTCCACTGAATCCCTCATCAATCTGATGCACGGCCCCAACTCTCCCATAACTATCCTTGCCAATACTATTACTTCCTCCAGCACTACTCACCGCATTTGACGTGCTACTAGTCAACACAGTCACACCCTTGAACCCCACGCCCGGATCGTAATCAAACGATCCATCGACCGACAAATGACCATTATCATACGTAAACTGCAGGTACGTCGTCTGGGCCGGTTTGACCGATTTACCATCATCAAGGTACAAATTTCCGCTCGCTTTACCGTCCCTGTCAGGGGCAACGAGTAACTCAAAGTCGTGTGTACGCAGTTGTGTAGTTGTGTTTGCGGCCCCGGCATTAGCACGCAAAGGCAGAATTGAGCCGCCGCGGATGTGCACGGGGATATCCGTGTAGGTGACGTTGTCGAGATTCAGAGTGTTTGTGCCATCGGGTGTTACTCGTTCACCGGTCCAGAAATCGTAAAAGATGTCCTGGGGCGGGAGGTAGAGGGATACACTTTCCGATCCTTCGACGGTGACGGGAGATACCAAGATCGAGGGGCCGTAGAAGAATTGATAGCTGATGTCGAGTGTGGTTGGGTCATTCGGATACTCGAAGAACAGTGGAATGATGGTTGTCGGTGACCCGTCGACTGTTTGCTGATAGAATGCCGTGTAGAAGTAGTCTAATAATTGGAAGCGAGTAGCAATAGCTTTCTTTGCTGCTGCTGTAACTAGAGGCCAAAGGTAGAATTCTTGATAGTTTGCCGAGATATCTGCATGGTTACGGTAAAAGGGGTACCAGGCGCCTAGCATCGCCCATCGTGCGCAGAGGGTTTCGGTGGTATTGTCGTTGAAGCCGCATACGTCAGCGCCTACCATGGGGATCTGGAAGATGGATGCAAATTCCATGTTTTGGATGATGGAGAGAAGGTAGTGAGCCCATATAGAGGCGTTGTCGCCTGTCCAGTGGCCGGCTCTAGCTCCGTCGCCGGCGAATGTACTGCGTGAAATGATGAATGGTCGTTCGGAGGGACGACGGGCTAGGAGACCTTGTCTGGATGCGTCGATCATATACGATGCATATAAATTGTGGGTGTCGTATTGAACATATCCGCCATACTGAGGGAGATCAGGCCAGATCGTGCCACCGGTCAGAGGGCCAGCGCCGTTAGCGATAGTATAGCCTGGGTTATCAAGATTACGACCGGAAAGACCGGTCATGTTAGCCGACGACGTGTCCCGTCTCACCCTTCGCGAATTGGTACCAGGAGGCTGAAAGTCGGATGGAAATCCGGGGAGAGCGTCCCATGTTGTGCGCAATGCTGGCGGAGCTGGAGGGTCATTGCCATCTATTGCTGATTGTACTGGGTTTGAGCAGGGGTAACCACAGAAATTGGCGGGCTATACATAATTAGCCTCTGTTCAAGGCATTGTAAGGGATAGACAAACCTCATTCATATCAATCCACATCCCATCGATTCCCACACCAGACTGATCATCAAAGAATGAACCGATCTGTCCCGTCCAGAACGAATGTGCATTCGGATGGAACCAATCAACATACGACACCGCTCCCGGCCACATAGTGGCCACAAACGTGGTCCCATCGTCATTTTTGATAAGCACCTCCGCATTGACCGCCGCGTCGTATGACGCGCTATCATTCAATGATACAGGAGGATCAACCATCATGATGTAATGTTGATCATGGTTGTGCAAGTATGCAACTAATTCTTGCATCTTGTGCAGCGGGAAACGGTCTGGGTCAAGTGTCCATGTTCGTCGAAGGTCCATGTAATCAATGTCTGTCCACATGGTTTCGAGGGGGATGTTGGCCTGCGAGTAGTTGTAGACTACTTCGGCAACCCACATGACGTCTTGGTAGCCATATTTGCATTGATGGAAGCCATATGTCCAGTATGATTGTTGGGCGGGCTGTACCATATTAGCATGTGTTTCATGTATTCGCCTTGCTAGGAGGAAGACATACTACACCAACAACACCAGCATACTGACGAGCAACATCAGCCGGTGCAGGACCAGCCAAAAAGTAAAAGTCGAGTACGCCGCCGAGGGTATTATACTCCAGATACTGCCCATCTTCAGGAGTCTGGTTGATTTTGATGTCCATACCATTGCTATTCGACAAAAACACACCATGGGCCTGGCCGTCTCTCATCTCGATATAGACTGGGTGACTACCATAGAGATTCGAATGCGTCGGCAGAAATGCCTGGCCAGTATTCCACAACGTGCGCGTGTAATCAGTTGTTTCTCGTTTAAACGAGTCCGAATCCTCACCCAAGCCGTAGATGTTGGGATTCTGTGGCAGCGAAGTACGCAGGCGCACATATTGGCTCTCAAAGATCAGGTTTGTGCCGGATGTATTGAAGATGGTTTCTCCACTAGAACTGCGCTGAATAGCAAACGAAAAAGGATTTTTGGTGTATTCAAACACCAAATCTGATTTCTGAGAAGATGAATCCCGTTGTCCCGATGGAGGGTCCAGGATTGATTTGGGAATTTGGTACACTTGTTCATTTTCGTCGTAGATTTTGACGTGTAGGCGTGAATCTATCCTGTTAGCAGTTACTCTCCTTATTCGTGTGTAGAAGCATACCTGTTTGGTATTCTACCAATAATTTGAGATGACTCAAATCCTCGCCGTAGGTATTGCACGCACTGCCGGCAAGGATTAAATCCCCCGTTATTTGGCTATCAGACTCGGCCACATTTGTGAGTGTGTAACCAGGACAGCTGTCAATAGAAGCAGCCGTGACAGCGATCCCCAGTACGAGGAGAAGTAGAATTGACCTCCACAACATCGCGACAGCCCTTGAAGCTATATTTGCGAACGCGAAGCAGTACTACAGAGTTTGATATTTTTTGAAACAGGAATAAACAAAGTTATGTACAGGTATATTTATTAACATTCCATCTCTTCCCCACACTTTGCTTCCAGTGGGCAATCACGATATTTAAGAGGGGGTATGCATTCCGGGCTGCTTGCCATGCGGGCTTTCGGGTCGACCAGCATCCATAACAAATCAAACAAGGGATGAGGGGAGGAAAATTATTCTAGTAAGCAACTAACTTGTAGTACTACATAGTTATAGGATCAAGTTATAGCGAGCAACTAGCTACTCGTTGAACGGATCTATTCAAAATCCGTCATAAAGGAATCAAAATTTGCTCCGGGATGGTCTCATGACTGAACGTTACAAAACTTACGTAGGATGAAGGTTGACCGCATGATTGACGCCATAATGCGATGGTAATGTTTCTTTGGTCGCGGAAAATAGCCTCATGACAGTCGATTTAGTCGATAATTTCACTTAATGACGTTGCATTTTGTAGCAGGTTGAGATGGAAGTCGAAGTGGGTAAAGGCAGTCTCATTAGCCCTAATGTTTGTTGCTTGCCTTTTTGGGCGGAGTATACACGACCTTGTAAAATCGGTCCGAGAAGAATTCATCAGGGATTTCTCTGTGGTTGCTATCACATGCGACACTCTTCAGTAATTTTTCCAGGGCATTTCTCGCATGAGAGAAGACTTCCTTTTGTAGTAAACATCCTCAGTCTTCCTGCCGTGTAGCCGAAACGCAACCTCAACTCATCCGTCTTCCCTGCCGACGCTGATATTGATCTTATGACGGAATTATCAACAAGAATTAATTTCCTTGCTTTGTTCTTATCCCGGTTTCGGTCTTTTGACTACTAACTTGCATCGGCGAGGATATCGACCGAGGGGTAGACGGCTGTCGATCAGGTCGTCTTGTGCGACTTTGGGCATCTGATAGGCTATAACGGTCGACTTTAGTAAGTCTTTTGTGGTTGCTAATTTCCTCCCCCGCTGTCGATCCCTGTACTTAAACGTAGTTTGGTATAATTCCAGGATTTTAAATTGGGGAAATGAGGGGAGGTCCTCCCTTTTGATTTGATGCTTTGGTATGATTTCAGGAGCACATGGCCTGGATTATGATGGCATAAAAGGGGTCTGTCTGCTAGTGAGGTTGCATTTGTGAAACGACGGTAATATCTACGTACTACCTATTTATCATCGGCGTGACTCGAATGCTAGAAGGATTAATCTTTATTGGTGTTTATTCCCCGCAAAATCTACTGCGATACTTGAGGTTTTAACTAGCACAAGCCCTAAGAGTTGACTCTTCTCTGACATAAGTCTATCTCATGGGTTCTATTGAAAATACTCTCTATATCCATACTAACATGACAGTAAACTGATCACTCGATTCACGCCTTCTTCAGTCTTCTACTCCAAATCCCTTGACTTCGATCTCGCCTTGTATTGATACCGAACTTTTTCAGTTGGATTCTCCTTCTCCTTTTCCACAACCCTGTAGATAAATCGCTCATTCACGGTCTGCATCCGGTCTTGCATGTCATTTTCCTTGACCTATCCCACACATTTGTCAGTCAATCCATTTTCTCCTTCCGATATTCGCGGCAGGATCGTGCTCTGGGGGTTACCATATATCGACCCGTAGGATTCCCTTCGTCGTCCTTCACTAGGGAGTCTATTACGCCCTTGTGTCGATACGGATCTGTTATTAGTAACGACCCATCAGTCTCAACTCCCATGACTCGCGAACGATGGAAGACATACTGTCGATAGGACTATACTCAACCCACTGTCCAGGTTTAAATCTCGGCATGTTTGTTTGTCGATGGATCAAAACGAAGCACAAAACACAGTAATATCACTATACTTGGTCCAGTTGTTAGAATGAAAGATGCAAAAACACAAAATTAAAAAATAATGGCCCATCAATTAAAACAGCCTCAGTCATTATTCAGAATGATCTCATGTGGTGGTGGCACGTTTAGGTAGCGGTACCCTAGTGTAAGGGTTAGGGTTTCATTTTAAAAAATGACGGAAGCGCGGTTCGAACGCGCGCCCCTTTCGGGAGCAGGGATTATCAGTGAAGTCGTCAAAAAGGGCAGAGGTTGCCCTTTCTGAAAAATCACGTGACTTAAATCTGCCGCCTTAGACCACTCGGCCATTCCGCCTTACGAGACTAATTGTGGAGTTTCGACTGAAGAGCGGGGCCGGCAGCACCTGAGGGTTAGGGTTATGAGTGGTTTAGGTCAGATCTGTACCATTCAATGACTGACTATATCAAACACTGGGGACTTCTCGTACAGTGGCAGAAAAGGATGATGGTGTTTAGGTATTTGTATGGGGCCAGGCAGCTCGGTTGGGGATTGTCGATGTGGTTGGTAGGGAGTATTCTTCGCGTCACAGAGCTGCCTATAACTCTAAGGCAAGAGCATCAGAAGTATAACAAGGCCAGGTCGGAGAGTCTGTCTGGGATGAGGACTAAATGTATGGTCTCGTCTAGAATGAAATCAAATAAAACTGGTCCAGTTGCCGTTTCACGCCCTTGGGAGAAAAAGATCATTCTCATCCCTTGGTAGATGATGGCAAATCGACACGCAAGGACCGCGGTTTTCGTGTTGCTTCAACAAGTGCATCTGGCATCCGTATGTACCTATGAGATGAATGCGGTTTTCCATTTTCTAAGTGCTATAAGTTGGTATAATCAACGTTTTGTATATTTGCTTGTAGAAAGCGTTCGATAAGTTTGGAGTGTATCGCTCTGCTTAGGGCTCGTTATTGTCCCGCAGGAGAGTGCGCATTCCTCAATAAACGCATGATGACTTCCATGGAAGAACCGAGATGCCCAGGAGCTGAGGAGTCCTGAAACCCTTGCAAAGTGGATTCATAATCAAGGGCAAGCATGGAATGCATCAAATAAAGAACAGATATACCATTCCACCTTTTTCAACTTGCGATTTCTTTCATCTTCATCTCGAGACGTCTTTCGATGTCGTTCAACGATAACAAATCTCTCTCGATCTGAACGCCTTTAAATCCTAAACGTGCTGACAAGCAATCGACGACAGAATGCATCTCTCCAAACTCATCCTCACAACCCTGCTCCTCTACACAACCGCCTCCTGCGCCGAGAAAGCAGCATCCTCAACAACAACCCTCTCCCGCAACACAGACGACACCTCCAACGACACCACAACGCCCCACCACCACCACCAACCCATCCAAGAAGAAGACGAAGAAGAGGTCAACCCCTACCAATCCTCTCTAGACGCCATATCCCACGAATGGTACCAAATCTGCTCCCTAGGCTGCGAACCGGGAACATTCCCCAGCGACACGTACCATCTCACCCAATACCTTCTGCCGCACCTGATCAACATCCAATACAAACCTACTTGCAGCGCGCGGTCCGCACACCTCAGATACTTGCGGGAGATTATTGAGTGTTCAGGAAGACATGATTTGTGTGCGGAGAAGTTGGATAAGGGGACGATGAAGTGTCGCGATAAGGCACTCAGAAAAGTGACGACGGACCTCAAGCATCTGGGGGAGGTGGGCATGGATTGTGAGCGCGATGGAGAGTGGCAGGGGGAGTTTTATGGGAGTGTGTTGGAGGGGATGAGGTGGTTTAGAAGGGAGGTTTGTGGTAATGGGCTGGAAATGGGTATGGAGGGGAGAAGGGGGGCTGGGGAGATGAGAGATTGTAGGTTGATGGTGAGTTCGTTTTTCCTCAGATGTGTGATGGAGATAGGGTTGACTAATAAGTTGTTAGGGAACTTGTATGTCGCCGGCTGGTGAATTATGAGGTGGTGAGAGAGGCAGGGAATGGAATATCGAGACTTGTGTGGTCAGAACGTGCATACCGTAGTGAAATTAGTCTACCTATGCAGTGGTCATTCATCACACAAAGCGGATAAGAATATGTAAATCCTTATTCATATTCAGTACAAACATTCTCAGTCATAGCTAAGCAAGACGCGAGCTGTACAAGTACAAGACATGAGCAAACAACCAATCATCAACAAACTCCATGCAATCTGAATCCATCATAATTCGCAGCAAGAAAAAGGGTACAGAAATTAGATGTCGACTGGCTGACTAGCAAACAGACTGAGCAAGAAAGAAAAATCAAATCCGACAACGCCTGACTCTCCCCCATCCCATAAACCAAATTGACCCATCCAAAAGTAGATCAAAGAAAAAAAGATAGTCGACAGAATACGAAGTACCTGCCGGCCGGTATCTATAGGAGAAGAATAACCTTCAAACCAGCCTAGAACGCAGAACGCAGAGTAGAATGTGTATATAAAGTCATATTCATAACTCGTGAGACGTCGAAACAGCGCGGTCTTACTTCACCCGCGTCGGGGAAGCAGTGCCGACGCTGCCCACTCGGCCGCTAATCTTGCGGATACCTTTGGTTTCGCTTTTGCTGTCGGTGACTCGTCGAGGGCTGGAGCGGACTTTGCTCATGGCGATGCTCTTGCTTGTGGGGGTTTTTTGTGTGACCACCGCAGCTTCAACCCAATTCTCCCGGTCTTCATGCACTTCGTAGCTGGTAGTAACTGTGGTGGAGTAGCTGATTGATCGCGTCTTGGGTGAAGCACTGGGTGATCGCGAGGCCCGTTTGGCAAGTAGTCGCATCTGGATTTCTTCTTCGCTTTCGCTTTGTTCAGTACCAGCACGCTGAGTCCGTTTACCAGAGGCGCGTTCTTTGTCTGTCTCTCCATTGACAGCTAATGCACCCGAGACATTGCGAGCGTATGGATGATGACGAGAGTCTTTGCGATGAGACTTGCGGGGTTGTCCGGGCGTTGGAGCCGGCAAGTTTTCGTCGGTGTTGTAGTTGGAAGCTTCGTTGTTGTCAATCTCTCCCAACGCTGACCTCTTGGAATGGCCGTTGTGCTGAGGAGGTGTAATGGTCTGTCCGTTGCTGGAACGCTGCTTGTTGACTTGTCGGCCAGGTGTGACAGGCGCAGTCAAGGCCAACTTCTCGCGCATAGTATCCTCAAACCACCACTCACGGAATGCACCCTGGTTGAGGTGAAGCCAGTGTTGTTGTGGTCCAACCACCATACCAGGACGCATGAAGCGCATGAAGGCGATGATCTCATTTGCGGTGAACCCGTGTCGGTAGATCAAGTATGCGCCAATCAAGCAACCAGTACGGCCCAATCCAGCTTTGCAGTGAACAGCGATGTTTTTCTTCTGAACGGTGATCATCTCATGTGCCATCTTGATGAATCGTCTAACCAACGGGAGTGGTGGGCATGTTCCGTCTTCGAAGATCATATCAATATGGTTGATGCCGAGCGCAGTGAAATATGAAGGACAGTAAAGCTCGGAATTGAGACGCACTACCAGACCGACGTCTCTCGATGAGAAATGTGTCAAAACGTTCTTGAATGGCACGGGAAGTTTGGAGGAAAGGACCTCAGATACGGTCGACGGCAGAGCTGCATATTCGGGAGTGTTGGCGGGGACTGGCGCGACCGGCTGTTGTTGAGGCGAGGCGAAAGCAATGAAGTTGGGAGTCACCCAGTTGAAATCGCCCATATCAACTCGTTCATAACGTTCATACCTATATCGTCAGATCAAGCTATCTTCAATTCAGGAGGCGACTTACTCTTCCAAACTGAAATCTTTTAGTCCACAGAGAGACTCTTCCTTGGCCTTCCACACACCATACACGACGTCCTGAATGTTGAGAATGAAATCTGCCTGGCTGTATCCAGCATCGCGGAAAGGCATGTATGGAGGATCAGCCTGCGCAATAGGCGCAAGAGCCAAATGAGGAGGCCACGACTGAATCAACACCATATAGCAGGCGACCAAGCACGCCGCATTCGCGCGGCTTCGAGGATCAGGCTTGCTGTAAAACACCACCGGCCTCTCAGCATTGGCTGGGTCCCCAAGGATCTCGTGGAAATGGACGGCGAATCGGTACAGATGACCGATGTGCAATGGACCGAAGTCCGCGTGGAATGCGTTGTATAGGAGAGTGTCGTCGACGGTAAAGTACACGGGGAGTTTGTGTTTTGCGACTCGTACGGGGCTTTGTGACGCTTTTGCTGTACGCTTCGAAGGGGAAGAAGCCTGGGTCGGGAATGGGAAAGCAGCGTAAGGATCAGGTGCGGACGAGTACGAAGCAAGATACAGGCGATCTGCGATGCATTAGTATCCTATCAAAACAACTGAAGACTCATTGCTTACCTTGGATGTACTCGATCACCTGGCCGTGAGCATGGGAGGCGTGCGACGGCATGGTGAGTTTGGCGGGATTGAATGGTTCTTCCTGAGGCAATGTTGATTCTTGCTGTTTAGTACTTCACGATCGACCAGATACAGTGTCGGAAGGAAGTCTGAAGCAAGAGATCAGTTTATTGACCTCGCATGACCAAACAACGGTATGATTTGACAGCAATTGAGGGTCGGCAGTAGAATAAGAATGTTATTCGAGGATATGCGATGCAACAGATGGATACTGAAGTAATTCGTAGGCAGTACGGTAAGCCGAAAGCGAGGAAGAGGTGAGTCGAGGATAAAAGATGGAGCAGGTTGGAGCAGGGTAAGTAGTTATTTTGTTGCCGCATGAAGATGAGCAAGAATCATAATAAACGGTCCAAACCTGTTGTGCGGGCTGTGATTGGCTGGCGTGTTGTGATCGGCCCGTTGGGGACTAGCGCGGACCAGTTGACCCGGCAACGCTGAATGCCTCAGGACTCAGGCCGCGATCTTGTCTGGTGGCCAATCACGGTCTGTCGGGTGTCGGTGCCTGATGGGACAGTTCAAACACTCAGCCCTCTGTGTAGTTTTCATACTCCATAACCTTTTTGAGTAAATCATCCTAACGATCAAGTCTTGTTGGCTAGAATCCTCACCTTGAATTTTAAAGTTGTCTTCCAGATGTCTCCGCTGAGTCCCTGGTATGTGCAGTGGTAGGTACAGTCAAGATATATATTCTCGATGTCGGAGCAGTACATATGTACAACTGGAACATCTATCAACCTAGTTTCTCGGAAAATGTTCCCCAATAATCATACACATCTCATTTCTATCTACATATTAAGAAAACAGCTCCAGTCAACGATGAAATTTGTGGATGTTAAACTGAACGATGAAATTTCATGTTAGGGTTAGGTTTAGGGTCGGCATGACGACAATCGGCTGGCTGCAGCTGCCCCGCACATCCTAACTTCGATCATTTAATCTCACCTCGACAACCGCCAGTTGACTACTCTCACTCGACATATTCAAAATGGCCTCAACTACTCAAATAGAAACCGAGTTTCCATATTCTCTGTACTTCAACCCTATCTTCTTGTCAAAATTGTCCCAGCTAACAGCGTCGCAGAGTAATCTCCATCCCCCTCCCCACCAACCGCCTGGCCTCAGCAGCCCTCCGAGCCATCCAAGTCGACAAGGAGCTCTCTCCACTCGTGCATCGAAGTTTTGCGCTCAAGTCTTCGGACCCGGATACGGACGATGATGCGAACGAAGAAAGTAAGACCGTGCTCGAGACGACCTACCGCGCCACGACGAATCGTATGCTGCGGGTTTCTGTGAATGGGTTTATGGACACGCTGGGTGTTGTGTTGGGAGTAATTGAGGAGTTGGATGTTGATGTGCTTAGGGAGGAGTTGGGGAAGTGAAGATACAAAAGAAGAGTAGGAGGGAATTGAAATGGTAGACGATCGATTGAATACTGGCCTATGCGAGGAGATACTATGCCGGCGCCAGCTAAATACGCGACATGGCGCATTCAAAACGAGAGTCCGACTTGATGATGTCCGATAGGCCTCCCGGCAGAAGAGGACGACGAACGAATTCATTCAGAAGATATCGACATAGCTGATAAGATGTTGGCTGGACATGGTGGTCATGTCCGGGACCTACCAGGCACAGTCATGACAGCCCACGACTCTGCAGCAAAGCTATTTGCAATTGCTGGACCTGTTGATTACGTATGAACGTCTGTCTAGACCATATACCAGTGGCTATTACGACTGCTGGCAATGAATCGCGTCCGATCTGATGCAGCGATCGTGCGCAGGATTTCTTCAGATAGATTACTGGTACATAGATCGCTAGGCATGGCACCATTTGAGCTCCGAAAATTCTTCACAAAATACTGAATGTATCATCGATTGCATCCTTTCCAGTTTCTACTGCCGAGGCGACCTTGGGAGGCAAGCCCTCTGATTCGCCAGATGAAATACCTACCCGATTCGGACGACCTTTTGCCGTTCGCAGCCAAATCACCAGAAAACTCTCAACTCCGAGTAATCAAATCTTTGGTTGGCGATTGATTTGTATTGTTTGCATTTTTCTGGAATAGCAATATGATACCATGACTATAGGACGTCCTCATGACTTCATGGTGAGGCTATAATAGTAATTCGTCTAGCTATATAGATGTGTATTATTTCAACCTTCTCAAAGTCTCAAAGTTCAGTGGCTACCTAGGTATAATTCCGAAGTGAGCAAATCCGAGCATATCCCGCGTCTCTCACACCTTTCTCTGAGACCTTTTGCTTCCAACCATGCCATATCTAAAACTTCGAGACGGAGCCGAGCTCTTCTACAAGGACTGGGGCAACCCGCACAGCCCCATTGTCACCTTCTCCCACGGCTGGCCCCTGAGCAGCGACAACTGGGAAAACCAGATGGTCTATCTAGCCGATCATGGCTACCGCGTTATCGCGCACGATCGGCGTGGCCATGGGCGATCCAGTCAGACCTGGGACGGGAACAATATGGACACCTTTGTCGATGATCTGGAGGAGCTTTTTGCCTACCTCAAAGTCAAAGATGCGGTGATGGTTGGGCATTCCCATGGAGGAGGCGAGGTTACGCATTACCTTGGGGGCAAACATGGCACGGGTCGATTCAAGAAAGCTGTTCTTGTGGGGGCTGTACCTCCTCTAATGGTGAAGACCAGTAATAACGCCGAGGGCACAGACAAGGCCGTTTTCGACTCGTTCCGACAAGCCATGCTCAAGGACCGCGCACAATTCTTTCTGGATGTTCCTACGGGCCCATTCTTTGGGTTCAATCGACCCGGTGCACAGAAAAGTGAAGGTCAGATTCAGAGTTGGTGGCGACAGGGGATGAACACCAGCTTCAAGTCGGCGTACGACTCGATCAAGGATTTCTCGGAAACGGATTTTACGGAGGATCTGAAAAGGATTGATATTCCCGTGCTGGTGCTTCATGGCGATGATGACCAGGTTGTTCCTATTGAGGCGGCGGGTCTGAAGTCGGTGAAACTTTTGCCTAAGGGCAGCCTGAAGATTTATAAAGGGGGGTCTCACGCTTTGCACAATATCAATGTTGACGAGGTCAATAAAGATCTGCTTAGCTTTATTGAATCCTGATAATGTCTCTCATAGGGCATTTCTGCTGTTCTTGTCAGTTGGGAAAAGTATAAAAAATTTTTTTACCGAAAGTTATAAGATATAAATAACCATTATGGAACGGGTTAAATTGACCGGAAGTGAATTGTTTCCAAATCGATGCCCTGATTCCTACTAAATCTAAGTCCGACCAGATCTGGACGCGCATTTTCAAACATTCGATTCACGGAGAGAAAGTTACGTGTCTTATCACTTGATTGATTCACTAGTAGGTAGACTCGAAACAATTCGCTCGCATTTCGCACTCATCAAATTCATCGACACCATCCAGTATCTTCGCTGCCTAACGCACCAAGACCAAATAGCTGAGGAGCTGGCTAGATCTTTTTGACATGATGTGCTCCAAGTCAACTAAGCAAGATCGACAGCGGCTCAACAGGCAACAAGATATTTGAGTTAAGAAGATCACAAAAAAGCGAGTGCGAAGTGCGAATACGAGTCTCGGCGTGCAACCCTATTGGCCTATCCGTCGATCTATACATAGGCATAGTCATACAAAGGTACAGATAGCATCGCAAATTTCAAAGAATTGAAGAAATGGATATCAATCATGAATAGAAGAGCAGATATAAAATCAGAATGAATCTCCAGGTCGATCTCGATATATCGTTGAATATAATTTCAAGACACTATCAGTTCGCCTGAAAACATTTGAACCAAAAACTTCACAATGGCCCAATCCATATACTTTTATGACCCGTCGCTGGCGGCGTCCATTCTCTTCACGATTCTCTACATGCTCCCCTTCGGCTATCACCTGTACATGTCCGTCCTCGCCCCGTACCTCAGCGGCAGATACAATCGGGTAGGATACTTCGTGCCTATCATGATCGGCGCAGGGATCGAAATCGCGGCGTACGCTATTCGAGCCGCCAGCGTCAAAAGCCCAGACGACGTCGGGCTGTACGCGACTTCGGCGTCGTTGATTGTGATTGCGCCTGTTCTCGTGTGCGCAAGTCTCTACATTCTAATCGGAAGGCTGGTCGGCAGCACGGGGAAACTACCGCTCCTTTTCGGATGGAGGGTGTCGTCGATTTGGATCCCGCGAATTTTTGTCACGTCGGATATCCTCAGTTTCCTCACACAGGCGTCCGGGAGTGGACTTGCTTCTTCGAATGATTGGACGGGATCGACGAAAGATGCCGGTATAGGGGTGCTTATCTTCGGGTTGGGGTTGCAGCTCGTCACTTTTCTGCTGTTTCTTGTTCTTGTGATTTGGTACGATGTTCGTGTTGCGCCGACGAAGTCGTCGGGGAGAGATGAGGTGAGGTCGGTGTTGACGGGGATATACATTGCCGGATCCTTCATCACGGTAAGTAAACCCTCCACTGGAGCATTAAAGCGGAAGCAGTCGAACGAGATTACTGACCGACAACAGGTGCGTCTGATCTACCGACTCATCGAATTCTCCATGGGCATAGGTACCTATACCTGGAACCATGAGTGGCCACTGTACGTTCTCGAGGCAGTGCCAATGCTCCTTGCCATGATCACGTTGGGCTGGTATCACCCGGCGCGGTGTCTGCCCGAGGGTCTTCCAAAGTCGACGGAGTTGGAGTCTCGTGAAAACGGTTCATAATTGATCTCAATACCGGGCTCTTCGACAGGCAACAAGACTTTAGTTCTGTTCATGTCACTTCTCAAACCTAAACCCCCTCTCTTGCGTTCGTTGTGTCTATCATATTCGTTGATTTTCTTCTTGCTGATAATTTTCGTGGTCGAGTAATGCTTCTTGCAAGTTTTAGATAGCCCTATCAGTTCCAAATTCTACATAGTTACCGTGCTGCTCATTGTCCACTCTCAATAAATACTTTATCAGCAGTAATGAACTTATACTGCCACTCCACCAATCCACGAAACTTTGCCGGAAGAGACTTATACCTATGAATGCCCCAGTGATGGTTAGCAAGCGCATCCCGCGGCGTATTCACTTGGTCTCGTCTCAGAGCTTCAAAGATCGGTCGCATCATAATCGTGGCTGTAACAAAATGGATGAGAAGTAGACTCGAGATGGGGTCGCCCGGGTTTAAAAACTCTATGAATTCACGGTCGGTCATGTGTTCCCAGGAACTGTAGATGAATGTAAACGCGAGAAAGGCCTGCTGCGCGGAGATTTTCATGGCTTGGTAAGTGGAGATTATTGCGTTATAGGTGAGGTGACGAGGGGTGTCGTCCTGCTGGAGTAGTAGCGGCTGGAGTCCTTCCAGTGTCTCAATGCATGCATCAATCATTTCGCGAGAATGGAAGGGTTCCGCAGACAATAGAGGCCATACATGAGCATAGATGTCATTCGGCATCAGCAGCTTGAACATCTCGCTGCTTTGGTACTGCGCCACAAGATACCGCGTGACGATCGAACAGCCTCGAACCATAACGGCAAAATCAATGAGTCCGTCGGTCATATAGCTTGCTTGAAATGTGAGCGCGTAGGTTGTTGCCACGATAAGATCCAGTTCCGTTCTGGTGGGGGGATTGGGTGAGGCCAGAGCACTGCTCAAGTATGTGAGGGCTTTGCCTCGATGTTCGACTGCCATCTCAGTATAGGAAGCGCCACTTGGTGAAATCAGGGACAGATGAGACGCTCCCAAACATAGAATTGCGTGCATCAAATGTGGGCACTAAATGCGGATTAGCCTAGGTCACCTTTTTCTGTTTGATGCTGATTGAAAACATACCTGGTGCGCAGATGCCGGGAGTGACGTCTTCCATAGATTCTCACTTTGAAAGGGTAAATGAGGGTACGCCGTGAGTAAGAAGTGGTGAAAGAAGTGAAGGTCCTCTCCGGTGAAGGATTCTGGCGAGGCAGATGAAAGTGGCTGAAGCTTCAGTAGCGACGAGGGAGCTGGAGCAAGTGCCCTGTTGGGCTTGGTACTGCTCGTCCTCTGTTTCTGGGGGAGAATCTCACGACTTGTGATTCGTCGAGAATTGGATGGATATACGCACTCCAGGCGTCTACTGATACAGTTGTGACACGGTTGAGGGCGCGTCTCCTGACACTGTGACGGTAAAGGCTGTTAGTTTTGAGCATTGAAATGTCATCCACCTCGTACCTTGACTCTTCGGGATTTGCAATTGAGACAGCCGAGACGCGATTTGGTGTGTGGTCTGATGGATCTGGCGGGAGGCAACTCGGAGGAAATCATATCTGTAGGATGAAGCAAACTATCGAACAATGTCAATGGAACGTAATCGATCACAGGCGTAGTAATTATCTGAGGTGCAAGTGTCCAAATTAATAAGCAGTGGGAGAGTTTGACTCCTTCCGCTGGTTAGGCAACGACAATAGTAGCCCGTCAGAGCATGCTAACCATACATGCCACTATGCGCGACTGTGCTCGGGATGTTCTTCAGATGGATTACTACGGAGTAGTACGTAGATACGTACTTTACTAGATATAACACCATATACCATGTAAGCTCCAAACACTGCTGTGAAGATAGCAACCCTAACCCCAACCCTAATTACACTGGCCAATCACAGGCAGCCCATTGCCAAGCACCGCTGCAGCCTCTCATTGGCCAGACGAAATGCCCAACTGGGACGGCATTCTGCTCTTCATTAGTGGATTAACTATGGAGTAGCTTCATAGTCATACGTGCGTATCGTGACAAATACATAGTAACTTAACTACACAGTATTCTATAACTACTATGTATGTATATACTTCCTCGGCACCGGATATCGGCCTCCCGACGACGTTCTTGTACGTAGCAGACTGACAGAGTACTCTAGAACGCAGCCATTACTAATCCGCTGATTGGCCATTTGCGGTCACCTCGGCCGTTGACCATTACGTATTGGTCTCCGGGTGCTATCACCCGCTGTGCATCCTACATACCGCGTATATATATCACACCATCCCACCCGTTCGTGTATCATATTCTTTTATCATCAGACCACTTTAATCAATCGTCAAGATTTCGTTCATACGCTATTCATACCATCCTCGGTTGTCGGTTCGTTATCCCGTCACTCATTTAAGCTCGAAGCAAATAGCTTACTGACATGCTGTGAATAGCTAGCGACGACCCCTCATTTACACATCCGATTCATCAGACTCACTCGCCACAGCACAATGGCCTCTGCGACTACTTTCTACGACTTTTCGCCTCCGGACAGTTCGTCCCCCCTTCCCTCCTCCACCAATTCAATATGCGTCCGAACAGACTTTGAAGATACTAATGCCGAAGCGAATAGAGAAAGGAAACCCCTACCCTTTGGCGGATTACAAAGGCAAAGTCGTCCTCGTCGTCAACACAGCCTCCAAATGCGGCTTCACGCCTCAATTCGCCGGCCTCGAAAAACTCTACAAATCCATCGAGGAGAAACAGCCCGGAAAATTCACCATTCTCGGGTTTCCATGCAATCAATTCGGAAACCAAGACCCCGGAAGCAACGACGAGATTCAGAGCTTTTGCCAGGTTAATTATGGCGTTACGTTCCCCGTTTTGGGGAAGATTGATGTGAATGGGAGCAATGCGGAGCCGTTGTTTGAGTGGATTAAGAGCGAGAAGCCGGGATTGTTGGGTGTGAAGCGCGTGCTTTGGAATTTTGAGAAAGCCCTAATCAATGGCAAGGGAGAAGTGGTGGGCCGGTGGAGGAGTATTACCAAGCCGGAAAGCTTGGAGGGGGCGATTCTGAAGGAGATTGATATTGCGAGTAAGAATGCGGAGGTTAAGCCTGCGCCTACTGCGACAGAGACTGCTGCTCCTGCTGCGCCGGCGGAGGGCGAGGCCAAGTTGGCTTAGGTTTTTGGCTTCTGATATGTTATGTTGTGTCTTCAATGCGTGATACCAGATTGCAGTACGTTATGTCTGAGAATGACTTGTCATTAATATTAGTTTCGTGACTATTCTTCTATTTTGTTTTTTCCGTTTCGTAAACCATTCATTTTCGACATCATGCAAATCATGCCTTGGGAATTAGATTTCTCAAGGAGAGATCGTAAACCACGTCCTCCACTTTTTTGACCTATATCCTTGTCAGTATAACCCCAGAGCTTAGAGGAAAGGGGGCTCACCGAGTATTTGATGCCATCACTCCTCTTCCTCAGAATATCATTCTTGAGATTCAGCAGTTGAAATCCCGCGAACAGATCCTTGATGAAATTATTGATCTCAAGCGGACGGTGGTAGTCGCCCAATGTCACGGAGTTCACGGCCAAACGGGATAATTCTTCGACCATGCTGATCAACGAGAGCAGGTATTCTTCGATTGTGAGATGGAATTTGTCTTCATCTTTGAGGTTGACAGGTACTGTTCCAAACAAGTATTAGTGTGGGCGATTGCCACGAGGGACATCGGACGAACCGTTGAGAAAGTTGCCGACTTCTTCGATTGTCAGGAATGAGGTTTTGGATGTTGAGTTTTTGTATTCGGTCAACCCGCCGAGCCAGGCGCAGAGCTCGATGTAGTATACCTTCCCAGCCAATGACTATTAGCAAGATATGACATGGGTCGCGGGGAGGGATGTGTACCAAGTTTTGTAGCTCGCGAGACCAGACTCCGTTGTATTTGTAGAAAGGATGCTTGTTTGCGATTTCTGCGAGGCGGGAGACGTCTTCTTTCTGGGCGAGGATCTGGGTTGCGGCGTCATCGAGGACGGATTTTACTAAGCCAGACCAATTGTGTAAGCTTCGGAGTGTTTCTTTTTGGGACGTGTAGCTGTGACAGAGCAGGAAAGGTACGGACTGTCTTTCGAGGGAGTGGAGTGAGCGCGAGAGAGGATCGCTTGCGTTGTTCGGCCTGCGTAGACACTTGCGTCAGATTTGCTTCGTCTTTGTCGATAATCAGAATATAAGCACCCTTTCGAGCAAGACTCTGGACGATCTCGTGCAACTCCTGCATTCGTACAAAGTGAGCTTCGGGTAATATCTCTTTAATCGTCCCGCTGGTGCAAAGCTTACATCTCGAACGACGGTCTCTTGGTCGATTTTCGTCTGCAGATTCTCAAAGATAGCTGGGTCGATCATTTTGAGCAGGATGTGCTGTAGTCGAATTGAAGTGAAGAGTAGGTGAAGGAGATGAGGCGAAGACGAAGCTCTGTAGAAATGGCGGGGAGCTACCTACTACTTTTGGAGCTGTGTTTGCATTGTTTGTTCGGAGCATCTAGGTATCATGAGCCGTTTTTAGCTTACCTTGACGAGGAGAGTTCTTTGACTTATTCGCGACTTGTTGACTCAAAGATGCCCTTGGATCTACCGATTGACTCGAGATACAAAACGTTTCTGGCTTTCGGCAGAGTTTGTGTCTTTGGTTTGCTTGATCCTTCGGTGTGTCGTCAATTCTTTAGGTACATGTAACTATTCCAAGACAAAGAGCTACACTACCAAAGATAGGGGACAGAGCTCCATGAAAGGAAAGCACACCAAAATCAGATACATGGATGGCCTCAGCGACTCAGGCTTGAGACAGCCTCTTTGACTGACTGGCGAGGTGTCTAAACCCATACACGGCATTCAGCATACACAGCCCAGGAATGGGTTGCTGCCTTCTGGGGAGAACAAGCAGCCTATCATGTGACATGTGCAACTTTGTTCTATATAAATCTGCACATGTGCTGCCTACTCTCATCTCACATGTGTGATTAATCAAATCTGGCTCATCTATACTTTGAACTTCATATCCACCTCGCCTTTCTAAGCATACACACAGGTAAGTGCATATATGATTATCTTATTCTATAATGCTCTTTCTATCCTTGGGAGTGGTTCGCCAGAGGCTGCTTAACATGTTGACACCTACAACCCATGTCGTAAAGAGCAAAGCCTCAGCAAGTGCTCCTTTATTTCCTTGGGCATCTTTGTTGTATTTATCCATATCCCCAATTCTTCTATCTTTCACTGTACTCTTCTGCTCTTCTGCTTTTTTACTCTTCTGTTCTTCTACTTCTCTGCTCTTCTGCCCTTCTACTCGACAAAATGTTGGTTACAAACATTCGTTCTGACCAACTGGCATGCAGCTTTACAAAACTTATGGATCGCCGGAGCGCCCCAGACGACGTCTACAATCACCCGCTGTTTCAAGCAGGGCAGTCACGTCTGTCTCGCCGGAGCACCTCTGATGTTGACGCTCTCTCGTCATTCCCAGCAGGGCGTACACGTCTGCCTCGCCGGATCACCCCCGACGACGTTGACACTCGCTGGCCATTTCGAGCCGGGTATCCGCGTCTGCTTCGTCCGTCCGTTGTATCGATACCCATTACAGAAGAGAAGCCCATTTCCGATGACAATTTCGACCAACTACGACGACGTATTTTCGAGATCCTTGAATCTTACGATCTCTCTTGGGTCGCCCCTGCCATCCTTGAACCCAGAGTTGTGTATCGAAGACAAAAGTTTGGCACTTCTGGACTAGCCCGCGTTCTCATAAACTGCGTCTATGATAAAGACACTAGTTCTAGCAAGAAGTGGACAAAGGCCGTGGCGGAAATTTACGCAGAGATCCAGTCTGTGGTCGAAGGGGACCGTGAGGTTGGTATTGAGCTAGTGGATATGGCATACATGGACAGTTCGGCAACCTGTGCGCTATCAATCTCGATGGCTCAAGAGTTGTCTGCAAATTGGGAGAATGGACACAATTACTGCGAGCAGATTCTTCAGTTGTTTGAGGCACCCCATGAGATGTTTCAAGCGATGCTACCTATAGGTACATGTTCTTTGGGCGACTTTACATCTACGGTTGTTTTCTTCGATGCCTTGAACGCAGAAGATGATCGGTGGGATTCTCTTGAAGAAAGGATACGTTCCATACTCCCGGGTCATATTGGCGTTGAGATTCGACAGCGCTCTAGCCCATTATTCTCCTCCCCGCAATGGGACCTTGACCATAATGTGGAAGGGTACATCCCCTCGCTCGAGGATTATAAACAACCTCCCCGGACTGGTTGTGATATAGGCGTGGAGGGCAGTCGTTCTGCGGCAACAATGGGCGGATACGTTGTAACGGAGAATGAGATTGGCAAGAGAACGGCGTATGGAGTTACAAATGCGCATGTGGCTCTCCAAAGTAAGGATTCTGTTACCACAACAGCTTACATGACATTCACTGATGCCAAATACTAGGTTACAAAAAGTGTCATTTTAGTGCATCAGCTGATTCAAGCATTCGAATGGTATCACCAAGCGACATATCTCGTGCAAAAACCCGATGCAAACATCTCAAGGACATCGCAGAGTATGAAGAAAAGATACAAAAGAATAAGGAAAAGATTGACGCTTGTGAAGAAAATGATCCGGAACGGTCTCAGCGGTTGAGAAAGACTGGGAGAATTGATGAGCTGCTGCTTGAGTCTGCGAAAAGCCTATATGAATTCAACGAGTTGTCTCTCCGAGTTATTGGCAGGAATCCCTGCGCGTGGCGCAAGATACCCCAGAAATGCTGGTGTAACTACTACAAGAGTTTTGTTGTCCTTGTGATATCTCCTTTCTATGTATATCCGCAAAGCCTTCTGGTAGAAAGTACTACGGTGTCATTCGCGCCATTCTCTTCTTTAGTAATCTTTGATTTACCTCTCTTTGATGCATAATTACCCTGAACATTGATAATGCATCATCGAATCTGGAAGTACCAGAAGATACTTTTGGGTTGCTGTATCGCACTTCTTTCGCCAGGTCTGAGCCAGAATCGATATCAAGATTATCGTTAATGCTACCTGGGTACTTAGTTGACTAGGATCTGGAGTGAAAATTTTGATTTTAGAGTAGGTCTTACTTATGTTCGTACAGTATACAGCTGTCGCCCACTGTTTGTGATGGAGTACACATCTCGTACGTAAAAATAAGTAGGGCTTTTGGTAGTAATGAGATAAGTCCGAGTCTTGAGTCAGATTCTTGAGAGATGTTCGGCGATTAAAAATGCTATATGAAGCGTATCAACCAAGAGTAAGTCCAAATGTTCGATTTGGATGGCAGTATTTACCGTGTTCAACCCTAAGTCGTATGATATCTGGAAGAAGCATGTGAAGAATAAGCACATGGAAATCTATATCGAAGATGATATATTTGAATGATGAATTCTTCTACTGGAAGTCGGTTTTCCTTCCTTCTTTATCAAGTACGCTAGTTCTTATAATTACTTCAAACACATTTCAACTTGACTCCGTTGTTGCTACTTTGAATCATTTACTGATCTATCCAAAGACAGAATGTTGCTCTTTACTCTTGCTTGGGGTTTGTCAAAAATCGTCTCTGATAAGCTTGTTTACACATCTTGTCAAACCACCAAGTAATTCTCGTTATTGCCTGCTGACTCGGTTAATCGCAGTCATTCTGACAGCTAACACCTACTGCCAACCCGAGACAAGTGCTAATAATGAAAGTCTTGCCGTTTCTCCGGCATGGCCATGTATTTCAATATTCGGATGGAATGATGTAAGTACCTGGCTAAACTATATTAATTGAAACAGAGGCCTATATGGTATCGTTATAACAGTGCTCGAGTGGAGAAAAGTGCTGCTGGTTTAGATGTGTTGACACCGACACGAACCCCTTCAATTGTGGAAGGTGTTTACACCGTGTGAGTTGATTTTACTTTCGAGGGACTGGTCTTTCTCTTATATGGCCGCACTGACTATATACTACTTTTATGGTGTAAATTCAGAACACCAGATTGCTGTGGTGGAGTCTGTGTGAATAACAGACCGACGCGTCGAACTGCGGGACATGTGGAAATCCTGTAAGTTTGAATTGTGACCTATACTTGATGCAGTGGCTCTCGCTAATACGTCTCGCCCTTGAAAGTGCAACACCGTTACTGCTCCAGACTGTTGTGGTGGAGTTTGTACAAATAAGCAAAGTGATCCAGCGAACTGTGGAACATGTGAACACGCTGTAAGTTGTTTCAATACTAGTTGTTTTTGTATTTCCACACTATGAACTCAGGATATGAAGAAAATATGTCTGACCATGCTTCAACTATTGAACAGTGTCAGGCCGCCCAAAGATGTAATGCCGGTAAGTGTCAATAAACTGGAAGTCAAGAACACATGAAAGGCATTGTCAGTTGCCTGAGCCATTTTGATATAGGGGAGTATGTGTATGTAGCTATGAAAGATGAAGAGTGGCATTGAGGGACTGCGGACATTGGCAATGATATTTTCTCGGGAGAAAAATTGACTGTACTTGACCAGAAGGAGATGAAGCACTTGATTTCGTATCGATGGCACGGATGTGAGACTTTGAACCCTTGATTGAATTTGACGTCTCATTGGGTTCCGCATCATCCAAGAAGCAATATATCGAGAACGGCAATCGAGTTGTATTGAATTCCATCTATACTATTTCCTGGTATGAATACAGAATGATTGAACACCACAGCTGAGTATTTTGTTATTCGCGACTGTTGATATTGATCAGCTGAAACCCATAGCATCATGCAACTTTTTAAACTCGGAATCGACGCTGAGCAACGCCTGTGGACGATCGCATTCAACCAGCTCTCCGTTCTTCATAACGGCAACTCTATCATACCTGTCGAAAAATCGCAGCCGGTGAACAACGGAAACCACGGTCTTTGCTGAAAATTCCTCATCGATAATTTCTTGCATCTTTGTCTCTGTCTCCCAATCCACACTATGATTGTTAATTAGGATCCGAAGGGGCCAGAGGACTTGAACGGATTGAAGTTCTCACCTGCTTGTGGCTTCATCTAAAATGAGAATAGGACTTTGTGTAGTCAAAGCTCTGGCTAGACTGAATAGTTGTCTTTCACCCATAGACCAGTCAGATGCAGTAAAGGCCATATCAAGTCCACCGTTGGCCTCAACCCGTGCCCACAAGCCAATTTTCTTAATTGAGTTTGCAATAGATTCATCGGACGCTCTATTGTGAGGATCAAGATTCAATCTGATACTGCCAGGTATGAAGAAAGGTTCCTGGGTGACTACACTCAGCCGGGTCCGAATGTCGCTTCGGTCGAGTGATGCCAAATCGACGTCGTCGACAGTTACCTTTCCACTTTGCAAATCGATCATTTGAAGAAGTGATAACATCAACGATGTTTTCCCGCTTCCGGACTGGCCACAAATGGCGACTTTCTCTCCGGGCTTGATAGCTAGAGACAGTCGTTTCAGAACCGGGGCTGTATCTGTGCTAAGTTTTTGGAAATATGTCAGCATAGGAGAATAATCTTGGTAACATTAAAACTCTGCTGAAATAGCAATACTCACCTATAGCAGGCCGTTACATCTTCAAAACTTATCGCTCCTTGCAATGGCCATTCGTGACTAGGAGGAGCAGAATCACACGTAGGGCGGCCTTCGGAAGGAGTGTCTTCTGCAAAGCGCTGAATACGCGCAACAGCCCCGATAGAGATTTCTGTCAGTGTCCAGAACTGGATTGTGTGGGTCAAGTCGTCATTAAACAGGAGAACGAGAGTCAACGCAACACCAGCAGCACCGGGACTGATATGATCCTTCAAGCCGGTTGCCGTGGCCACTATAACAACCGCCATTGCCATCACAACCAAATCCAGGATCAGTTTCAACCACTGCTGGATGCAATATAGCATGTATAGTGGTTTCTGGGAATAGTCAAGAAATTCTTCACATTGACTTCGGAATCGGGTTTTCCATCTCATCAACCGAACGACAGAGACACCGGATTCGGTTTCCATAAATTGCGAATAGAGCGGTGCCTTGGCTTCGATATCGAGAAGCCTAACTTGTCGTGAGGTGCGTAAGTAATAAAGTTGGACCCCCCATAATATGATGGCAATCACGGGGATGGCTACGGCAAAATATTTCCCCATGACACAGATAATGACCAGGATGACAATGCACATGGCAGCTCCTACATAGTGGTGTTATTTCACCGAATCAATGTAATATGGGCGAAGCTTCGTACCTTCTGTAAAATTATACACATAGATAGGAAGCTGCATGTCGATCAAGTTGATATCCTGGCTGAATCTATCGTCTAATCGTTAGATTTTATTGCCAATTCCTGTATGGGTTACTAATTTTGAGAAACACTTACCTATTAATCAACGAGCCTTTGTCGGATTTCTGTAAAAAGCTGATCGGGGCACTAGGGTTAAATCACGTTAAATTTATGTTTACGCACCAAGAACCATAATGGCGTCCCAGGAGACAGAGGACTGCATACCTAAGAGTTGCTTTCAGAAGATCCGTATGAAGTCCACGTGCAGTATTTGTGATGATCACAATTGTAATCAGCCTAGTATTTGATTAGTGAAAACACGTTTCGAATTGAATTGGGGAAAGAAGCCTACTAACCAGGCAGATCCGACGAGGCCAATAAGCGTAACTGCATTGAGCAGGGTGTATATGCCTAGGTACATCGCTAGGTGACCATTCGGATTCTTTTCATTTTCGCTTGACCAGTTTTGCAGCCATACCGCTTCACAGGACGTCAGTGAGAAAATCGGAGTCGTCTTCAAGACATGTTGACGACTCACTTGCATATCCTGCAGTAAAAGCTTGAATGATCAAAACCCCAACTGCTGCTAAACAGATGAATGGTCCAGCTCGATGAATGTAGTACTGATATACACCCCAGGTTCCATTTCGTCGAAGAATATCCACACTATCCTTCATTGTACCGGTTTCTTTATTTTTGACTTTATCATCTTGTTTTTCGATCTTTGAACGAGAAATATCTTCTTTGATTGATAACTTCGGCTCGTCCTCTGGCTCCTTTTCCGTGGAAGTTGAAGCTATGAACAAGTCCGGGTTATGTGCGAGAATGTCTCTGTATGATCCACTATCAACTACCTTCCCATCACCCAAAACGATAATGTGATCAGCGTATGGGAGAATATCCACTATTACCTGTTAGTATGGGAAATGAAAGAGGATGTATTCCCTACGATTATGCGTTGTCAAAATCACAGATGTTTTAGATGTCCGAAAATAGCCATCTTGGCTAAAGAGACTTTGCATTATGGATTTGGTAGACCTGGAATCCAATCCGCTAAACACATCGTCGAGAATCGCGACTGGAAGCCTCGAATAGACCGCACGAGCCAAGGACTAAAATGTAGACCAGTGTTATCTCTTGAAATGTACGTCATGTTTAAAAATGAACTTACTACTCGTTGCTTCTGCCCCCCGCTCAAGGAGCTGCCATCGCTCCCAGCTTTGTAGTAATCTCCGGATTCAAAATTTTCCAGATCCCTTTGTAGCGCGCATGAGGAGATCGTGAAATTATACCACTTCGGATCAAAATCAGACCCGCCTGTGATATTATGGCGAATTGTACTATTCATGAGCCATGGAGTCTGAGGACAATATGCGGCGTATGACAACGTGCCACTAATACCACCTTGTCTTATTGTGGTTTCTCCAATGATGCTTTCGAGAAGAAGAGACTTTCCGGATCCAACTGACCCAATAACCATTGTGATCTTGTTCGCCGGGATACTGAAATTGAGTCCTGCTAAGACGATGTCTGAATCTTTTGACCACGAGATACTTGCGCTTTTGAAATCGATCAGTTGGTTGTTCACATTCAGTGCGGACATTTCGGTTTCTCCATGGAAAACGGGACCATGATTGTCGATGCTGACGACATTTCCAGTATCGGTTACGAGATCTTCTTTCAGACAGAATTGTTCGACACGCTCAAGACAACCAATTGCTTGTCTCAAAGTTGGAATAGAAAAGACAAGCTTAATCAGGGGAGCAGTGACTAGCGATACCAAAGAGAGGGAGGCGAAGGCTTGCGCTGCAAGCAATGTTTGATTCTTCCCAACCGCGGTAATAATTCCATACGTTAGGAACATTGCATAAGGGGCAAGATATTGAGGTGCATTGGCTAAAGGAATCAGTTGGCATGACTTTCATGGAACAGAACGAACAAATAGGTTCTGATGAACTTACACAATACAGCAACTATAACCATAATTTTTCTGAATCGCAGCGAATCTTTGAGTTCCAGTTCCCGCAACTCGTTGATAATATTGAATAATAAGTCCTTGAGCCCGAGCATCTGAGCTGCCTTCATGTCACCTAGCATAGTCGATGTAACAGCGAGTCTTTTTTGAATCCGTTCAATCCAGGCTTTCTGCGCAGATGCCATTCGCGTGGAGACTGGGCCAGTAAAGTAAACACACACTATAAGAAAATTAGTAGCGAACGATGGAATAGGGCAATGTAACCGAAAAAACTAGAAGGGCACTTCTTGAGCAATCGGCCTACGTACATAGAGAGATGATCGTAGGTACTACACAGGCTACATGAACTTGACGCTCAAGAAGCCAGATAGCAATTCCAGCTTGGATGACAGATGCCCAAGTTTCGTGCATATTTTTGATCGCATTCAGAATTCTCTCCATATCAGTTCCCATGAGCGTAACAGCTTTTGCATCTTTAAGATCCTTAGCCTTTAGCGTCATAGTCTTGTCATAAATCATGGAAATGAGCCCGGCACGAGTCATAGTCGCAAAACGATTTACTTGTTGAAAGTACACAGCCGTCGAGATCTGTCAAAAATGAGCACATGGCAGCAGTGTGATTAGTTGAGCGAGTCAAATAACACTCACCGCCATCCCAAAATATACAATCACATAAGCTCCAACGAGACTCTGGCCATATCCTTTTGTTTCGGTAGTGATCTCTGATCCTATCCAACTTACCGTTGCGGCGATCAAGAATGGTTGGCATAATGTGAATGCTATAAGAGCGATCCGTGGGACGATGGCAGAGAGGATCGACCAGCGGTAAGCACGAAATAGTGCCGTGATAAGTCGCCGTGAGCCTTTGGACTCCGTCCAGGCCCTACTTAGCTTTGCATTTGCAGCGTGTCCCCGTAAGTCGTGATCTACTTCTGGTATATCGCTGATGCCAATCGATGTTGAGAATCCAGTACGGAACAGTGGTAAGACCCAGGCAAAGAAGCTCCGAGGCCAGAACCCACAAACTTCTTCGGACGATAGCGTGTGATATACAGGACGCAAAATGCGGGTCTTTGAGGCAGACTCAAGAAGTCCCAGGCCAACAGTCACAGCGAATATCGCTGTCCACAGTCCCTGACATATACCCACCGATGACATGAGCCATAGCGAGCGTAAGAGGGGAATTTGCAATATTGTGAGCAAAGAAAAGTATATTACGAGAGTATCGGATGGCTTGAAGGAGCGTTGGTCCTCCAAAAATGATAAAACAGTTGCGGCGAAAGTCGCAACGATGCTCAAAACTCCTGATACCGTAGACAATGCGGTATGCAGAGAAGGCGCCTGAGACCGAAATGCTGTGAAAAGTACGGACAAGATGAAAAGAACTGCGAGAAAACTCTTAGGATTGGTTGAAGTTAGAAAATCCCACATTAATTCAGCGATCTCGTTGTCAACTTACGAGTTTCAGCACCGCCAACTTGTGTGAAGTCACCTTAACCGGGGAGCTATGCAAGACACGTAGTCTAGACCCGATGACAATAAGAAAGAGTGCTGCTGGAAGAGCACCGAAGAAGGCATCCTCGAAAAGTAGAGTGAAATCAAACTCGCGACAACCGACCACTATGCGTGGGCCAAACTGATTATCCGCACCGACCATGCAGACTGTATTCGCTGACATGGTGATATGTCTGACAATAGGTGCTGTAATTCTGGTATCTTTCGGATTTATTGCAACATTCTATCTAATGCATCAGCCTAAAAGTAAGCTTCTTATCTGGCGGACTAATCCGGATTTGGCTCATGTTCTACACCATGGTGCCATTTGATAGTGATATTCTATTGGTTGGCTTTCCTTATCAATGTATTTTCGGGTTATAATAATTAGAATCAATTTCTTTTTTTCATTGGCTTCCTCATACGTACTAATTACTTAGGTTACCGCATGGGTATGACTGAGCCGAGAACAAAGAAGCCAGGGAAAAGCGTAGAGCTGCTCATAATTAGACTTCCACAGAACCCAACTTGGGTCAAAGGTGTCGACCCAAAACCCGAAGTAGTAACTAGCCCCAGCATGTCTGGATATAAATTACTACTGGCGCTGAAAAAGTTTGCTGTGTATCCGCGATGATAACCAACAAAATTCGAATCACTCCATATTTTTCCGGAACCCTGAGGGGAATCAGCACGCTGCTATCCATTCTGTGAATGCTAAAGATAAGGGAAGTGCACCTTATCAAGAATACCAGCTATAAAGCCAGTGATCGTGCTTTGAAACTGCTGTTGTATAGCAGGAGAACAAACAGTATACTATCCAATCTAAATGTCAGACATAGAAAGAGTTCGGTGATAATATTTTTATGTGTACTCACGGCGTTTTGTCCTCCTTGGACAGCGCTGTTTTCTGATATTAGAACCACTCATTTTACCAACATGAAAGATTAAACTCACGAATTATCTATCAGAAAAAGCATATCATGTTAGCTGGACGACACAACAAAGTGACAAAACGCTGTACGCACAAGGAAACTCATCGCATGAAAGGCTTTAGATGTACCCTGCCATGTTTATTCTTACACTTGACAGTGCTTGCTGGACCTGAGTGGGCCACAATGATTGTTTTATCTGCGAGCACTCATAGGCAGCTGTGCCTTTCGTAGTCGAGGAACCACAGGCAGCTTTTAAATTAGCAGTGCCTTTCTGGTATTCTAGAGCTATATAATTCGCCCCCATATTCGGACCCCACTGACTTCTCTGGCCATCCAGGTATTGATATGCGGTATGGCAGATTCCTGGTGACCGAGTTAGAAATTTCAAAGTGTGAAGGAGACTACATACCTTTAGCTAGGTAGTTTGGCTGTGCTTGTTTGGTCAATTGATTCATGTTTTCAATTTCCATGTCAGGCCACAAATTGCAGTTATACCACATTGCTGGATACCGCCAACAGGTTTGTGCTGCATTATTGGTTTGGCGCTTATCCCAGGAACCGTCATCCAGAAATAAGCAAGAATCCCCATCACAGACAATTGGGCAGGATAAATTTCCTTGGCTAGTAATATTATTGTCTATCATTTTACAGGCGATGAGACCTCCAAAACAAGGACTACCTGTACCATTGGCAACTAAGTTGGTAAGCGAGTCTCTCTTTTCAAGTACATCATCACTGGAGTAGCTGATGCAAGTTTCTAGCACTAGTTCGATGGGATCGCTGGGAAAGGTCAAAGTATAGTTACCACCCCAGTCGGATGTGTCTCCGAGCAAACTATGAAGAACAAATTAGAAACAGCAAGTATAAAGATCCAAGAACTTGCTACTCACACAGTTTCTGCGCTGACAAAGATTGAATAGACGTAGTCTGCCCAGTAGCAAAAGCCTGCACTGGTAGTACCATCCGACGACGCTGATGCTTCGGCACTCACGCCTAATGTGAGCGTATTATTGATGCCGGCTGCCACATATCCCGACATGAGATCACCCCCAAGAACCGAAATTCCAAAACGAACTTCCGGTGCCAAAGACACTGCTAGTTGTCAGTGGAGTCCTCATATCCTCAATCAAATTGACGAGACAAAATACACGCCATAGGTGCCCACGGCACTGATACTTGCACTCAAAGTCGGTTCAAAACTGTAAGTTGGATTGTCCTGAGGAGTTCCTGACATCTTAGTGTCCGCGTTTGCTGCAGGTCATGTGGAAAATACACTTCCGTTCTATCAAAGCTTATGCTGATGCCGGCGTCAAGTTCACCGGAGACACTTAGAGAAGCACTCATTTGGCCGTAAAGAGCCAACTCAGGTCCGATACTAATCAATCCCTTGATAGACATACCAGAAATCCAACAGACAAGAGCTCCGAGGATTCTGTTGAGGATTGCATGACTCCATCGGCCCTGATCGTCAAGAGAATCTATACAGAGTGAGTAATGACTTATAAATGATTTCAACTTTGAACAGTGTTTCATACCATTGCTATGGGCTCAATAGAGAAATAGCTGTACGCTGAAATGACCTCTGGTGTCGGTAGGATGGAGCCCTTGAAATAGTATCTATACTGATTAGAGAGTTCTAGCTCAAGATGTGCATCAATATCAAAAGTAATGTCAAGATTTAAGGCTGGACAATACTCCCGCGCATGAAAATGCTTTATGTTCTCGTTATACAAAAGAGGTAGAGAGCTAGTCTCGTCCTTAACAATTGTCGTTATTTTTGCTAACTAGTTGTCAAAAGAGCCAAACCAGCGCTTCTTCTTCGCTGGAGTATCTGTGATGTCGTCCCTTCAATTAAGTTAATACACTGTAATCTAGCAGCAAGGCAGCAATATGAACTAATATCCCTGAAGATTGGTATAATCGACTCGGAAGTTGATATCTCCTTTCTGCTCCTCAGTAGCTGTGGCAAAGTTATAGTCAACTGTTAACTCATACACGTCACTAGAAGAGCGAGGTACCACGTTCATTCTTTTGGACTTGAGAGGGATGAGACTAATGACGCGCGCGTAGGGGCCAGCGCCAACGTTATAGGGCATTTTAACAATTGTGTTGGATGCATCTCCTTCGAAAATAGAAGTGCATACAGTTCCATTCACGTAAAGATTGTTACACTGAATATGGTAAACTTCAACGACATTATCGAATGTATCGTTGCGATACTCAAAAATATTGTGACGTTTGTGAACCTTCAAATCTCGCTTTTTCCATTCTTGATCATCGGTCAGGAACGACCACTGGTCGACCAATGATTCGTCATATGCACTGGTGTCACCGTCAATCATCACAAGAGCAAAAGGGTCCTTGCTCGCATCACCGGTGTCTGAAATTATTAGAGAAGCGTTGAAGAAAGAAGGGGTGACTCACCTTCATCGTTGGACGCCTGCTGCACATCATAGTAATAACTGACATTGTCTTCGTCCGGATATTCAAAAAGATCCTTGGGATCAACCGGCCAGCTCGTGGAAGCATCTGGAGGATCACAACAGAGCTTATTAAATCCAATATCACAGCTTGTTGAAACACCATTGTCGAATATTTTGCTTCGTTGGGTAATTAATACTTTGGTGCTCGGACAGCTTTCGCTACAGCCATACCAGCTACATCCCTTGTACGTATCTTTCGGACCAAATTAGTATCAACGCGTGATTGGGTTCTTCTTGTACCTCACCGTCAGTTGGACAACAGAAACTTGAGTATTCACCGGATTTGCACGTCACACCGTCCAGCTCCAGATCTAACGAAGAAGTCAGCCTCTAAAGGTCAAATCGACAGTTGGAGAAAAAAAGACGTACTATCTCCATAATACGATGATTGCCCCTCGAGTGTGTAGTTCCCTGCAGGGCATGAAGATCCACACTGCGACCAAGAGCGTTTTTCTAGTGCTGGAGCCGTGTTGCAGCACAGTGATCTTACCGTGCCCTTACTGCAGGACGTTGAACCGGTCCGGTCAAGGTAGGTATCCGCCACCAACTCAAACTTGCCGGTGGCACAAGTGTCGCTTCCTCCACTGCAGATGCCATCATAATCACCTTCCCAGGAACAACCTGCGGGCATGGTATCGGTAGGGCAACAAATCATCCGATATTGAGCGTCGGAGTCTCCTTCATCTCCATTTTTACATGTGTTGTCGTTCGGATCCTCAATCATGCCGTACGTTCCATTGTGCACATAATCTAAAACACTGTATCCAGCCTTGCACTGTCCAGTATTCCAATGGACGCAGTCTGATATGTAGCAGTCAGTGCCGGTATAAGCAGAATAGATCTGCGACAAGGCTTCTGCATCAGTATCAGCCGTGGATACCCCCGTCAGTATATCAGCGCTGCTTATGGTTTGATTAAGTAAGGCGCTCAAAGCCTGCCAGTCATATGTATCCTGATCAATAGACCAAATCATCAATCCTCCAGGACAGACTTCATTAGCGTAGTCGACCTTCTGTTGAAAGGTGACAACGTTGTCAAACGAGACCCATTGGTCACCATTCCAGACCATGTAATTGACGGCATCAACTTGATCCCAGATCACGTAGATATCATCTTCTGTAATGTATTCCATGATTTCTATTATATACCGTGCTTAATTAGCTCTTTCTTTCAGGACCTCAATCGGCGTGGAGATATAACTAACCGGCGTAAGACAGTGTCCCAGCAGAATTGGTACACGGTCCGGGATCCCCTGAACTCGAGAATGGGCAACCAGGAGCATCACATGTAGTATCCGCCATCGTGAATGACCTGCCGTAGAAACCTATACCAAGATTGATATCGGAAGAGCTAACACCTGCGCTCCACATTAGGCCAAGAGCAGATTTGATCTCGGTCAAATTGGTATGTCCCAACATGACGCTGCCAATATATCTATAGCTATTGTGTTAGCACGACGGAAAGCTAGGGATGTCCTCCGGGATATCACGTACAGATCGTCGGCATCCCAAGCGCCATGAAGGTCATAAGTCATGAGATTTGTCCAGTCGGCGCCTGCTTCCAACATTCCAGGAACATCAAAGTGCTGCAGGTACCAGTAGCTAGATGGCGTCGTGAATGAAATTCGATAAGCTTTGTCCGATCGATCCAAGACGATCCGTAACCGAGCAATGAGAGACACGTAATTGTCTTTATCTGCTGATTTTCCTCCTCTCTCACTAGCAACTGGATATTCCCAGTCCAGATCCACGCCGTCAAACCCGTATTTCTCCAGAATATCATAGACTGAATTACACCATGCTTCTCGAGAGTCTTCCCCTGAGACCATATCCGACCAATATGTAGCAGTATCGCCATCGTTAAAAGACCAACCACCAATAGACAAGAACACAGACAAGCCAGGATTGTTTTGTTTCAGGTTGACAAGATCCAAAACCAATTGATCTTCATCAGTTACACCAGTCATGAAGTCGACAGACCACGTTCTGTTACTCGGATCATTGGGACTGAATGTGGCAAAGGCGTAGTACAGATAAGTCAAGCCAGCAGCTGCAATGTTATCGGGACTCCAACTATCGCATAGTCGCTGATTCGACGCCCAACCTTCATAGTACCCGATCACCCTTTTGTAAACATCATTAGAAGAACAGGAAGGCGCGGTCTTCGGAACGCAATTACTCTGACAGGAATCATTGCAGAAATCCGACGTAGTTCCACAGAAGCCCCATTGAGAGCAGCAGACCTGCAAAAATAATGTGTGAGTCGTACTTGATACATCTCAAGAAAAGGAACGATTGCCCACGTTTAATGGACAAGTTGCATTCTTGGGCAAAGAATCTTTTCCACACTGTGCCGTTGCATTACAATTGCTAACACAGATACTTGAGTCGCAGAAACTTCCATAGCCGCAAATCTGTGGAGGATCCAGTCAGTTGGTACTTGAAACACCTAGTGGTAGTTATAATCAACTGGTACTTCACTTACCCCCTGGCTATCTACCATGCCGCAGCAAGCGCCATTGTAGCAAGGAGAAGTTGCGTTACAATAATAAGTCTGGGCTAGTGCTTGTGTCAAAAGACAGAATAGGACCAGACATTGCAGCACAATCCTCCCAGAGACGTCTCTGGAGGGAAGCAATCGTATAAACATAGAAAACCGATTGGAAAGAGAGACTTATAGAAGTAATACCAAAGTAACTCAATGTTGTAAACGAAAGCAACGGAAAGAATCTCTAATAACAGCGTGATATAAGCATATAGACTAGAAAAGAATGACAATAACTTCTGCCAGAAGTAAAACAAAAAGAGACTGACAAAACAACATTTGGCGGGTGAAGCAAGAAAGCAAAGGGAATGATATTAACCAGCTCACGGTGCGAGGCCTTCCACCTATGAATTCAATGTTGGCAAACTTTGCAAAGGATATCTGCGGTAGAGTGCCCGATAAGAACTGGGCTTCACGTTGGATAAAGGCTTATTCGGATAAGGTCTCGCTATTCTAAAGGCCTCGATTCGGATAGAAAAAAAGTGGATTCGGTATGGAAATATATATTATATTTTGAGCTTCTTGGCTGGAAAATCGAGCAATATAATCTTATGCCAAAGTAAATCTATAATATAGATGAAAAAGGCTTCATGATTGGTATTATTATAAAAGAGAAGAGAATCTTTTCTCAGTATAAATATAAGCTTAGAGGGTATAAGTAATTTCTTTAGGATAGGAATTAAGAGTAGATAATCATAATCACTTATATTTATGTAAATAGAATAGCACTATTTCAAGTTTTGATTTATATGGCTAAATTTGTGACAGCTCTCAGCCGTCAATAGGGGTCCACAGGAAGGAGTGTCGGGGGCTAGCTGTGTGAATAAACCTTCAAGTGGCGGAGCTTAGCCTTTCGTATAGATACGGGTGTGTCGAGCAGAAGGCTGTGTTTACAACTCTTGAAAGCTAGTGACGTAGCAACTCCACTTTCGCGGACGGGCTATCCAGTCCGACTTTACTGACATGTAGCAAGGATTAAGGATATTTTCAATAATCTGGTGGCATTATATTTATCGCTATAAAGCTGACAAGTTACTTAGGCAGTCATTCGTATCTCACAACGAAAGCAGAATACTTGATCCTGGCACTTAACGGCAAAATGCCAGGCAAGAACTATATCTTAGTCACCGGTGAGAAAAACTTCGAAACGTTCAAAAATACGAAGATTGAGTTCGTACTTCCTTATAGGTGCGAATACTGGCTTTGGGCTGGCCATGACCACCGCCCTAGTACAGGAACCGGATTACCATGTTATCATGGCGGTCAGGTCTCTGGATCGAGGCCGAGCAGCCCTCGATCAGCTTCAAGCTTCCGGGCCAGCAGGGAGTTTGTCACTACTTTCACTCGACACTACAAGCACTGCCTCTATTGCATCCGCCGTAGAGAGTGTCGCCCAACAATTCGGCCGGGTCGACGTCCTCATCAATAATGCGGGCCTGATGTCTAAGCTCGATACACTTCAGGCCCAACTACGCGAGACATTTGTGCTGAATACTTTTGCGCCTGCCTTGCTGACAGAAGCATTCGTGCCCCTGTTACGGAACTCGGAAATCCCACGCGTGATCCATATTTCGGGAGATTTGGGATCGATAAGCCTCAAGAGTAATCCGGCATCTCGAGATTACTCGATCGACCATATGGCGTATCGCATGAGCAAGGCTGCTCTGAATATGATGACTGCCTGCCACTCTGTCCAGTTCAAGTCCTGGGGGTGCAAAGTGTGGAGCTACAATCCAGGCTTTGTAGTTACGGATGCTTGGGGAAAGAGTGAAGAGGCAAGACAGGCGATGAAAGCTGCAGGGGCTGGAGACCCTTATGATGCAGCACGTGGTATTGTGGATATCTTGGCAGGGAAGAGGGACTCTGATAATGGAGGGTTCTTACACATAAACGGGACACACCCCTGGTGATAATACTCGACGTTGGCTTAAAACGCCTCGACGTTTACGAGCATTAGTGTCTCCGCCTGTATTCTCGAGGAAATAACTTCTTCATACTCAGCTACTACAAGGAAAGATTGAACATGACGTTACACGCAATGCTTGTCCAACCAGATATAATGTAGGCGGAACGTAAGAGATCTTTCCCACTGGATAAGATACAAACGGATTCTAGGCCGACATGGTCTGTATTAAAGATGAAGGTGTCAGCGCTGAGCCTGAACCGTGCATCACAGGGTAGACCCTGGCCTTGCTAATACTACCACAAACATCTTGATGGCGGACTTCACACGATTTTGGTACGTGCTCGTGAGCAATACTAAAATCAAAATGTGCCACTGGGTGAGACGCAAGCGTGAACTCTTCTATACAACAGGTACTCTCCAAGCAAGAACGCCTACTTCGGAGAGGATGGCGCTCTTGGTGAACGCCGTGGCGTCCAGCTCACTTTGATCGTCGGGGCTTCATCTCTGGATATGACTCGGAGAGGGCGGAAAGGGTGGCCTCTGGACTGAGTACACTATCACAGATTGAATTACTTTTTCATTAAGATGTCTACCTTCCTCGGTGGACTGGATCGACTATGGCGAAATCGCACGTCGTGATCTCATATTATAATCATTTAAACCTCGGAAATTCAACAGACGATGTTGACTCCACAATACTCTTTAATTTTCTGCAGTGGATCCATGAAGCTAGATTTAATCAGCGCAAAGTAACCACCGCAGGATATTCAACGCCCAGAATAATTGCTCTATGCTAACTCAGCAAGGATGGCCGAGCCCGGCTCCTCGCCACCTTTGTCTTACTGCTTGATCTATATTCTAACCAAAGTATATGGGCATACAGGTTAGTCTTAAATTTGTTTTAGACAGACGCATATAGGAAACATACTCTAGTCTTTCCGGAATTTTGTTCTTCAATAAGTGGGGAATTGCTGAGCAGCCTCGGGGTTTACATACGATTACAATATCTCGTTTACTCGTTGGGGAATCTTGAACCCAACCATTCCGATTTGAACCTTTGTTTCAGTGTTTCTGAAGCTTTGTTGAGATATTAATTCATTGGCCTCTCTTGCTCATTTGAAACCATCCGAAATATCCCCGACCGTCGGATAATTCTCCATCCCAAAAAATTCGAACGCAACGCACAACACAATAAAACGACCATTCACTAGCCCTGCTTCCACCGTTGATTCAGAGCAAGAATTCCAAGGCGTTGCTGACAGGATGGTCGGCGCTGCTGGACTTTTAGAGCCACTATGGGACGATTGTTCCTTGACAATTGTTATATAATCTTCTTAAACTTTGAATGAACTCTGTTGTAAGGTCTCTAGTTTATAGATTTTGAGTATAATGCCTTTTTCTTTCTTTGTGAGCTTTGCTCAATATATATGCTTATAGTACTAAGCTCTTATATATAGTAGTGGCTACCATTCTAATTCCTATGGCATAATCCCAGTTGATGTAAAGTGGAATTAGTATATAGCCTTTAATCTCAGCTACTATATATTTGGCCATAGAGCCTGCACAATCCTTTTATACATTGACTCTACTATAAACCTAGTCGCCTGGCTTTAGAGAAGTAATGTTACTTCTAGTTGAGATAACTTCTCTACTGAAGTCCATACTAGTGATTAGATGGGGTTTTATTAAAGTTCTAGCCAACCCGCCTAGCTCTGTGAAGGTAGGGTCCATTGGATTGATTCCTATGCTCTTGACTTTGACAAGGACTCCATTGGGTTTGAGGGGATTGGAAGGGTATGGCTCGTATTTCTCAAGTCTCATGCCTTTCTCAAGAGGCAATTTGGGAGAAGCATGTACCCAGGCACGCATGGTGCGCGTTGTTCCCGCCATATGGGTCCAAAGATATGATAATCAGGAAGGTAGGGGTTTCCAAAAGAATTTTGTGGAAGTGTATGTGTCACTTGTGCCTCCCTGAGAGGCTATTCTTGATGCTTTTATATGTCAGTTGAGAGCTGTCGTAACATCACAATCCTCTGGCTTCGGGGTGTTCCAATTGCCCGATCACCCGTGCTAGCAAGGCCAGAATGCGTTTGAGTTCCCGCCTCAGACATGCTGGTTGGTGTGGCTGCGAAGCAAGTCCAAATGAATATTCTATGGTGATACCGTAAAGTCCGATAACTCCAGACTCACATGCCCCAATATTCCCCAGAATTTCCAGCTTGGAGTCGTGTAAAATGTGCCCCATGGATACGTAGTTCGCTGGAAGGATGGAGATTTTGAGAAATTTTCAGGCGTTTGGCCTCAGCCTCCGTTTTGGGTCACCAACTTCTCAGTCTAGTGCACGGCGGATCTAGCAGAGGTAGTAAGAAAAGGAAACAATCAACGTTATGCCAAGATTAAGATTCGTTTGAGACCACAGCGGTGCTGAATAAAATGCGGCGGTGAATAAAATCCTTAAAGAAAGTTACATCAGTGCAGATATGCAGGAACCAAAACTTTGTGAACCCCTCATGGGTTTCCTTCGCCAGAACCCGCAATAAGTGTTGCCACAGCCGCTTCAGACCTGTACTAACCAAGTAGATGATCTCCGGTCAACGAGATCGAGGTTCAAAAAAAACCCAATATGACAATGATCCTCGTTAATTGATCTTGAGTGGCTACCTAGACAGTCAGCGAGTGCCAGTCGGGTTGAGCTTGTCTCCTTGGAGCTCATGGTCTGCTTGTTGAGACCCATCTGGTCGAGCGATGATCTACTGGAGTGGTCATTGTGGCTTGCGGGCTCGCCGTATTCATACGAGACCGCCTATCGTGGGGTTCTAACTGGATTGTAATAGGTGGATAAAGTTTTCCATGGCGCCCAGATTTCATGTGCCATTATCCCTGGTCTACGGCGCGCGATAGTGTTGGATGATTCCTAGCTTTGCTACGTGGAGAGTGTAGATATTCAAAGTAGAATTAACAAGCAAAATTGTATATATATTGGGTTGTCTCGGCTCTCTGAGTACATTAGGTTTCAAAGTTGGGTTTTCATAGACATTCTAGTGAGCTGGCTTGCTGGTCTCTGGCATGTAGGGTTGACATCATTTGTGACCTGTCATGAGGGGTAAGTTTGGGGGTTATAAAGTAGGGCTTCTGATTGACTGCCTCATTTTACTGCTTCCAAATATCCGGATTATCTGGAAGGAATAATCTAACAGATAGCCCAAAGCAAAAGGAGACGCCTGTGGCCCTGTCGCCAACTTGCCATCGTATTAATACGACGGGCAGTTCACCGTCTCCACCCACTTACAACATTCGACGCACATACCCCTACCACCGTCTCCCTCGTCTCTGGATTGAGCGAAAATCGGTCTTCATGGGTAGGCAGCGCTGAGCGCACGTTAAGTCCCGCGAGGGCTGTACCCAGTGCAAGGAGCGACACATCAAGGTACCACAGGCCACCCATGTCAGAAAGCCCCCCATGCTCAAGCTTTACGTCAGTGCAATGAAGTCCATCCTCAATGCTTGAACTGCGAGTGACACGAGATTGCATGCAGCTTTTCTGCGCCTAGTCTTATAACCACGCCCCTTCACAACAATAGTTTTACTGACCTTGAGTTGCTGGACCACTGGCACTAGTAACAGTCTACCTCAGCAAACGTACTGCCATCTAGGGCGTTAGAGAACAATACTATCCGTCTCAGTTTCTCTTACTACTATCTACTTAATAGCATTCTTGTCTTTGCCACTCTATAACTTTTCAACGAAGACCAGTCCCAAACTCGATAGTATATAAGAGCGGTCATGACACCAGCAAGCCGCAATAGCCTGGGCTAGGCCACACCTCCAGAATCTACAAGAGTCACAACACTTAGCTCTACTGAATTTCTCTTTCTATACCTCAATCTACGCCTTAGCTAAGCCTCTTCTCCAACCATCCACTACTAGTTGCCTCCACTCAGCCATTAACCTAGTTGAGCTACTGCAAGCAATTCAGCTTGGTAGGAGTTTGGCCATGTTTATCTAGCACTATCTTACTCCTACCGTTTCCTCAGACCAGGCCTTTGTGGGGAAATACAGCACACGCCCGCTTAAGGCCATCCAGGGACTGGGTTCCATATTTCTACAGCTGGTGTCGCTACAGCGATTTATAGAGAGTCAGTGCGAGGGCTAGGAGAGATCTGTGTGTCTCCAAGCGGCCGAGTCACTCTCTGCCAGCTTTGTCTGTCTTGTAAATAATCCAGATGGTTCCGCTCAAACCCAAGCGACATGGGGATGGGCAAGTCACGTCGACAGCGCGTACCTGGATTTGTGCTTTGCTCAAAATACTGTGGCGCTCGTGATATTCACTCATTTTGCCGCCCTATTAAGCTTAAGCAGAGGAAGTTGGTACCTGCGAAGCTGGCCACCATTGATCCTGAGACATATTCGCAGTCTTTTGAAGGATGGGTTGGAGGAAGCAATACGGTGGCCAGAAGAAACTGTATTTGGTAATAAGCTTACGCTGCCTTCTACCGCCTAGCAACCCAAAATCTTGTCTTTCACCATAAAATTGACCACATCTGGAACCTAAGGATCTCACAATGTTGTAATGCTATGGAACCGTTCCTTGAAATCTTGTCACAGTTTCAACCCAAAGTTCAGTGCTATTGACCTAAAGGCATTGGTCCACGTAGTTGCGATCATTAAAGGAAAGCCTTCCGCCACGACAGTAGGGGGTTTGCCTTCGTCAGTCAGCTTGTCCAAGCCTCGAACGACGCCTTGGACGTAAGTTGCAGCATCCTGGCCCGGCTGGGCATTCTCTCCCCAAGCCGCACGGACTACGTCCAGATGGTGCGAGTCCAGGTCCGTCTTCACATACGGTGGGATTATTTCGACAATATGAACGTTGCTACCGGCCAACTGTGCTCGCAAAGAGACAACGAAGGAGTTCAGCGCAGCTTTGGAGGCGCAGTAGACAGGAAATATAGGCGCGGGCACAAAGCCCAACCCGGAAGTAACAAAGGCCAGTGTAAATGGTTGTGTTGACCTGGACTCCGCGGAGGCTTGCTTCGTGATTTCGCGAGTCAGTATGATAGGTCCGGTTAGATTTGTCGTGATCTCGCTGTTGATATCTGCAGTATTCGGGGTGCCCTTTCCAGGTGCTAGAGGCGGCTTCGCACTGAAGTTGAAGTAGTTCTGCTGACCAGCGACAATGATGGCGCTGTCAATAGAGGGAAACTCCGAGAATACCTGATCGATTGCGCCGGGAATGGCGTTGAGATCGCAGATGTCCATCTGTCCATTTGTGAGGCTCGTTCGACTGTCACGCCAGAAAGACAACCGCCCGGGCGTCTGGCTTACCTGAGTTCCCTCCAGGCCGGGTAGCTCGGACTTCATTTGATTCAGTCTTTCCACACGACGACCAGCAATGATGACTTTCTTTCCCTCTGCGTGGTACTGTCGAGCAAGCTCTTCGCCGATGCCAGAGGTTGCACCGATAAGCAACACGGTTTTGAGATAGCCTGACATTCTCGAGGTGGTAAAAGGATACCCAAGGGGTGATAATTTTCTTTTGTGAGGAATAAATAATTGAGGCTCAGGGGTAAGAAATGTACGCCTTTATATATTGGACTATAACTCTTCAAGTCGTAGTAAATTTGAGCGGAATTTGCATACGGGATTCGGTACGGATTTAGGGGTCCTTGCATTATATCCGAGACCTCTGTTTGCTATTGAGAACAGCCTAGTATGATTGACAGGCCTTGTCTAAGGTTGGAAGAGTATCAGCTACATGACCATCATGTTTCACACGTGAGAGTAGCTCTATTGTATAGAATAGCCAAATCACCGCTGTCTAGGTTGATGGGATATATGCTTGCCCTTCGCGTTGACCCCCAGGCAGACGTAGTACTCAATTTAGTCCACCATTGAATCCAACAAAGTTATATAAATGTTTTGTTAAGGCACATTTAAGAGACTTTTTAGGGGCCTCACATTGATAGAATAGCGAGTGTTGATGAATACAATATTTGTCACTTTTTGCGCAGACTTGTTATTGTCTTGACCACGTACTTCATACAATGAAATCTAGAACCGTGCATATATCTGGAGCGTGTCGTATAAATACGATTGCCCTAATGTTGCCCTAAAAGAGACTAGCGTCCAAATTGAATGCGTATTCACACGATGAGCAGCGAAGACCACCCAGTGACACAGTGATGAAGATTTTTGCCTTTGAGAGGAGGGTGGGTACAAGTTCCACCTGGTTCCCTAAATTTATCAAAATTGACATGTTTTTTTTCCCGCCTCTATCTTTAATCACTCTGGAGGGGTAGTTGAATTCTAGTAGTGCATCGAGAATCCTAGTCTCCCGTGACGATAGTTGCCATGCCCTAAATACTGTAGTGGAATACTGTAGTGTCTTCTTTACAAACCCGTTTTGACAATAGAGACGAGGTTCTGGCCAGGTAGGATACCATCATCTATCATGCCACCCGCGAACTTGGGCGCCAGTCGATGCATGGGACTTTCCACCCATTGCCTAGGGTTGACGCCGATTTGTTCGGTAGAACTGGATGGTATATAAATTGCCCTCACTCATCCTTGGTGTATGCCTACGGTAATGGCCACTCATGGCAGAGATATACCAGGGTATTCAATTTGGAACAAGATTGATTTAACATAAATACCCTTAAGTTACAAAAGCAAATCGACCTTTCCAAGTGGCTTTGTGAGCGTTTCGGCTGCAGTGAACCCATAACTACAGACGGTCAGACCTGATACTATATCGAAAAGATCTGCCCTCTTTCGGCACCGACGCTCCAGACTTTCGTTCCCACATAACCAATCACAACCCCCGCACACTGTAAAGGTATGCCCGGCGGATCATCCAAGTAAAGGTTTGACCCGGCAGCATTGCTGTTAATGAATACTCGTCGGCACATGTACACTTCCAGCAGGTGTGTGCGATTGTACCAATCTGGCGTTGTCCGGGTGTTCTTGAGCATCTTTTGCGCCTGCGAGTAGATCCGAAGTTCGGCAGTGTCGTCAATGCTGATCAATAATCTCCATTGGGTTTTGACTGGCTGATTAAAAGGCTTTTTGTCCAAGCATTTCAGATGGAGGTGTGGCTGGGGACGTTGGTGTTGGATTTCCAAAGAGTGCAGACCTGCAAAACGTAAAAGGCGTTCCAAGTGCATGGAAATCCAGAGGCTTCTCTTTTGCGACAATAAGGCTGTAGAAGATTTCCAATTCGAAATTTGAACGCTTATTGTCTCAAGGACGAAGTCGAGTGATGGAAGTTCGTTCTTCTCCAGAGAAAGCTGAAATAATCGAGAAGAGTCAGTTTGTGAGCTCGCTTTGACTTCCATATGTGAAGATCTCGAATGCGACGATAACCAGCTTATTCCTCGCCGACGGCTTGCAGACAGTCATATAAAACACACCCCGATGGTGCACTGGGGTATATTTGGATCAGCCGATACTGTGCTCAAGTCTGCAATGGACCGTGATCGAATCGCTGGGCAATATGGTGTCGTTGGATTCGAGATGGAGGCTACTGGAACTTGCGATATCTTCCCCTGCATTGTGATCAAAGAAGCATGTGGCTACGCTGATAGCCACAAGAACAAGGAATGGTATCCAAAAACCATTCAGCAAACACCGCCACCAAGTGGTAGAGAACTTCAAACCAAATTCCAGGTTGGATCCACATTGTGAGTAAAAGGTTCCCTCGCAAAGTCATGAAACTAATCAAAAAAGCATAGAAGAACAGACAACATGATAGATGTGCATGCAATTATTGAGCACCTCCGGCAACAGAAGGAAGATCTCTTGATCCGCATCTCAGACCTGAAGATTCAGCTACGGAAAGAAAAGGAACTTCCTCCCCAGGTTCAAGTTACCGATCTTGTCACCGTAAATGATGCTCTGGGAGCAATATACAGTTTTTTCCTATCATTTGTTGACAGCTGGGAGGTTTGTCAATCTCTTTCTCAATTTGCTTTGCATCAAATATTAACCCTAATTCCTATTTTTTTAAGGTCATTCTGAAACAGAAATTCCAAGGCTCCGGCGAAGAAAAAATCGAGAGGGGTGAATGGATGCTGCAAAACCATAGTACCGGCCATGTTCTGAATCTTAAAAAATCATGGAAAGCCGTCGTGAAGGTAAGCGACTGCCACCGCCAATTCAGTCTATTGAAAGAGAGACGCCTGATAGAATCTCCTAGCCTGGTCAGATACTTAACATGAGTATGGTATTCAAAAAGGCTTATAATGCGTCCACAAGCTGTCCTTGGTGCAACCTCCAGAATGAACTCAACATTGAGAATCGTCATGTCCAGTGGTATGCCTTGCCTACTTTATATAATTACAAGGTTAATACGATTGACTGATGTGAGTACGAGATAGTCAAACTTGTTCAGGGTTTTATAGCCGCGTTGAAGAGGTGCATGACGTGATCGGTGTGAAGGATTCCGATCCTCAGAATGTTGATGACAGGCAGCCAGGGAGGGAACGCGAAACGGCAGGTCCCTTACCACTTAGACAAATCAACGGTGAGGACGAGGACATACATTTATACACACGAGTTCATATTCTTGGTGTGTCGTTTCGAAATAACCAGCCAGGTTCTCTTGACAATCGATTACAAAAACGGCAACGGCAGATAGTAGTTAGAGACAAAGACTTGGAAGAGGTGTCTCATCTTGTTCACAGGCTTGCAAAGGACCTCCAATTGCCTGAGAAAGACTGCAGAGTTGTAATATCAGAGTTCCTTGCGCAGTCAATACCACCAGCAAAGGCAGACGGAATGGATTGGGGGAAAACGTCAATAATGCCAGAAGGGCCATTCGGACAGATTTCAACACACGTAGTGTCTGAAGAGGCAGCAAGCGGGAATGAACGAAGCCAAACACATCAAATGCTTTCACCATTTGAACCTCATTTAGATCTGTCATCTTCTGACAAAGACTCAAAAGCTGATAAGATGGGGCGTTTCAACGCACAATCGTCTGCACAACCAGAATATACTAGAATTCGTCATCCTTCGGAGTCCGCGAACCTGGTGCTTTATAGAGACTTACTAGTGGAGTACTGGGCCGATCTAAGTACTGGGAATGTCATGACTCATCATTGCCTCGACAACTGGAACTCACAACATACGAATCAATGCTTCAACTGCGGCCACCTCCGTTGCTATCAATTCAACATGGAAAAGATGAAATGGACTTCTTCAAGGCTGATTGATACAAGCCGTCCAAGCTATCATAATAAAGATTTCATCTAGACTCTAATGAGGAGAAACGAAGATTTAGGCTGGAGAGCAGCAAAAATAATAGTCTGTCTGACTCTCAATACGATCCTAATATTTGAAACATAGCGTATCCTCGACTTGTTGACAAAGAATTATAAATAGCCTACCTACTCTATATACCTATGAGATCCGATTCGCGACGTCTTGTCTCCACCCTGCACAGTTTAGCAAATGGCGTGACAAATAGGCTGGATTAGAATCACATTGTTACACATAGTAGGTTCACGAAGGTCATGAGATACGAAGTTGAAATTCACTGTAGAGTAGACACTCGATAATGGCCTTGGTTAGCTCTGAGGAAATACATCTCGCACTTCTTCCCGGCATCTTTTTTCTTTCGCGGAATATCGGTCTTGCCTATCTCGGCATTTGAGAAACTTCAGACTTGAAATACGTAACAGTGGGTCACAGAGAGAACGATCCTCTGCCTAGCGCCGAATAGGTACATGAGTCAGGTGGAAGTTGTCAGCCCGTCAAATACTTCAAACTTCCAAGGTTGACTCAAATAATCCCAAACCGCATCACGCAACCTAGGAGAAAACCAAATGCGTACAAATAATGGCCTTTCAAACAACGACCCAGACAACCACAAGAGAAGTCCCAGCTCTGAAGCTCAGGGGATACGGTACTGAGGAGGAGGTATGTGAATCCAGTCCACGTCAGTTGGTTATGAAAGAGACTGACCGGATGCTCAAGATACCCAAATGGCTTGTAGAACTTCATACAAAGGGATGGACAGTTGTACCTCAGACAATAGCTCGAGAAAAAGCTCTAGCATATGCTGAAAAGGCATATCAATGGCTTGAGAGCTGGAACCTTGGATTCGACAAGAAGGATTCCAATACTCGGAATGCAGCACATCTTCCTTTTCACACGCGTGGAGGGCTATACAATAGGTAAAGTCGTTCTAAGTGGTCAAAAATCAGATGTTGAGGAACACTCCGCTGAAATATCATCTCAAGTTACGGTATTGGCCATGAGCAATTCGTGTGGGACTTGAGATCGGAACCTGGGCTTATAGACAAGTTTGAGAAGGTATGGGGGACTAGGGAATTACTCGTTTCGTATGGTACGTATCATCTCTATGCTTTTTTCGCTTCTCACCTTGGTATCGTGACAGATACAAATTCACCGAATATTATGAAAATCCGGTTCTGACAAATTTCTAGACGGCATGAACCTCTCCATCCCAGAAAAAGAGCGTGAAAAAGCAGACCCCATTTTTGCTCCCTGGGCACATGTAGACCAATCCCCTCTCAACAGTGAATTCACCTGTGTCCAGGGTATACTAAACCTCCTTCCCAATGGACCTGAGGATGGAGGACTTACGGTGTTCGAGGGCTCTAGCGCCCTCTATACAGAATTATGGAAGCAATTTGATCACAAGAAAGGAGAGAAAGGATGGAATCCTCAGGCATTTCAATTTATTGATGATGAAATGGCTCAGTGGCTGGAATCTAAGGGTTGTAAATGGATTAAAGTGTGTGCTGAGCCTGGAGATTTATTGCTTTGGGATTCGGTATGTTTTAGTCCTCTCGGTATGTAGAGGAAGCTAATAGTGTACAGAGATGTATTCATTATGGTGCTGTTCCTTCGTCTACTAACGACCGTTTCGCTGCTTGTGAGTCAATATGGCCTCTGCATTTCGAGTCTTTCTTTCCTTTTTTTTTTTGAATGTCTTTCTGACTGGACCACAGACGTTTGCTACAAACCCGCTTCCAATATAAGCGAAAAGGACAAAAAGCGGCTCCTTGAAGCCTTCGAAAACGGACAAAATACTACCCATGATCCTACCAGCTTCCTCGTCAAGGAGCGTCTTCCGCCGGCAGAACATCCATCGTACGAGGCTGCAACGAAGAGATCATTTTTAAAGCCGACGTTGTCTAAGCGAGGTAGTGAAATAGCTGGTCTTGGCTCGTATGAATCGTGAAGCATCCCAAGTTCATCCGATAGGAGTAGTTATACTAAGATCTAGAATGCATGTCTTTCCCCGTATATTTCCTATGAATTAATATCGTATCAAAGCACTACTACGCTCTAGAATCAAGTCCCATGTAGATTCCATCCTTATATACCTGTTTGTTAACTTATTTCGACAAGCCTGACACTCTGCATTACGATGGATACCAATGGCTGCACATTGTCCTCCAAACAAACGTTCAATAGATTCCCTAGAGCATCTAAGTCCAGAACAATTGAATCATTCAACCCGATTTGCGGCTGTTCCAGCTGGCTATTATTACTCTGGGAGATAATGTGAATCTGAGATTTGTGATATCCGGAGCTGACAATGCTGATTCTATTCAGACAGCACTAAACATGATAACTATACATCAATCCTTAACGAAATGGTAGGTTTAAGAAAATTTTGGATGATACCTAGGTACTGTTTGGAGAGATTTTGGAGATTCTGCCCAGGTGGTGTTCAGATCCAAGGAAGGAAATTGGAGTCTTCGCAGGGGTAGATTTATGATCCCTGCTCGTCCTCGCAAGGCTGACTGGCCACATGACACCAGAGAAACGTTGTGGCAAAGCCTTGTGCAGCCTTCCAGAATACCCAGGTAGGAGGATATCCATCACTCAACCCGCAGACCGAATAATATAATTAGCCTAAAGAGACTCACTTTGATCAATATAAAGTAATCGCCTATTTAAACAATACTCATCAGAAATATCCTATGTACATCCCAGTCTGCATCAAGTATCAGCAAACAAGCCTTGTGCCAGGCTGTCAAGTAAAAGTCAGATAGCATCATGCATATTCCGCAGTCACGAAAGCATCCAAACCCCATTCGCAGGAGAGTTTGTACGTTGTTGAAGCAGACCAAAATGTGACTTCAATATTCCCATCAACGATATAGTACTTCTTTCCATCATCGCCAATTTTGATCATTTTCTTCCATTGAGATTTGGATATGGAACTCAGGTTGATTTTGAGAGTCAAAAGAGTTTTGATACTGTCACAATGATGGACTGGCGCAACCGAACTTTCGGAATCGGCGTAGACAGTAATATTGTAGGAGTCAGGTCTGCCCTCGGAAACTGGAAATCTTTTATGAAATTTGATAATCTTCGGCTTCTTTTCTTCGACGATATCGCCTTTACGAATGAACCATTCCATTGCTTCGACCCTATGGCGCCCGTGATATGGACACCAGTATCTAGCGTTTATAGTCAGCAGTTTTACTAATCACATTTGGAAAGTATGTCTTACCTTTCATTCTTGTCATGTATGTTTTTTTCAAAATTGACATTCAACTTCATACCATAATGCTTTCTCGCCCTACGTGACACGACCTGTACAGTGCTGAGAGCAGTATTTGCGTTGCTTAAGCCCATCATGACAGCTCCACGAACAATAGCCGTCCAAGCATTTGGTGGTTGCAACACTTCAATGGTCGGTAGTGATTCGCGCAGACGCTCTTTCAAGTATGTGTTCTGACCAAATCCGCCAACAAGGAGAACCGCCTTTGCTTTACCCCCGGACAGGCGAATCTGATCTTGCACGAACAAGATAACTTTATGAATGACGGGTTCAAAGATATCATGCATATCATTTTTGTTTATCGTGAACTTGCCACGTCGTATGCCCACTTGCTCATTGTTGGCCAGACCGGGGACAGGCACTGGATACCCGTCATCACCATCACGAGAAGGCAAGTACTGTTGCTTGATCTTTTCTACATTAACACTGCGGCTATCATCTCTCAAGATTTAGGTATTCAAAATAACTCACCACCGTATCAAACCGCTCCGAAGCCTCTGAAAGTACCTCCTCGTCCCACCCTTGTTGTCCGCTTAACTTCCGCGTTATGAAATCGATAAATCGGCGGTTCAGAAAAACCGAGCCACAGAGACCTCCGGTTCCAGCAGTCATCTCTTCAACTTGTAGTCTGGGATACAGCGACTTGATCCTGTATGATATCAAGTCTACTGTTCCACCACCTGCATCGCAAACGACAAAGCAATCTCCAATTGTGAGGCCATGGGGATCGAGTCCATGTAACGCAGAGATAGCGGCGGCTTCCTATTTGATTCGAAGGACTGCATCAACTAATGAGCTTAAATTGTGAAAAATGGCTTGATACATACCGGTTCCGATGCTAGCATGATCTCTGATGCGGACTTCAGACCTGCCTTCTGACAAGCTCTCAGTGTCTTCTCCTTCGCTGCCTCGGACCAAATAGCAGGCACTGTCAGACAGAATTCGATAGGAATTGTTCGAAGAATACCAGCCCCAATCTTTTGCTCTAGGGTGTAGAGTACATGTTTGTATACTTCGCCCAAGTAATCTGTTGTTAACTCCTCTGCGCTTTTCTCCCCTGCCGTCGAAGTCTTGTCTTCTTGCAATCCTCTGAGACGAGAATATTGAGGCGGAAAGATTAGTCCATAGATCTTACAATCCTTAATCAAACCCTGTATCAGTTCTCTGATTAGACTTTTACTTACAGTTTAAACCAATGGTTCCGTTCGACTGTAGGTGGAATCTGAAATCCCCATTCTGCTCCTTGTGGTGTATATCGTAGCTGTGTTGGCACTTTGACACTGCTCTCGCCCTCGTTTGATCCCAATCTTGAGGGCCACGTATCAATAACATGAATATCATCGGCCTGGAAACTTGGAAGCTCAGAAAAGAATTATATTAGAGCTGGAGTCGAAGTTTATCCACATACACGTCTCGTTTCGGCCCAGGCAGCGCCTGTGTACGTAGTACCAAAATCGATACCCACAATCAATTTTCGTTGATTCGAATTTGCCATTTTGTCAAAATATTGAGACTTTAGATAGAACAATACTGTTTGGATTTCATAAGAAATAATACTAGGTAGATCAACCTTGGAACAGAAATACCGGAGTAAGATCAAAGCACTACAAGTCACGATTAAAAGAGGCGTACGAGATATGACAATAAGTAACCTCATTCGTCCTACAGATAATAAATTCCGAGTAAATACCACGCCAGAGTGCTGCAGGCTCATTTTGAGCACCGTGTAGTCCGAGTCCACCCCTCCAAGGCTGGTTTCCAGGTTGCGGTTGTGGCGGTTCGCATGTTCAAAACGAAAGAACGTGAACATGATTGGTAATTTACAGATGACATGACATTGAGATATGATGCATTAACCAATAGACTGAAAGCACGTAAGGAATCTTATCGTATTCACTTCTTAGCCTTGTGGTACGGTAATTGCTGGGCAAGGCTCTAGTGAGAGGCAAGGCTGACAGCATCACAAGGCTGAGAGTGAGATCCCCCCAGAATCTTCCTAATTAGTCTTGTACCTGATTCATATCATTGCCGCTCTGTGGTCACGACTATACAAGCAGGGCGATCTTCGATGTCGGGCCAAAGTTGAGGAATACTCTGTTCAGACATTTTGCAAAGCTACATTTTCTCGGAACATTACTTTTGCGGGCAGTCGATACCGGTATGGCTTCAGAAACAGCAAAACTCTCAACGCTTACACCCAATGAAGAGTGCATTGCTGGACTCTCCAAAGAATCTGCTTTGCAAGCGATCAAAAACAATGACCCTGGCAATATACAAACGATACAGCCCGGGTCGCAACACGATACAGAATTTGAATACGTTCCAAGATCAGAGTTGGAAGATGCGAAAAGAAACTGCGAAGCTCTAAATGGACTGGTACAGAAGCTAGAACAAGATCTTGAGGAGGCACACAGTCTCATCTTTAGTCTTCAGTCGTCTCAACCGCCAATGACAGAGACAGAGGCGGCAAGAGACTTCAAAACACTTATAACATCAGTTGAACAATGGGTGGATACAAAAATATCTCTATCATCGAGCCGTTCGTGGTCGGTTAGTGAACAAAAGGCTGCAACGCTGCTTCTTGATCTTGTCACAGCTCAAGGCAGATCCGCGTTCATGTGCCCTGGTACAGATGAATACAATATCATTGCCGTAATCCTGCGTTTTCTCTATAACGCATTTTTCTCAACGGATTTTTACGGACCTCTTTCCGGACCGTATAAGTCGTTTTTATCACGAATCGAACATAATATGAGCCAATTAGACCCACCACGAGGTAAGCAGTACGCCTTTTACTTGTCCCCAGTTTTGCGATGACGGTCCTTTTCCATATGTAAGAAATTAAAACTGATTTGCTTCGATGATATATTCAGATCTTCGAACTCGTCGTACATGGCATAGTGAGACCTTCACTGCAATTGCAAATGGTCCCGGATTCAAAGATAGAGTCGAAACGATGAACCGGAAACTTGCAAACGACTTATTTGTCATACTACAGGTTTTCATTACCTCCACAGCCCATACAGAGGATATAATAGACGGTCTTTATGAGAATATCATCAAACGTGCATACCACCTGGCACTAAAGATGCATCTATCTGTTGATAATTACACAATCCAATGGTCTGACTATTATGACTCTCAGCCAAACGCAAATATCGTGATAAAAGATCTTGATGATTTCGAAATGCTTGACCTACAGCGTGGCCGAACAGTCAGTGCACGTCCACCTCAGGTTCGTATCCAGTGGTTGTTTGATGTTACACCCAAATTATCGGTCCGAAAAGTCCTTCCCAACTCATATGGGAAACCTAAACTCCTTGTCAAGCCTCGCATTCTGGTTATTGTTAAAGAAAAGACGGGAAGTGAGAAGAACGAAATTGATGATTCTCATAGTGGCCACTATCAAACTGTTCTTGAAATGCTCGACAAAGCTAATCGTCCAAGAAAGATCAAAAGAGGCGGTTTAGATCGTTTCATGAGAAGGTAGCTAAAAGTAATGTGACGAGGTTGGCAAGATCGAGAATTTAAGACAACTATTTGAACTTCCCATGTACGAAAATGTATTGACTATCGCAAATTGCTTGTATGATATTGACAAGTCGGTTGATGTCTTGAATTCCCGTACAACCGAATCTGCTCATAGTCGCTCATACATAGCCAGCAGAATTCAGCACCGCATTTCAAGCCTTGAGAGCATGATGTTAGTATATATCGTCAATAAAACATCATTTCTGAATGTCAGTATGCCCCGAAATTTGATCTGCTATTCAAAGGACCAAAAAAGTAGCATCTGAAGGAAGCAGGAATCCAAGCTTACATGTCATATGGTCACAGCCTCTGTTCTTCTCAATAGGCCACTGGCATCCAGGACATTGTTTTGTCGTCTGTTTCATCGTTTCCAAGGACAATGCATTTTCCCTCTGTCTCTTTGCCTCCATCAGTACTCTCTCTTGGGCTTCTTTTCTCATTTTCTCTTGCTGTCTCTTTGCCTTCTTGGCTCGTCTCTCTTCTTCCACTCGCTGTCGTTCCTTTTCTTCCGCTTGTTGCTGTTCCTTTCTCTTTCTTTCTGCTTCCATCAACTGAACTGCCTTTTCCTTGTCTCTTTCCTCTTGATGACGGTGTCTTTGCCGCTCTTCCTCCTTGCGTTTTTCTTGCTTGTTGATTTCATGAGCTGCTTCCAAATCATGTTCTTCTTGGAGTCTCCTGGTCATTTCCAGGTCCGAATTCTCTCTATCCCTAATACTTTGATACTGTTCTGGGTTTTGCAACATCTCGTTGTACTCATCGCATGTGAAGCCTGAATGCCAGGCTCCGGAATGCACAAAGCAAGATCGAAAGCCACAGTTAAGACAACGGATAATAGGTTCCGAAGCCCCTTTTTCGTGCAACTGACCAAAGTCGCACTGCTGACACCAAACGAAATTCTTATCTGACCCTACAGCGCTGCGGAACGAAAGTCGTTCATACCGCTCAAAAGTCACTGGGTCTGCGAGCCGCTTGATATCATCGTATATCAGCAATGTCTGGCATTCGGGACATCTGATCTGATCCCATATTCTCGTCTCGAGGTCTGATTTGATACTTTTCGATATACAGATGCTGCATACCGAGGGTTCATGAGTGCAAGCAAGTGATATCCATGCCGGCCGTGTGACGATGTTGGAAAAATCCTCTACACAAATTGTACAACTCATTGGGCCCTCCTTAGGGCGAGTCGAGGGCTGTGATATATTCTGTTGGGGTAGGTGTCCACCGCTGATTATCGCCCCATGTTTTAGCAAGCTGTCCACAATGACTATATGACAGAAACATGTCTTACCTTTCTTCCCTATTGAGCCGAGGCCGGCCATTCATTGTATCTAGGCTTTCCAGCAGTGATCGTTCTAGCTCAGCATCGGCATTTCGTAATTCTACCTCAAATGAGCCCCTTAAGTTCGCTTTGGTCATCCCCTGGTATTGATTTTGAACCCGAGTATTAGCCAGATCATTAGCGAGAGGCTTTCTGGGTATGCTGAATTGAGGACCATGGTACGGAGTTGTTATATCTAAATGTGCAGACGTGATATAGTCCCCTTTGTCTTTGTATTTAGCACCATCTGTTACACGGGTCTCGTTTCCATAATCAACACTGTCAATCCCTGCAGGTAATTCTGACGGCAATCCTTTCCACATATCCTCGTATTCAGTATCAACTATGGGGGTTCCGAGATTTCCACTTTTGATACTCCGCTTTCTTGGGAAGTTTGGAATTAATCGACTTATTAATTTCATAGGAGTTTCGCTTGCTTGGCAAAACTGGTGGCCCTACATGGACCAGAAGTCGCAGTAATTACCTTCCGACTTGCTATCTTTTGGAAAAGGTTTTTGGGCTTATTGACCAGTATCACAGTATCCTAAGAGAGCAAGCAAGACAAAACGTTCCCCACTTCGTTAATCTGAGTCCAGGAGCAATGGGGGCAATGGGGTCGATGATAACAAACTCTGCAATAAGGGTTTATCAATCACTTTTTGATGGTATCAAGGCTTGACATCTTCAGTAAAACAACGCTAGAAAGAGGGCTATGAGTGGAGGGAAGAGATAAGTTGACCAACTCATCATGGATAATCTTGGCAGAATTGAACTGACAAGGCTGAGCTCAGCCTTGTGCTTAAGCTACTTCCTGCAGCTATTCATGGCTGGACCAATTAGCAGGCAAGGATTAGAGGAGTATGTTTCAATCGACAGGCATACTGGCACGGACCCTTTTGTATTTTACTTCCAGAAAACGGAGTTACGATTATCGCTCGGATCCCTAATCGAGTGATGGGGTCCATCGGTCTTCTCTGTGCTTGTTAGTCTTAGTAGATTCTCAGGTTTGAACAAGTGTTAAAAGATAAGCAGGAATGAGCCTGGGGTTTTCTGTACCCGATATCTTCTTTAGGCCGTAAATCTAATTAGTGAGAGGAGGGGTATAGAAACCGAAAATTTTCTTGATCCCTGCACAATGTTTTGTTGCCGCAAGGGTGAGCGGTAAACAAGCATGAAGTATTTATGACTGATCCGTACTCTTTTGATCTGTTTCTAGATATGGGTTGGAAGGGCCATTGTACTGCATAGATGATGAGCTTATGATCAGGCTGTCTTTTAAAAGGATACAGTATTCTGATCCACAGTGGTACTCGCGGCAGGCAGAATGAGGAATGATAATCTAACTACAAAAACCATGTCACATATGCAGACCACGTATCACGTTACATGAGTAATGACTCGCATTTCTTGTACGTATCTTAGGCCCAAATAGCAGATATCAGGCAGAGATTCCTGCATCAGCGCCAACAGCCACCTTCATCGACTCGCACTATTTAGTCTACGGACAATCCTCTTATTCTCTGCGATAAATATTTTCTTGTATACATTTATTCTCATCCTATCTTAGAAAGTCTATTGTAAACGATCATTTTATCAATCCTGTCAAAATGGAAACCAAGATCGCAACCTGCGCAACGATTATCAGTCGTTTCGTTACGGATCCGGAATTCATCCTCGAAGCTCTCAATCTGTCCGGTCAGGGCGTGCTGCATCGAAATCAATGGATGCGATTGCCCACAAACACTCGTCTGGCTGTGTATGGGGACTCAGCTGCTACACGTTATTTGTGTGGTCTGTGGGTTCGGACGTCCTTGACTAAAGATATCCATTCCCAACCACTACTCCTTCTTGACAAGACCTAATTGAGAGTAAAGGCCAATGGACGCAGATCCGCAGTAGCATCCTCTCAAACGAAAATCTGGCTCGCGTCGGGTTTCAAACAGGGTTGGATGGTTGTCTGAACTTGAATCCCGGCACAGCCGTTATATCTCAAGCTATGATGGCAACAACTGTCGAGGCCATTTTGGGAGCTGTTCATCTCGACGGAGATTAAGCCCTGGCCTCAGTCATGATCAAGCTCGGCCTTACGTCTGATCTTCTGGTAACGTCCACTATCCTCCCCTTCGTTCGTTCTGTTTTATGAGCTATTATATCTATATCTACAACTCAACTTTTATCTCTTATAGGTTCCTCTACATAGAGGCCCCTAATGTACCTTGCATATTTGCACCCAGTGCGGTTTTGCCTCCGGAGAGAATTTTGATTTGACTACGCCTGGGTGGGGAATATATCTGTTTTACGTTTGTCAACCAGAGAAGAACCTGTAAAAGGCATTGTTAAGCCGAAATTCTCTCCAGACACAAGATGGCATTAGGTGGGAATATGCAGGGGACCTCAGGGGCTTCTATGCCCAGGACCCTTTTTTCTTCCACCTTTAAAATTAGAGGTGGAAGATTAGAGGTCATTGGCTCGACTATTTCTGGATGCAACGTACTGTTCATCATTCCTTATCTAATGCAATACTTTTGCTTAGGATCAAGCGGTTTGAGTTTTGATATGTCACATATCAATCTTTTGTTGTCGGAACTATTGTTATTCAACATTGACTATCAATTGTCCCCCGAGAAGAGCGCAAAGGAGACATGTTTCGGCCGGTATGCACGCAGGATTGGCAGGTATGGGGGTATGGTAGGATTTATTTCATGTATAAGGCCGCTATTGTTGCTGTTTAAGAAAATGCGGTTGAGAAAATTACCGAAAAATAAATATCTGTGGAGTTGGTGGTGCTCCTACTATAAGCCAGAGAGATGGAAGTAATGCCAAGAACGTTGACAGTAACAATAGATTATGGCAGACACATAATATTTGCTATCAGAACCTCAATATATCTTCGGTTTCTATATACTAATGTCCAGCTTTGAAGAGTGAAATTCTATGACAGCCAGTGTGGGACCCTCGAGCCATCCTGTGGAGTTGAGAAAGGAATGTAAGACCCCAGTGCAAATTATGGCAAGCTCATATAATATTTCAACATCTTAGGGAAGTTTGGTGTTCCAAGGCCAGTAACAGGATCCCATCCGGGCACGGCAGAGAAGCCCAAGGTATCGCAGCCGGGGTTCGTTCCTATATCGGATTGTCGCATCAGCCTTCTGAATTGAAAGTGCTATCGAGGACAATGATAAAGGGTCTAAATGACGAGGAAGTCGAGAGCAAAGAAAACACCCACCATTAGTAATATCATTCAACATCGATGGATTTGCGTACAGGGACGGGTTTAGGAATCCAAGAGGCGATTTACCAGCCCAAAGACGCTCGTCGTTGATACGGTTGATAATAGAAGCGAAAATAGGCGTGCTTGCAGACGTTCCACCGCTAAGAGTGTAGTTTCCGCCATTGTACACCTTTTCGTTGTCTCGTCAGTATTCATCATTTAAATGTAGTTCATGCAATTCCAAGAAGAAAAGAAACCACATACCACAATATTGTCACCATTGGCCGCAACGTCAGGAACACCACGGCCGATACGATTGTAAATACCTCCGGTATTGCCCACCAAAGAATCTATATCAATCATTTGCTGAATATCATTCGTATCGGGGGCTAGAGCACTGTAGTAAGGATATGGTGGGTTGTGTTCCTTGAAGAAGGTTGCAACAGCGTCCTGCTGGTAGTCTGGAATTGGGAATACATTACTGAAGCCACCACCCGAGGAATAGTTGACACTATATGGGTGGCCTGCTGGATCAAACACGGCACTTTCCGGGTCCCAGACTGTCTTTCCAGGGTACACCTTTGTTGCTCCTACGTTGGTGACATAGGGGCATGTGTTTGGCCATGTTGGGTTGAAGACGTTGAGCTTGCTACCTATACAGCCCGTGGGACCACTGTTTAAATCAGAAATGACATCCAAATGTACAGACAGTGGAGTAAAACGAAAAAAGAAATCCTTACTCCCCGGAGTTGGGGTAATTGCTGACACCCGAGTCTCCACTAGCAAACAGAAAAGACACTCCTTGGAGTCCTAGTTTGGCATATTCAAGACACTGGCGACGTTGGTAGGATAATGGGAGGTCGACTTCTTGTCCACCGTACGAAACCGAGATCACATTAGTTGGCTTGTAGACACCACACATGAGTTCACCCTGCCAGCCACCGGGATCTGGATAACTCTGGTCAAGGTACTGATCATTGCCGGTCTCGCCATATGCGGAGAAAGTGCAGTAAGACTAATTTGGAAAATGATGTTAGTCGCAATATATTAGTAGCCCTGAATGGTGGCCGAGAGAAAGAATTCATATCTGAACTGGGATAACGACAATTCCCAGTGATTCACTTACACCATCGAGAGCGTCCAAGAAGGTATTAAACCCAAAAGTATATCTGCCATAGAGTTAGTATCTGCAAGAACGTCTCGTATAAAATTTGTCTCAGATAACAGAGCTTATGTCACGTACGTATCGTTCGGATTGGACTGCACAATGAAGTCGTCCACTTCATAGTCGGTAATAGTCTGTGGATATACAATCGGATACGCCAGCTGGAGATCCAGACTCACTTCCCCACCAGCATAGTAAGGATCCGTTGTAGATTGTTGACCGCCGTCGATATTTGCTGCAATAGGATGCGTTCCCTGGGGAATCTGGGGAGTGAAATTGGCAAAGAAGAGGTCCAGATCCTGCTGCGTATAGAATTGTAGCTCAGATTCAAAAATTCCCAAAGAGTTGTTTGGGTGTGCTCTGGTTGCTGGAGGGATCTTGTAGAGAGCGGCGACACATGCTGGGGAAATAGCCACATCGCAGGTGCTGAGATCATTGGGATCGGATGACATCGCTGCCCTGACGGCTTCCGCTCTCTCTGAGTCTTCTTCAAGCGGATCCCGTAGAGCATGGTTGACGCGCCGAGTAAGCGTCTTCCCTCTCTTTGACTTGTCTTCACTCACAACGCGAACCATATTATCTCGCTTGATTCGATTTTGTCCATCGACTGGGGCAAGAAGCTTGATACCGGGAGTGATGTAATCGACATGTTCCTTGAGATGGTGCGGTACGTGGTATTCATCGCAAGCCGGCATGATCCCACCAGTTACGGAGTCTTCGAATTCATGAAATTCAGTCTTCAAGAGGCGTTCCGCTTCATCTGGTGTTGCGAAGAAGGCTAGCCATCCTCGGTTGTCGGAGTGCGTAATGCGATTAGACGAAATGCCGTTGTCAGTAAGCCAGGTTTTTACTGATTCGACAGTCTTATCAGATGGTTGGAACGCCTTGATGACTTCTTCTGGAGTCCAGTGTTTCCCATAATTAGCAGAATCTGGGTGAGAGCTATAGCAATTTATATTAGTCTTTAATTGTTCGAAAAGCCGTCCTCTACCTATTGCAGCTTGAAATCTCTGCTGGCTAGAACTACTTACACATCCAGCAGGTGTTCGTACGCCTTCTCTAGATTCGACTGCGCTAGACCAACACGCATTGGAAGCAATTTGTCCCGGGGCACGCGGTCGCGTTTGGTCCAACGCTCAGGCAGGGAATCTCGCTTCTCGTGCAGAACATGCTTCACTTCCCGAGAGGGAGCTGCGTCAGCAGTCCAAGCTAGGCCCAAAGTGAGCAGCAACAAAGTTGCCCTAAGAACCATGTCTTCTACTGTCCGAATCCGGCAGTCGAATTGCAGAAAGTGATATTCAATGTAATAACGGAAATAAAAGTAACGGTGTCTTGTTGAGCTACTTATACAGCCAGTTGCTGCACATGTCTTAGCTGCAGCTCGCCAATCATTGGCGTGGCGCTTCCTTTTGTTCCTGGATGCAGAGTCATTGTCTGGTGAGTGATAAGTGAGAGATTGCGAGCAAAGAGCGGGGAAAGGTCTCATGAGCTTCGCTGCTGATTAGAGGTATTTATTGGACATTAGTTATTAACGTTACAGTTGGAAGTGGGCCTGATAGACTAAAATTAAGCCATTTAACCCGACTTGGCTTCCCGGATGGTGGCTTCAATCTAGAATGATGATCTGCACCACTGGCTATCTCGCGCATCTAAAACAGCTTCCACATTGGGTTACATGAGCCACCATCCGGCAGCATAAGCCATGTTCAAGTCCATTCCGCTTTCTCGTATTCTCGATTCAAATTGAACTAATCCAATCAACTGTCCGGCAAGAGATGACAATTGGCTTTGGTGGAGCAGATGTCTTGAGATAATTTGCCCAAGATAAATGCCACAGAAGGTGGAAATTGATAATATGGGATTACTTTAACTTCTTCGGAAGTTCGGATGAAAAAGGCTGATAATGGGTTGACGGGTAAGGATTCTTTTTGCATGCGAGTGGACACCGAGTGGAATTAATATCCAGGTGGATTTATAGGTATCCTTTTATAAATTAACCTACTCTCTTTGTCATAGGCGCATCGTTGAGATACCTAAGGATGATCGGCTATCTTCGGATGTTGATGTCCAGACGATGGATTCGGAGAACAGGCTGTGAACTCCGAGATTTTCCAACAAGCACCGGCGTTGACATTACACGATTGCAGTGATTTCTTGATGATGGTAGACACTGGGGGCCCCAGTTCTCAATCTTCCAACTGGAGTCACTGGAGTCATAGACACAGCATGCACTCGATGCAAAGCCAGTAAACAGAAGCTTATTTCCCCACAGTTGCCCATTAATATCAATCATCGCTTTATATGTTTCTGGTCAATTCGATTGTCAGTGTAATGGCCACCTCCCGACATGCGGGAACTGCTTAGAAGCTGGCGGCGAATGTGACTGGAGCAATATCCGAAGCGAGCATTCGGCAAGTGCAAGGTCAGCTACATTGCCAACACAATAACAACGACGTCGTCCCGTTTACTTGAAGACCCGGTATGCGAGCACATTAGAAACAAAATTCGCAAACCTCGAACTTCAGCTTGAATTATACTGCGCCCAGGGGGACCTCTAGAAACTGGTCTTGCCGGAAATATGACGGTCTATGTGTGTACAGAGCCATGGCGGCCCCGTGAACGATGAATGCTTCAGACATATTTCCCATCCGCTGAAAAGCGTGATTATAGATCGTATGGCTGATATGCGTATGATACATACAGACTATGGCACACGACGAGCTTTTCAGTATACCTGTTACAGAACTGCAGATGTGCCCCAAGAGAAATGGGCCATAGAAATACGCCAGACACAACCCTGGCGCTAGTACTCAACCTCGGAGAAGCTTTGGAAATTGTCTCGTAGGCAACGCTGCAAAGAGTCTCCCGACCACCGGCTGATCAAGAGCATGTTAGAATACTAAGTACATCTATTCAACTGTGTAAGGTATGGTTTGCCATTGAAGCCATCTACAAACACACCATTGATCTATAGAGAGCTTAATAATGAGAGCAATTTGGGTTTCTTTACAAAGTTCAACAAGGCTATCAAAGCTGATACAGAAGTGCCGACGTGTCAGGAGTGGAGGGATAATTAGATTGTGAGAAGGGGTCAGCTTAAGGGGCAGAAGAATATGGGCGAGTTGAAGGGGATTGATAGCGTCGAGTTTTGGGAGGATGCTTCAATGTTATATGGGTGTAAAAGTTCATTTGCAAGCATGAACATAAACGTGAAGCTATGGGTACATCAGTCCATTGACCAGAATTGCCTATTTTCTTGCCATTCAAGTATGTGTTGACACTATGTAATCGACGCGGCATTTGGTGAAGGTCGAGCAGCCAGTACCAAACTACTGGCCACGATTTATTTGCATTTTTTGCTTCACGGCAAATATAAGTTAGAATGTAGACTACTTTACTTCAGCAGTTCAATATCCTCAAATTTTGCGCTCTGATTAGTAAATAATCACGAGACAAGCCGAAACATCCCATACTTAACCAGCAGATAGAGCAGAAAATAGCTCGTACTCAGAGCAGGCCTCTGTATAAAAGAGATCAAAGGATGTAAGAGCATTAATATCGACTAGCAGACCTTTACTAGGTAGAAAATGTAATGACATGAACTCTTCCATCTCTACACCCAAGTGCTATAGCACCATCCTTGACTGTTGAAACCCCAAGGTCCTCATCAGGAGGTATACTGGGACGATATTCAGGAGGTAGCCATGACTTTTTTTGGCCTCGAATAGTAACCCATTGATTGTTGTGCAAAGATGGCTTGTTCATTGCGGTAAAAAAGCCCGGCAGGAAGCTGTTACGCCAGTCCTGGGCAGTAAAACATTCTAGTTTAGCTGCAAGATAGGAAAGAAAGGAGGATTTGTCATCAAAGTCACAATGTGAGTCGGTGGGCTTCACGGTACGCTTAGCCGCACCTGTAGCGGTATCCCAGAACTTAATGCCTCCAGTAGAGCCGGAAGCCAGAAGGTTGCTATCAGGTAGGAAAGCGACTGATTGGAGCATCACATTCTCCCTCATAATGTGCTTTAGGGTGCGTGTAGCGATTTCCCAGACCTCGATTTTATATTCAGAGCCAACTGCTAGCAGTTTGCCATCGGATAAGAATGCAATTGATTTAATCGTACCAATAGTAGCACCTTCATGGGGCTTTAGGGTGGCCTTAAGCACACGTGTGGCAATGTCCCAGAGGTCAATGATATCGTCATAATATCCAAATGCAAGTAGTTGACAACTAGATGAGAAGCCAATTGTAGCAACTGACCATAGGTATGCTGTATCAGCGCCGTGTCCCTTTAAGGTATATTTGAGCATTCCTATAGTAGGGTCCCAAAGTCTAGCGATCCCATCAATGGATCCAGCTGCTAGCAGTTTGCTGTCAGGTGAGAACATAACTGGGCCCCGACAGTTTAAATATTCCAGGGTATGCTTGAGTGAGCCTGTAGCGGACTCCCAGACCTTGATAGGTTCACTATCGGAACAACACGATGCAAGCAGCCGGCCATCAGGTGAGAAGACAATTGAATCAACCGCACTGGGATAGGTATCTAGGATGGACTCATGAGCATCTATAGCAAGATCTCAGAGCTTTATAGTGTTATCATTAGCACCAGATGCCAGAATTCGGCTATGAGGTGAGAATGCAACAGATAACCCCACTTGAATGGCGCTCTAGGGTGTACTTCAGCTCACGTGTGATGGAATCCCAAATTTCTATACTTTTATTGTAGCCACTAGCCAGTAGTTGACCATCAGGAGAGAAGCAAATCGAAGCCCCACGGGATCCTAGTGTATCTTTCACCGCACCGGTAACAAGATCCCAGAGCCTCTTGCTTAAGCAAGGAGCCGGCTATCAGGTGAGAAAACGACTTCTAAAACAGCGGATAAACAAGTGGTCTTATAGGATTCGACCTTTATGCTATGTTTGAGGTCGCCTGTAACGGGATTCCAAAACTTACTTGTTCCATCATCTAAGCCAGCCGCCAGCAGTTGGCCTTGAGGGGAGAAAGCGACTGACCCAACACATTTCGCATTATGAGGCTTATTGTATGTTCCCAGAGGCATAGTGTCCCCCAGATTGCGCTCGAGCGCACCCGTTTCAGGATCCCAAAGTTTGATCGATCCATCAGTGGCGCCGGAAGCCAGGAGTTTGCCATCCGGTGAAAAAGCAACCGAACTTACCTCGAGAAACTCCCATCTCAATCGTGCAGCCGTGTGTGCTGAGAGGTTATTAAGCTTGAAAGAAGATCTGCCGCCTGCATGACCTATGGTGTACTTTAGCATGCCTGTATCGGGATTCCAGAGCTTAATGGTCCCATCATAAGAGCCAGATGCCAACAGTCCCCCCTGAGGTGAGAATGCAACCGAAACGATGCCTTCCATATGGCCCTCTAGGGTGTGCTTGAGCGCTCCTGTAGCGGGATCCCAAAGCTTAATGGTTTGGTCACACGAGCCAGAAGCAAGCAATCGGCCATCAGGTGAGAAGACGAATGAACCCATGCTGTCTGTATGGCCTTCTAGAGTTTGTAAATCTTGACCCCAGACTTCGTCCTGCCTTGGCCATTGATTTATCAAATTAGGACATTCTCTTTCAAATATTCTTTTAATCATTGCATTTTTGGGTGCAAATATTAACCCAGAAGCATAGATCTGCAGTGGAGCAACATCCGCTATGTGACTATTTTTCAGAACGAACCTCTTTGCATCATCCAAAATTCAGATATCCTCAAATTATCACCATCGCCCTATATTTTTCATTAGCATGGCTACCCTTGAAAAGTCTAATAAGCACCCACTTGTAGTATTGACTTCAAAGTGATGATTCCTTCGATAACTTCTGATACGAAACCCAGTATGACCCGGTTACCTGCACTGCAATTTTAGCTCCCGAGAGGAGTTGGAAGGGTGAGTATGGCGAATCGGAGTCGTGGCATGGAAATAACGCAATGAAATGAAAGTGCAATTCGAGGTCTGTAGTGGGTGTTAAAGTCGACATGGTAGGCATGAAAAGAGTAAGATCTGTAAAATTTATGCTAAGATGAATACATGTAATATTAGGTAACAGTCGACTAAGAGAGGACTTTCTAGGAACAAAACGACAAGAGCTTCATGTTGATACACGGGAAATCATATACTAGTACATTTACAGACTCTTCGTAGAACGTAGTCTCAAGCAGACAGTATTCCCAATCTACCTCGTATAACATCTTTGCTTTAAGGTGAATGACATCTTGGGGTTCGTGCACTGCAATTTTAGCTCCCTGGAGGAATTGGATATCTGCCTTAGAACCTTTGCTTTCTGGAGAATATGAGGCTCAAAAGTATTGCACTCGGTTTAAAAAGGGAGGTATCCACAATCCTGCACTGCAATTTTAGTTCCCTGGAGGAATTGGCAGGGATGCCCCTGTCTGTTCTGCACTGCAGTTTTAGTTCCCTAGGAGAGGTAGAAGTCAAGATGGTACGTAGGCATGAAAAAAAGTAAGAGCTTCAAGTTACTTCAAAAGTGCTTATACGTGTAATGATTTTCAAATGCCAAACTCTTCCCAGTATGTAGCCTCGAGCACGTAGTATTCCCTACCTACCTCGTATACCAACAGTAGAAACCCCAGTCTACCCTAGTCACTGTTGTGGCAAACTTTTGCGTAGCAAATTTAGATAAGTAGCATTGTTCAGCGTGATGCGCCTTGGGCAATTGATGCCCAAGAAAACACTGTACTGCAACCTTAGATCCGCAGAGAAATTGAATGGATAGACAGTAGAAAAGTCGGTAAGCGCATTGCACTGCAATTCTAGTTCCCTGGAGGAATTGGGAAGGAATGTATGACTCGGTGCCACGTCTCCTAAAGTGTACTGCAATTTTAGCTCCGCCGAGAAATTGAAAGGACAGACAGATTGGAATTATTGGTGCCCCTTCAAGGCTCAGTCGTTGCACTGCAATTTTAGTTCCCTGGAGAAGTTGCGTCTTGAATACTTGTGAAATTGCTGCGAAGCTCGTCTCATGTCGTGATATTCAGGCGACTATCAACACGGTCAAATGAGAGACTACAAGGCTGGAAACCCACACAGATCATAGACAAAGGAGCTGGCGGCATACACTATGGAACGATTTTTTCTATCCCTTCTTGATACGCCTTGAACTTTTTTAAATTATCTCCGTCCAAACTACGCTCCCATTCTGCTATTTCTTCATCATATTCATCATATTTATCCTGGCGGTCAACATAACGGCCGCATTCAGCATACAACTGTGCGCTCATATCCCCTCTCAAATATAACATCCAATTCTTCTCATAAAGCGTTTAATTCTCAATTCTTCCAATTGTTTGATCCTTGCAAGAGCACGCACAAACAACTCATCATCACCTAGTCCTCGTTCCATATACCCAAGTGGCCACAGAAACTCACTCTCTGCATCCCATGCCAGCTCCATGGATTTGAGTACAGTCACTTTTTCAGACAGGGTTCCGAGCAGTGATATCCATATACAGGGCAACAGTTCAGACCGCCATAGTACCGAAATTTCCGGTCATCTCACAAGTTTGACATTCGCCGGAGCAGTTTGCCAGTGCACTGATGGCGAATACATTTCGTGAGTAGAGTATCGAGTTCGCTTCGTGGTAGATCTGTTTGCACCTTTGCGATATTGCAGGTCATGAGCAATAGAATCAGCTTATTGATATCTCTTTCCCACTGCCCAAGATGGGTTTTCCTGCCTATCAAATCAGCTAACAAAGGGTATATCATATATTTGATGCCAGATTTCAGCTGGTAAGTTCCATAGCGTTATATTTAGTTTCATTCCTTCACGATTTGCGTTGACAGATTGCCTGTTAACAGAGCGTGTTTTGAGAGTTTTGTTGTTGGTCGACGAGAGTTCGACACCAGAGTTATCAAGGTCGAAGAATGCTTTCAGGGCATCTTTTCTGCAAAAAATTCTCTCCATGTTGATGCTGGACTAATATGGTGTAGATTCTCTAACTCATTCTCGTTGCGGAGAAGGTGACAAAGACTGTGGGTAAATGCGGACCGCAAGAAAGTTTACCTAGCCGAGCATGTACAGAGCTCCAATTTGTATGTCGTTTGAGAGGATGATGTTCATGACCCTTGCCAAAACCTCCAGTAGAAAGAGGCCCAGAACGGTACAATGAATAGTTACAGAAATCCACTTTTCAAACAAGTGTATCCATCACCTTATCCAATTTATATGTCCTCGTTTCTATTGTAGCGTAGTCGCAGATTGATGGCGTTGTAGGAGATGCGTCCCATTCGACTGCAATTTTCATGATAGCTTCGTGGTTGAATGTGAGGATAAGCGTCATAGCGAGCGATACATCAAACAAATGAGTATGCTGAAAGAGATCCAAAAAAGTCATTCAGCCTCGTACTGAGTCATATTTTAGGCAGCACAACCTCCCCCAGCTGTCCTTGTGGCAAATTGCCATTTCTCAACCGTCATGAATAGGCAGAAGCCTTCAGCGGGCGTGTTGCCTAGATATCCCATCCATCGCCTTGTCCACTTGATACACTCTCGTTAACATCATCGCCGTGCGCGTCGTGGGAGAGGCGATCTCGATCGGGTGCATTATTAATAACTTCGTAGTCGAATGGGTAAGAGTCATAGCGATACGTCAATTGAATGACAATGACGGGAGGAATTCAGTGGAAAATCTTACAAGGCGGACGTCAGTACTCAGTCTAGCAGAAGGACGTGAAAGTATTTCGTGATGACCAACCACGGTGAATTTCTTTGTTTACATTTCCAACCAAGACTTTTAAAACTCCAACATTGTCATCCATTTTTCGAAGATCACTACATACAGAATCAACATGGGACAACACAGCAAGACATAGTACATACGAGTGGTTCAGACTAGGCAGTATGCCCGCCATCAACACCTACTCGCCACGACTCGACCGATCGCCAAGAGCGCATTTCCAAGTCTAGCCAAGTAGAAACTTCTTCTCCATCCCGCCGAACAGGCCGACTTGATAATGAAAAAGTAGGAAGGGTGTTCGCGTCACTCGGTGGTAGTGTAAGACCGAGGACACAGTGCACCAAAGCATGTGCAAGCACAGAGGCTTTGGAGCGCGATCCAAAAATGAGAATAATCAATGTTGTGTTCCTTAGAACACTTTCAGAGATTAAACTGAAAAGAACAGATACTACACTTGATCTAAGCCAAAAGGCAAAGAGAGCTGAGGAAAGAAAGGAAGAAAAGAAAATGGAAAAGGGAGAGGGGAGGAAGCAGTATTTATAGGCAGAGAGAGGAGTCTGTGCGCCAGGGAGAAAGCAAACGGTGCAAACATGCAAACAGTGCAAACTCCGCCTCGAGTCACTAGCGAGGAGGACAAGCCCGCCAATCAGCGCTGCCCCTCACAGAAGCCCTAGCCCTAACTCCCGCCCAATCGGGAATGCACCAACATCCACATTCGGTCGGTCGGGGAAGCTACAGCGAATTTTATCTCCACCAGCTCGACAACCACAACCTTTCCTCAACCAGGCGCAGGATATTCACCTCTTTGCGTTCTTATACCCTCCAGTCAAGTCAGTCGACCAAACCACAACAAAAAATCATTCACAATGGCTCCCACTGCTGTACGTTAAACAAAAAAAAAGACTGCTTTGCTGTTTCCGCAGGGGAAGGAACAGTAGGCTAATCATGGCATTTCGGATATATTATTAGGCTCGCTCCAAGAAGCCTCAGAAGGTTACCCAGAAGGTATGCCCCCTCTCCTCTCCCTTTGCTTATTTCGTGGGAGAGTATTGTCGTGCTGACGGAGAATGAATAGTTCATTATCAACGCTTCCCAGCCGGCCAGCGACAAGATCTTCGACGTCTCCGCCTTCGAGAAGTTCTTGCACGACCGCATCAAGGTCGAGGGCCGTGTCGGTAACCTCGGCGATAACGTTCAGATCTCCCAGTCTGGCGATGGAAAGATTGAGGTTGTTACTCACATCCCTTTCTCTGGTCGGTATTTGAAGTACTTGTACGTCCAATCCCCCCTCCCTACAAACTAGACATGTTTTTCGGCGTGATGCTAACTTGTGTGGTGGTATAGGACGAAGAAGTTCCTCAAGAAGCAGCAGCTCCGTGACTGGCTTCGCGTCGTTTCTACCGCCAAGGGTGTCTACGAGCTTCGCTTCTACAACGTTGTTAGCGACGAGGCTGATGAGGACGAGGAGTAAATTATTTCTTTGGTGAAATGATTTACATGACACGCGACAGTGGAATGAATCTGGGACGCCGTTTGTCCATGCGGTTGGTCGGTCGGAATGGATGGTTTCTGCTGGACGATGAAAAAAAAGTGATACCCGTGATGTAACTAGTTGTGTTATCGGTGTCATGGCTACTCATACCTTTGTGTATAAGTGGTAAAAAAAATTCAATTAAATGGAAATCTTCCATTATCCAACTCCACTATATTGCGTAGTATATACATATCGTAATCAGCTCGGCAAAGGCCATTTACCATCCCTCTTCAACGCCTTTGCCTTTTCCACAACTTTGACCCTCACCAAATCCCCCGTCGCCAACGCATCTTCTTTCGAGTCATGCCCCTTGTCGCCGCCCATTTGTATATCCCGCTCTAGATGGAGTTTGGTCAGATACTTGAGACTATATCGCATTGGCAGCCCTCGCGGGTGCGGGTAAAGCAGAACAGTGTCGATGATGGTGGGATGGATGATGCGTACGACGTTCAGATCGTTGTCGATTGCGTGCCCAATCAATGGTGTAGAAGGGTCGATAAGGTCAAAAAGTAAGGATCGTGCTGCGGCGGGGGAGTCGACGACTTGCATCTTTCCTTCTCCGACTGCCTCAGGAGGAGGAGGTTTGGTGTACGGAATGGCATTCGCGAAATGTTCAGGGAAGACGCCGGAGTATCGTGAATTCAGGTCGAGGATCTCTCCAATTGGTTTGACTAATATGTCTAGCAGGGTATCACCCTGTGGCCAGCTCAGTGCTGTTAAACGGATCAGTTCCATGCCCAAGGTCGTATATCCCATCTCGCAATCAAATGTGACCGGATTTTTTGCCTTTACATCATTCGCCGGTGTTTCCTCAAACTGCAGCACAGCAGCAAGCCTTTTGGGGTCGGACACTTTAAAAACATGATGCTCTGCCTTCGTACATCCGGCTGACGTCCCAACAGTCTCATTGCAGCACGGAAAATATGCCTCTGTCTGACCACCGGTAATATGATCCGTAGCCTTCCTAGGCGGTCGAAACACTTTTCCAGGATGGTACGTACATCGTCCACCAGAAGCAAGTGCGCCATCCTCCCGACGACCGGGAAAGACTTGAAACCGGCCTGCGCAGCGATCACATTTCTCCCATCCATCTGCTGCTTCGACGCCCTTTCGCGCTTCCTGGATTTCGGCTTCTGTCGGGATGCGGGTAATGTAGCCGAATTGTTCTTTGCCTTTGATTTCGGTGCGGAGAATGCGCGCGACAGCGATTTCTTCTTCTACGGTCAGGTTTGTTGAGTACCGTTTTTGGTCTGCCTGGCCCAATTTGGCGGGTTGGAGTTTGTAGTATCGCGCATTGAGATGTGCAACAACTTCTCTCTCCCAGTCCTCCAGACTCATTCGCGACAGTTTCACAATTCGTAGTTTGATGATATTCCCATACACAGACGGATTCTCAGTTGCAGTTTTCTGCTCTTCATCCAACGCCATCACAATCAATTCATCAGGTGTCAGAACTAAGGAAGCCTTGTTGGGGTCTTTCAGCTTGGCCATCTTCTCGTTTAGCGCTTTCATGGCCCCGTGGAGTTTAAGTAAGATTGAGGAACGGACTGAATGCGTCGCAGGCGCCTTTTTGAGTAGTCTCGGGTTGAGTGATTCTTTGGGCGCTTTTCTTTCAAGACTCGGGCCTGTCGCTGCCGTCGTCGTTGAAGGCTCGCTGGGTTTCTCCTGTGCCTTAGGAGGGGGCGACACTTTTCTCCTTGCAGACGCAAGGTCTTTGATCTCTTTGGGCGCTGTTGTTTTTGCAGTCTGGCGCTGTTGTCCAGGTTGGACTGTGGTTTTTCTAGGTTCATCATGTTCATGGACGACTTTCCTCTTCTTCTCCGCGGGTTCGCGAACAACATCCGTCCGGTCCAAGCGTGGAACTTGCTGCGCTTCCTGGGTTTTCGGCTCTTGATGAAGGAATATGCAGTTCAACAGCCCACAATGCGATCCCTCAGGACACGCAACTGCCTTGAACAGTCCCAGCGGAGCAAACATGATGCCCAAAACCGGATAGCGTAGAGCTGCACGTTATCAAGATAGAATAGACGGTGTGAATGATATTGATAAGGCCGGTCGTACAACCAACCACCAACAATGCAATAGTCGCAGTCTTGGCGAGACCGCTCGGGTGGTGAAACAGGCTTATCGTGTGTACAGAGATAAGCCAGACTCAAGAGTCCTTCGGCCCTTTTGGTTGTACGAAGAATGATTTTTGGTGGAGAATTGGGCACACCCGATAAGAATCAACGAGGTTGGTAATGATAAGGAGGTGTCCGCGTAAATGTGATGTATCTCGCACAATACAGCCAGTATATAGTCGCTTAGCCTGGTTTCTTCTGTATTTTCATCTCGGGCTCAGTTTGTGTTCAGAAATTATTGATGGTGGTGTCGCGTGCCAGGCATTTTCGTGGTTTCGTCATTCCAGGCAGTCATCGGATTGTCATTGCTGTCATCGAGCGGGTGGTTTAACCTGGTTTTCTCTCATTCTGAAAACTCCTTCGTTTTATTTCGAGACGTGACATATATTTCGAGACGTAGCATAACATCAGTCATACACACGATACCTTGTGATGAGCATCAAACTGAACAGCAGCAACTGAAAACGAAGAACAGACAACCCCAGGCAAACAAACAAGACAAACACCTCAGTTGTCCACAAGCAACGTGATTGGCCCGAAGCACTTATCTCCTATATCCGGGTTCCAGGCTGCCACAAAGGAATCAGAAGAGATGACTCTCCCCTTCGCCTGGTCAAGCATCTTCTCCTACCGCCCTCTTTCGCACGACTGCTATCGCCTGCTCGAAGAAATGGGTAACTCTTTGGACGACAATGCGGGCTGTAGACCCGATCATTTATGCGTCCTCGTCCATGGGTGCGTTTGCTTCTCGACTTTCGCTGACGTAATGGGACGAAGGCTAATTGACTACTTTGTGTGTATTGGTGTAGGTTATGGGGAAATCCATCACATTTAGATTACGTCGCCTCCGCGATTCGCGAACGACATGGAAAAGAACGGGTTTATATACTTGCGACACAACGCAATTCGGGCACATATACGTACGACGGCATCGAACTCGGCGGAGAGCGAGTCGCGCACGAAATTGAAGATACTCTAGACCAACTGCGTGCCAAAGGCCATGCAATCACAAAACTGAGTGTTGTGGGATACTCACTCGGAGGATTGGTGGCCCGCTACGCAATTGGGTTGTTGGAAGCGAATGGAACACTCGACAAACTGGAGCCGGTGAATTTTACGACTTTTGTGTCGCCGCATGTCGGTGTGCGGTCGCCGATAAGAGGATGGCCGAGTCATATATGGAATGTCCTTGGGGCACGCACAATCTCCATTTCGGGGAGGCAGTTATTTATGATTGACGACTTCCGAGGGACGGGGAAGCCGTTGCTCAGTCTGTTGGCGGACCCGAATAGCATATTCATACGCGGATTGGCCAAATTCAAAAATCGAAGTGTGTATGCGAATATTGTGAACGATCGGTCGACGGTGTTTTATACGACTGCTATTTCAAAAGTTGATCCGTTTCCGGACCCGGAGAAGGAGAATATAAATTATTTGGATGGATACGAACAGGTTATTATCAACCCGGAGAAATACATCCTCCCGACGACGCAGGAAGCGACGGAGGAGACAGCACCTTATTTTGCTGGTCTGAGCAAGACGTTCAAAAAGTTCTATGCCACGGCGTCGTCGTATTTGTTTCTGACATTATTCCTACCGATTGTTACAGTGCTGTTTTTGGTCAACTCTGTCGTTCAAAATATGCTCAGCCAGCAACGCATCAAACTATACGAGCAGGGAAAGACAGATCTACTGCCTGGACGATATAGAGTGCCGCTGATAATGCAAGACGTCCGCGGCGCAGTGGAGGATGTTTTCGAGAACCTCAACGCATCGCAGAGCAACGAATACCTTTCCGAACAGGAGCGCGACGACGAGGAACACAACACCAGAGTCCGACGACAGAGCTTGAAGTCGGCTGTCGAAAAACAGCTACAACCAGGCATCGCTGCCGAAGAAGACGATAAATCGGAATATCCGCTCTTGGCTTTGACGCCAGCACAATTTGAAATAATTGACTCTTTAAATGCGGTTGGAATCAAAAAGTATCCCGTCTATATACATAAAGCGCGCCACAGTCATGCGGCGATTATAGTACGAATGCCCAAACCTGGGTTTTCGGAGGGCAAGATTGTGGTGCGGCATTGGTTGGATCATGGTTTCGAAGTCTAGGGCTGGAAGAATTTTGATGACGGTATGATGGATAGATATTCGTTTTTGTAGCGTTTTGTTATCTCAAATGTTGATGTTATTTAGCGTTAGTGGTGGGTTTTGTTCGAGATAAGGTGTCATATACCAAAACTACTTGTATATACAAATGAGTCCATGCATTTGTATCGAACAAACTCTGATTCTATGGCTCGTAGGGCAACGTTGAAAGGGTCCCAGATCACGCTTGAGTAAGTCAGGCAGGTGTCAACTGGTGCTGTTCGAAAGAAGACTTTCTCGTCAGTCACCTAACCTAGGCAACCCTTTCCCTTTCTCGACCTCACTCTTTTTCCTCTCCTCACTTTCCCCTCCTCATCGAACAAAATCGCGTTGGCTAGCGGTCAACTGGTGAAAAGTCGACCATCATGGACCAGCCAGCTCACATTATCGATCCAGCTGGCGAAGTGATGATCATCCTGAGCAATGCGAATGCCCCTTTTGCACCTGAAGCCTCTGTCACAGAGAAGGCAAATGAAGTCTCTGTCGAAAACGAGTCTAGCGAGTTCACAATGAGCGAAATATTCGGCGATGACAAGAAGGACAAAGACTTGACAAAACCTCGTTTCTGCATCCAAGTATCCGCGAAGCATTTGACTATTGCCTCGCCTGTGTTCAAAAAGCTATTCACCGGCTTGTGGAAGGAGAGCGTCACTTTTCTCCAAAAGGGATCTGTCGAAATCACAACAGAGAGCTGGGACATTGAAGCGTTTTTGATCTTGCTTCGAATCATGCATTGTCAATTCAGTCAGATGCCTCGCAAACTCACTGTCGAGATGCTTGCAAAAGTCGCCGTCATAGCAGACTACTACGACTGCAAGGACGTGACGAGGTTTTTCGCAGATGTCTGGATAGAGGCTTTCGGAGAGAAATTTCCCACGACGTATTCTCGAGAGTTAATCTTGTGGCTTTGGATTTCCTGGGCTTTCCGGTACGAGAAACGGTTCAAAATGATTACTTCGACTGCCATGTCGCATAGTAACGGTGAGATCAACAGTCTAGGCCTTCCAATTCCTGATCGAGTCATCGGTAAGCTGGACCCTTCCTCCTTCATTACTGACCAGCCTCTAACAAATTTCTTACCAGCGTCAATAAACCGCGGCAGACAAGAAGCTATTGAAAACATTTTCAACCTACTCCATGAGAAACACGAGGCTCTCCTGGGCGGCAAGCTGGGCTGCAGATTCGAGTGCAGCTCAATCATGTACGGAGCGCTGGCGAAGCAAATGAAGTCAAAGGTGCTGCTATCTCCAAGACGTTTCTGTCCCTTTCGCGCTCTGAATTACAATCAGCTTGTGCAGAAGATACGCTCATTCACTTCACCAGGATGGTACAGCCAGCTGAGCTATTATAACAAATATGTCCGCCACTCCTGCAATAACTCTTCTTTTGAAAGCCAACTTGGCAAGATAGATGATAGTGTCAATGGTCTGGTATTGCTGGATTTTATTTCTTAAGGGATCGACTTATTCATGTCATCGAAGCCCATTCATTCCGACACTGAAACTAACTCGCAGCTTGTCCATCGCTGGCTTGGGAAGTGGAACTGAGAGCACTTCAAGGTTTATCGCCGGGGAAGGGTCTTTACCTCGCATTTCACTAGAATATATTTTTGACATTTCAGACACCACAAGAAGCTTTTGGGCATATCCATCTCTCGATGATAGACAGATACATTTGACATCACACAATTTAAACTTTCAACTTTTTGATGTATACATTCAAATCGACGTCTATCAATATGGCGGAAGGCTGCAATAATAATTCACGGACTGTCCCAGGGATGATGTACCATGATAGGGAGGGTTGCTCGTAACAGGTCCTAGCACAATCTGCCTAGGTGACTAAGTCAGTAGGAGTCTTGCAAACCCAACGAAAGAAATAAGACTGTCACTAATCTTTTGTTTGGGCGCAGAAGCTATTGCGGTTCTTCCGTAGGTATCAATTGATCTCCGTGGTGTTGTTAACTACGTCAGCGGCTGTTCCGTAGGGCTGTAGATGATAATGTAACCATCGTCATCGTCCACGGCATCTACTCTATATTCGAGAGTATTAACATCCTTCTCAAAGGGCGTGTGGCATCATTCATTCCATATCCTTACTTTTAAAAAATACGTAGTTCTGTAGTGCGCTAGAACACCCTCCTCCGATACATACTTACGTCTATCAGATCGTCCCAACACTACCTTGGTAAATTAGACGATTGAAAGATAAATAAAATGATATCAAAGTATCTGCAAGCCACCTGCAAGCCACCTGTCCGATTTCCCCTTGTTGGCTGACCACAGTCTATAAATCTACCGTTATTTGTAGGACGTCAGATCAACCTACCTCCGTACAACGTACGGACCTGACTCAGCAGCGCAGAAACAGAGGTCAGAGCTCGATCGGCGATGCAGGATGATGTGCACAACCGCTGAGAATGCATGTGGGATAGCAATCATGGACGGCTCGGGGGACATGGGGCCGATGTTTACGTTCAGGGGAGGAATTCGGGAATTAGGGTTGGTGGTGTGTAAGTGTGCAGGATGGTCTAGGTGTACTGTGCTCCGAGGCTGGGTCTACCGGCGCGTCTACCTCGTACTTGGGACTAAGTCATTCGTATTTCCAACATGTATGTATGTAAAGTCACATGTAAAGTACATGCATAGTTACCAAAGCTACAAAATGGGAATCGAGGTTAATGATACGTACTTACCGTTATATAATTCAGAACAATAGCATATACCTAGGTACGTGTGTAGATGCTAAAATATGAGGCATGAGGAGGTATCTACAATGACGTAAAAAGCATCTCCTTCTCAAGTACTTCGTCTTCACTTCAAGATACAACAGTGTATGTACTCCCGATCCTTGATGTTCCCCTGTATCATCAACATGTGAAACCGTCCTCAGATGTTTACATCTGATGATGATGAGACTCGACATTCGGATCAAGCACATCTGCTTCCTGAGGTCATAGCTCCCTGATAATACCGGCATTTTAATGACTGGTGATACGATTAATCTCCCGTACCTAGTTAGCCATAGTCTCAGGAGTGGTGTCAATCTGATTGGTATATTGTTCTGTCTGAGCGTGATATCCGGAGTTGTGTTCCGATCTACAACGTCTGTCGACTCATTAGATATCGACAAAAACATGGGGTATACTCCATATCATCCTTCATTTCGTGGAGTACGCATTGATAGACATCGTAGACCTGGGGAAAGACTCCATATCGTCCATCCGCATTTCGGGACTCAGTACATTGATATCGTGGACATGGGGAAGTGGATACATCTCTCCCTTGGTTCGGTTGCTCTCTAAAAGTACCAGCTGTATCTGTACCCTGGTCCGTTTGATAATGATAGTCGCATCGATGTCAATCACCTTCCCCAATCGAGCATCCATGTGTATGCCTCAGGCACCAACCCTAAAAAGTGACGTCAAACATCCCGAGACAGCCCGACGCACCATCCCCAAAACAGTTTAGTTCGCTATTCACATGCCCAGAAAGCGGATTATCTAATCCACACCGTGCCCCTCCACATACGACTGTTACAATACAATACACATAAATTACAGTCTCCAATTGGGTGGCGGACATAGAATGACATCGTACCCCTCTACTAGTTCTACTACTAACAATGATCGACCCCTCCATATCCTCCGATTTGACGGCTATTTGACCTTTGTTCGATACTTTCACGCTTTTCGTGTAGAGAGAGCAACTAATATGCAATCCTTCCAAAGGGGCAATTACATTGTCAAAAGCAGAAGGGAAAAACTCTCTCGTGCGCTATTCTTAGGTACATGATGATACCGGTAAGGCACAGTTGGTGTCTGCGAGTTGTTTAGATCTGAACCAATCATTTTCTGTATGGCACGATGGTGTTGCATTGTACCTTGACAGTGCCCCGTACCGGGAGTACTACATACGTAGCAATTGGACGGTGATTTACTGGAAGTAAATTGACGCTATGTGTCAGCTACAAGACGAAATTTGCTCGTGAGAGATTTTATTCTGAGTAGGAGTACTTCCAGGTTGGTAGAGGGAACTGATTGGACGTTGGTTGTACACTTCGGTACTCCGTACACGGTTGTATTACGGTATTAATGATACATAGTAGGCTGTGACGCGGGAGCGGCGCAGCCACCACGAGGCGTATTTGTGTTACGTGTATTTTTCGATCGGATCAGATCAATCAACATCTCGACTTCGCCAGGAAGTATGTTCATTTTTTTGAAGAAGTTGTGTGGAAGGAAAATAGACAGAATAGTTGATTTGAATTCGCGAGCTGTGATTATATATCACCTCCATCTTTCCTCCGGGAAGATAATATCTTGCTGTTTGACATCTACACCTATCACTCATAGATTGCCCCCACCACTTGCCCTCGCCGATAGACAGACCCTTGCAATTCGAAACTATCAACTGCTAGATGCATGCTCGTATGCAAGAAAGCACACCGTCGATGTACTTGACTCGAACAGTCAAAGCAGGGAGCGCTCGTTCACAACCACATTCAGCTGAATCGCAGGCAGATAGGCATTAGGCAAGCATTCTTACAATACACCCCTTCGTACTGCTCCATAATGAGACGGAGTGCTCCACCCAGCCAAACGCCATCTTTCCCTTTCAACCTTTCAACCTTTCACATCTTGCGAATCCTCGAGATATCCACTGAGAAGAGTGGACCTTGCCATGCCCTTACCTAGGTTTCATTTTTGATCGAAATGATGGATGTCTCCACCAGATTCATGTCAACTGGAAGAAGATGCAACATTCAACGGGGTCTGTGGTTTCGCTTGTCCCCGCCTCTTTCCGAGAACTGCGATACCGATCTTAACAACTTTCGAGGGTCATGATAACTGGCTGAAAGCAGGGAAAATGATTGGTTCCCACGAGCGATGAAACTATCTACGTGCCTGAGAGAAAGTCGAAGCCGCCTCCCTGACGACAGACCGTACAAGTATATAAGTATGGCTCCATCCCAGCTCCACTGATTGTTGATAACCTGTTAGATACCAGAATACATTCTCATTCACCTCATAGCTTGCCTCTTCCCTTCCTTTCTCTATTTATTTATCTTTGACTCGCTGTTGATATTCGATATCCCGCCACTTTATATACACCCCACTTTGTTGCCTCTACACATATCACCACATACCTCAAACTTGGATATCCTCACATAGCACATAAAACATCACAATGGCGGAAGCAGAAAACTACCTGGCGCCCGAGTCCCAGCGGACTCGCCGCCTCTCGTCCATGTCGGCAACCCGTGCCGACCTCTTCTCGGGACCTACCGTCCTGGTCCCTCCGAAACATCTCATGGCCAAGCCGAGCGATGCATTCGAGACTGCTCAATCTATTGAACTCGCCAAAAAGCATCTTGAAGAATCCACTTCGTCGTCCGAAGAAGCTACCCCGGCTTCCGGGTCGCCAGTTCTCAAGGCTGTGCCAACACAAAACTCCGCATCGTCGATTACAGATAAATATGCATTTGCGTTTGATATTGATGGTGTTTTGATTCGAGGCGGAAGAGTTATCCCCGAAGCCATTGAAGCTATGAAGGTTCTCAACGGTGAGAACGAATTCGGAGTCAGAGTGTACGTCCCGTTTTCTCCATAGGCATGAATTCCTGCTAATGACAAACAGACCATACATCTTCGTCACCAACGGCGGCGGCAAAACCGAAGAAGAGCGCTGCCTCGACCTCAGCCGCCAACTGGAACTCGAAGTCTCTCCCGGCCAATTCATCTGCGGCCACACACCCATGCGCGAGATGGCCGAAAAATACAACACCGTTTTGGTGGTTGGCGGCGTAGGCGAGAAATGCCGTGAAGTCGCCGAGGGTTACGGGTTCAAGGACGTCGTCACACCGGGCGATATTATCAAGACCAATGCCGAAACCACTCCGTTCCGTAAATTGACCGAAGAAGAATGGAACAATTCCCGCGTTAGAGACTTTGATAAGATCAACATCGAGGCTATATTTGTTTTTGCCGATAGCCGTGACTGGGCGGGTGATCAACAGATTATTTTGGATTTGTTGATGTCCAAGAATGGACGTATCGGAACGAGGTCAGAGACGTTCCAGGAAGGACCGCCAATTTACTTCTCGCACAACGACGTCGTCTGGTCTACTGCTCATGACTACACACGTATCGGCATGGGTGCATTGCGCGCCTCCCTCGAGGCTCTTTATAAGGCCGTAACAGGCAAAGAACTCACAACCATCGCCTTCGGCAAACCCCAACTCGGCACCTTCGAGTTCGCAACTCGTCTATTGCGTCAATGGCGCAAAGATACCCACGGCATCAACAAAGCGCCCGATACTGTATACTTTGTCGGCGATACACCGGAGTCAGATATCCGCGGCACAAACGAGTACAACGCACACACCTCCTCCGGAGACGCAGAATGGTTCTCCATTCTCGTGAAAACAGGCGTGTTTCAAGAAGGCACAATCCCGCGCTATCCTCCCAACAAGATCGCCAACAACGTGCTCGACGCCGTCAGATTCGGCATGCAGCGCGAATTCGCAAAAGCGGTCAAGGAGCATGTCATTTCTGAAGCAGACCAAGACCAGATCGTGGATGATGACTCGGATGAGGCTGTCGTCTTAGAGTAAACCTGTTCTTTTTCTTGCCATGATTTACGACCTTTTTTGTTTTCCTTTTTGGGTTCTGGTTATGGTTATGGAGTATTGATGATTCCCCACATCCTTGATGGATATTTTTGTCCAATCTTCTCTTCGTCTCTACTATCTAGAATAGAATAGACGATCTTTTCTTGTAAAGTCAGGCCCCGTTTCTATTGGTATGCTCGGGATATGGCGTTGATCACTTGTTCATAAATTTCGATTCAAGAGAAAATCATTAGTCTTCTCAATTTTATCATGCATATATCTTCAATGAGTTACCACCTTGGCAGGTTCTCCGATTCTTTAGTAAGAACGTTTGTAGGAATTTCACAGGACCTAATCTGATATTCACTGACACTACTACTACTACTACTACTACTATCCCCTCCCTGCACTGTGCCGATCTGGCACCGCTGCACATGTGTATATAGAGCGTAGATTCTCGCCCAGCCTTGGGACCAAGGATCAAGCGATTATTATTCTCTATCAGGGCTAAAACCACGCGTTACCGAGTTTCCTCCCTGATGGAGACCAGCATAACTTTTGCCACGGTAAGTAACTCGAGTCACGCCAGAAATCTCCTTCCCAAGCAAATTATGGGATATGCAAGGTGTGCTAGATGTCAAGATTTGTACAGGTATTGTATCTAAAAGATTATCTTGCTGGTAATGTTGAAAAATCCGTCCAGAACGCATTATTTGAATGCTTCCAAAACATCATCATCATCATTAGTGAATTCCATACTTATCCCCACCCCCTCAAACCCGAATCCACCTTGCCATCCACTCCCCCGTAATCTGTTTCGCCTCATCCACCAACCCCATATCCAACAACAACTGCGTTGTCCCCCTCACTGCCGACTCCAACGCACTCCAAATCCAAGCATGGGTGTAACTCGTATGTTCACCCACAAAAATAGTCTTATACTCCGTCCGAAAGTAGGCGGGCAAATAAAGTTCTTGTTGCCCAGCAGCTGGCGCTGCCCAATCCCCTGCTTGGAATTCATCATTTGCCCAAATCTTCCGGCTGTAAGAGCCGGTGAATTGTTCAGAGGCGATGGACCCGTGGATATCGACGATTGCGCGTTGGACGAGAGATACGTGTTCGATGTCGGTGAGGGCACCGAGAGATTGGCAGGTTGTGCCGGATATGTAGGAGCCAAGGAGGACGCCGGGCCCGGAGGCGTTGAGGTTGTAGGACGGGTAGCAGATAGAGCCGATTGCGGGGATGGAGGTGCTACCACAGCCGCCGAAGATTGGCTTATCGAGGTGCTCCCAGAAGCGAGTTTTATACTTCAATGCTACCTTACAGGCAGTCTCATACTGGAGAGTGTTGATTGCGCGTTGGAGCAGGGAGGAGTATTCTGGCAATCTCCAAAGTCGAACTTTCGTGAAAGGAACAGCGGTGATAACGTAATCAAAGTCAATCGTGTCAGCCTCTTGTTGAAAAGGATCAAGTCGATATCCAACCATGACCTTGTCTGTGGTTTCATTGTAGGAAATTTCTTGGACGGCGGTGCCAAACATGGTTCTGTTCTCAACAAGAGGAGTGAAAGCGAGGGGTAATCGGTTCAGGCCTTGGTCAATCGTCTTCCAGGTGCTGGCAGAGAAGTAGACGCTGTCGTAATACCAGGAGTCGTAGTTGTCGGAGAGAGTGTCGATCTCATCCGTAATGTCGTTGTCGGCGCCGAGGACGTACTTGATGTACCCGGATTCGGAGAAATCGAGAATTCCGGCATCCACCGCTGATCGATGGGCTGTAAACACATTCTTTGCTGCAGCGAACAGTTTGTCATCGGTGAGGTTTAGGAAACGGTTGTATCCGTCAGAGGCTGCGGTGGCGGCGGTGACGTTTGAGTAAGTGGTTGTGGAGTTACTCTTGGGAGCGTTTGAATTGCTTTGAATCCATCTGATGATTGGTCAGTCAGTCCCTTATACAAAAAAGCATCATCCATCTCTTTGAAAACTTACTTGATGAAGTTCACTATGTATTCAGGGGAATTTCCGTTTATTTTGTTGAGAACATCAGCGAGTTGGAATACCATCTTGTGATCATTGATCTCAACAGTCTCGTTGCCCAACGTCAAATCGACAGGGAATCTCATGGGGCCCATCTCCTGATACTGATAGTCGGCGCCAGTAGTATTATCAAGATAAGCAGTGTGTACCCTCCCACCTAATCTGTTGGATGCCTCAATAATCTTCCAATCATGAAACCCAACAGATTCAAGCAGGAGCTAAAGTCCGTTAGCCAGAATTCAACTACGTGTGGCAATACTCACAGCACTCATCAACCCCGACATCCCCGCTCCCAAAATCCCAATACTTTGCTTCTTCGCCTGTGCAACAAACCTCTCATGAGGCTCTTTGGCAGAAAGATACTCAACACCATCAAACCACGGCCCCTCGGCATCCCCAATCTCCCCAAGAACGATACCATGCCTCTTGCTTCGTCTCTTCATAACAGTCACCGGTTCAGATCTTCCAACTATATCCGCACCTGAGTAAGCGAATAGACAACCTCCATCTTCAGCTAGCTCCGGAACGAGCCAAACAAATCGTTGAGGTCGCTGGTCTTCCCAGTCTACGTGCCGCTTGGCGAATGGATGATCGCCTACGGCTGTTGAGCCGATGTGGTGGTAGTGAGACTCCTTGGGGTGGGAGAGCGGAGAAGAGCATGAGCCGTAGTGGAGAGAGAGAGGGCCGGAGAGGGGGTGAGTGTAGCTGATGTGGACGTTGGCTATACCTCCAGCTTCAACGGTAAGGGGACCTTTGAAGTTGAGGGTTTCGTGGCGGGGAGCTAAGGGGGTGCTGGATGAAAATGAAATGATGAGCTGGGAACAGAATAGGAGACTGGTGAGGGTGGGTTGGAGGAAACCCATGGTTTCTGACTTGAGAGAAGTATTGATAAGGGGAAACCTTTAACTGCAACGCCTGCGTATTCAATGGTATGACTTTAACTTGGGAAGCGGCGTCCATGCATATATATCTCAAGGTTCAGGGCAAGATCCATCATGATCATCGTCCTAGATTTTATATTCATTCTGTACTTTTGTCGTACCCTCTTCAATCTCTCGTCGGCTTCATCTCCGGTCGGCTTCCACTCCGATTTCCCTCAGCCATACGCATCTCTAATGCCGTGAGCTTATCCATACGTAGAGTGTGTGATAGATAGCTGGCGAATCATATACGGACCGAAATAGGAAGGTCAACTGGTTTTAGGTTATCTTCTATCTGCAATCATTAAATATAACCAGAATAAACCGTCACGATGGTTCTCATAGGCAAGAGATCTAGTGCGTTGATTAGGAGTGGACGGCCAGGAATATAGGAATTGCGAAGAGATGCGATAACGCAGTTCCGGGGAAGGAGGAACGCAACCAATTGGCAACGGAATACGTACATAACTCCTAGTTCTATTCTCCTTATCAGTGTCGTAAGATTATTATCTCCGGTAGGGAATGTCCACAGTATAGTTGTCTATCAATTCGACATAGATAAGCCTCGCACGAAGCACGGAAAGCGACTTTGCCCCTCTGAAATGCCGCCGGTTCCGCTCCTCGTGAGTAAGATACGAGTCCATTCTCCACTTCCAGATAAAGAATTAGATATAGAAACAATATCTAAATGATGAGCAGCTTTCTTATGATTAATTAGATGAGATTATGCTTCATAGGATGCTTTACCAGAGCAATTTCTTAAGGATTCGATAGAGTCCATGCAGACTAGGTGTCAAGCTGTAACTTAATCAAGGCTGGAGGTGCGCAGACAAAATATTGGCTTAGTAAGCGACTATGACCAGCAGAATTGATTGGCAAAAGACCCCTGTAAAAAAATCGTACTAACAAACCGGACTCAAGTCACTCAACCGTACTGAGGACTGTCGAACTTTGACTTCATCTGCGTTAGCCTTGTAACCATTCCATTCATTCTGCTATATTGTCATATACAGTTAAACAACGATACCATATTGCCAAAAGGGCATATGCAAACTCATCAAATCCTTCTACACCCAATGCGCACGACATGAAAATGATTCGTCGAACCCCCTCCTTCTTTGTTCATTGCGTTGAGCGCGGTTTCTGTTAGACCTTTCATAGCGTCACAGCAGTAGAAGTCCACCAGCTGAGTGCAAAAACACAGTAAGCAAGATCTCGAGCAATAGCGGCACAGTCATCGACTACAGCCAGACCTTCTACTGCAGTCATTCCAGTGCTTACCAATGCGCTAATCCTAGGCAAACTGTCAGACCACTTGCTTCAAGGGTTTTTGCTTCAGTGGCTCGAAGACTTTTGGGCCTTCCCAGAGCTGCTCGGGGACAATGTCGAAGATCACAGGCGCCATGATATCTGGTTTCAAGGGAGTTATGCCGGGTATCATGCCCTGAGTAAGGATGCTTTTTATTTCTCCTTCTTTTCTTCGAAATCCTTGAGTCAAATATGCCATGAAGATCTCGAAACGCACACGAAANAAAAAAAAGATTGGCTACCTGGACGATTGTTGCGGTGATAAGCCCGGCGAAACCCTGGGAATTTCGGCAGGTACCTACTCAGCAGTCATCGGTGAATGTTTGGCATAGATTAGTGTATTGAGGGAGTATATGCTGTGAGATATCGCGTAAAAGTTTGCAAGTGATAATCAGCATTTCCATATCGGTAGTTGAGTATGTAACATGTAGAAAACTCGACCACTCCGTTGCCCATATCGAAGAGTGTCAAACCCAGGCACACACGTTTTCCCCTTTCTTTCCGTAACTATGTATGTAGCTGGCATTGATATCTACGTAGTATTCAGATAGGTATATACTAGGTTATATAGTACATTAACTTCCCCCATCCCCAGACAAATCATATCACCGACCATCGACAAACTAAAAAGAACAATATTAAAAAAACGAAACGCTAACTTGACAAAGGCACGGCATATTAATACAACATCAAAGCAATCAGGCATCAAAAGCAAGGGGAAAAGAGATCGACGATCTAGACATAAGGAAATGAGCTTGTCTCGTATCATATCAGTCGTATACGTATACACCTGAACCATGCAATTCAATGAACAGGAGAAACCAAGGAGACCAAAAAGAGGGTAATTATACACAAGGTCAAAGAGAATCAATGCATCAGGCAAATACAGAATAGGCAAATCAATCAGTCAACTCTCAAATAAAGGTCTTCCCCCCTTCTCGTAGGGGTGATATTATGTTTCCTCGCCGACAGCGGTGATTGCACCTCCTCGCCCGTCGTTGTCGTAGATTGTCCGTTCCGGGCAACGGCTACTTTTCGACTGCTGACTCCCGGCTTTGGCTGAACACCGCTTCGGAACTGACTCTCCATTTTGTCCGCTACGCTCTCGCCGCGACGTTTCGCGAGGAGGCTGCTATTTACGCTTGGGCTGGGACTGGCGGAGCGCGAGCGTTGGCCGGGGCCGAGTTCGTGGACCATACTCATTGGGTTTGGGAGGGTGTTGATGTTGGTACTCGGAGGTGGCGGCATGCTTGGGATGCGTTGGGGCTCGTCGTAGTATACCTCTGCGACATGCGATTTGCGCATTCCCTGTGCTGTTGCGGGGACGATTGCTGCTGCTGCTGAGCGTGGGATGGCGGGGTATCGTAGAGGTGATTTCGTGGGGAGGGGGACTCGTTCGGATACTGGCGATAATCGTTGTTGGGGTTGCTGGAACTGTCGGGGTACTTGAGAGGGCACAGAAAGTTTGCTGCGTTCCGTCATTGTCCAGTCGTCTTCTGCCATGATGGTCTCGTAGCTTGAATCGACTGGTGCGACTTCGAAGCCATTTGTATTTCGAGACCAGGGCGTGAGTGTGTTTGTTTTGGTAGGTGTCGTTAGTGACCGCGGTGCGCTACCTAGACGGGAGAAGTTTCTTTGTAGCGGTGTGTTGTTGTTCCAGTTTCCGCCATTGTTGTACTGCGCCCCTGGGCGAGACTGACCAGGTATCGGAGCAGCCTCTTTATCCCATTTATATGAATAATGCCCTGAATTACCATTTCCATCATACGGATTCTGTTCCTGTCGTGTCTGTAAAGGAGAAAGCATCGCTCGAGGGCCAGCTGGAAGTCCCACGACCCGCATGGGACTTCCGCCATCCGCCATATTGCGCTGCGATGTACGTCGTGTCTTGTCAAGTGGCGGTCCAAATATGTCGTTGATGGTGTTTGATTGCTGCTCATCTTCATCAAAAACGGTTGCTTCACTGGTTGGTCGAGGAGGGGGTCCGCCGACGACCCTGATGGTATTGTTTCTAGGAGGCTGACGGATAACTCTCAACGGCTCAGGGACTATTCCTATTCCTTGTATGGCCGTACGTTCGGGCAAAAGACGAGATAATGTCCGTTGCGACGTTTGGCTTTGCGGAGAGGCATTGTAGTCTGTCTCGGGGGACATCGAGGCTGGATCGTGTGCGTTTGCGCTTGTGACAACCAGAGGACCCTGCGGCTGTCGAGCTAACGGCTGCGATGGAAACTGCTGGAAATGAGCACCACTGTATGCGTTTTCTGCCGTTGTCCGTGGATATTCTGTTAGTTGCGTCGGCGAAAATGGCTTCACAGCAGCACCGAAATTTGGCGGTTCACTCATTTCGCCTCCAATCTCGAAGCTCTGTGGAGCAGCTTCTTTCTCCAGCCTTTTGCGTCGTAGTCTTCTGCCGCAGAAGAGTATTGCGACGGTCGCTAGGAATATGGCCGATATACCAGATGCAATTGATACGCCGATTACGGCGGGCGAACTCAGCGATGAGGATGTGGCAGCTGGTGCGCTTGATTTCGGTGTTGCCGTGATTCCTGACAGTGTCACCGTACTAGAAAATGTCGACAATGTCGTTATTGGCAGGGTCGTGGCCGCCGTCGCTGTGGCCGTAATCTGTGCCGTGGTTATCAACGTGCTCCTGGAAGTGCTGCTCACAACCACCGTAGTCGGCGTAGTTGACGCCTCAGTACTCTCGGCAGAAACAGACGTAGGTGTAGTAGCAGCTAACTGAGTCGTCTCCGTAACAACAGACACTCTCGTTGCTGTGATCGCTCCATGCGTTTCCGGCAATGCACCAGAAACATCCTTGCAAATCGCATACCCAACCGAGCCCTCAGTCGTGACAGTATCCGACGAGCACGAGCCTACTATACATGCCAACGACGCTTCGCCTAGGGTCAGACCACTGGTAGTATTCGTTCGACAGAGACAGTCTACATCAGTAGAACAGCAAATACCGGCGGCGTATTGGGTATTGATAAAGTCCTGAACGCAGGATAAAGCGCACGATGGGATGGAATCGTTCAGGTAGCTACCGGCACTACCGGTCGATGCGCAATCTGCAGCTGTGGTTGTTGTCGTTGACGATGCTGTTTGACCTAGTCCCAGGAAGACTGTCAAAGAGAGGAAGACACTGCTTCTCCATGATAGACATGATACCAGCATACTGCGAATGTCAGTATAACAGTCTGTCCGTCCGGAAAATGCGGGCTCACCTGCTCAGTCGATAGTTTGAGGTAGGCTACTACCCAGAAGAATATGATGATCTATAATGAGACATAGTCAAACTGCTCAAGAGGAAACAAGCAAATGTCTGTCGTAATGTACAATGATTTGAATCGTGGAGAAAGATAATGAATGCTGATATTAGAATTCTATAATGACCAAAACAAAAGGAAAGGAAGAAAGAACACAAGAAAGAAAATCCGACAAAAGAGAGATGAAAAGAAGAGGATACTAAACATGAAATATGAAACAGAACGAAATTTCTCTTGCGATTCTTCAGCAATCAGCGAATACCATCGTCGACATTGTTGCGATTGGTTACCTGGTTACCTGTCAAGGTAAACTCCCCTTTACGCGCCAGGGGAAATCGCAACAGCATTGCCTCCTTTTCTCCTTTTTCTCTGTCTAGGCGCCATCATGAAACTGGATGACATCGTTGGTAGGAACGAATGCAGATACTCCGTACAGCGCGTAGAGGAGTGGTTGGTTGTGAAGAGAATGGGGAGAGAGACGAAGAGGAAGTAGGCGCCCAGGGTGGAAGTTGGCGCTTTGTGGGGGCCAATCAGCGTGTCGGATTGCAGAATTTCCCTTTTAAGCCTCTGGCGCTAACGAATTTAGGCTGTGGGGTCATGTGATCTGTGGAATCAAGCCAATGAGAGATGGCAAAATGCTCGGCGGATTTATCCCGAGTCAACTACACCAAGAGATTATCAATCTAAGTTACATTCCTCTGTTCTTAATCAGACAAAGCTGAATCTACCTGATGATATTAAGCACGATGAGGCGCCAACATGGAACAGCAGGAAAGCGCTTAGTGGTTGAGTGACTCACGGTCGGATTATGATTTAGAGATCTTCTATGATATCACCAGATCTATCATACACTTTCTACACTACAGACAAGTTCGTCAATACGACGGATGTATCAATTATCTCCTAGTAATCGTAATAATAGTAGACAAGCGCGTGGACGCCATGCGTACTTCGCTCAGCCAGACACCCATCAGATAACGTGTGCATCGGAGGCGCGAGAAGAGGTAGTAAAATGTGAAACAGAACTGGTATCATCGAGATAGAAGCAAGCAAGCAGCAGCGAACAGTAATCAAACAATCAAGTAGAATCGTATCGACTGGGGAATGTAATAATTCATCAATCAATTCAATGATCAATCAAATCGACTGAATTGAGCCACAACGCCAAGACTGCCGAGCTAGCCGGAGGCGGAGTAGTGTTGTGGGTTGATTCGGTTGAACGAGTAGCGCGGCAGACGGAACAAAAAGTGTTGTCAGCAGTCAGTCCCCTCCGCCGAAACGAAACGTAACAGCTCAGGTCGCCCGACGAGGTTGCCGGGGTTTCCGTATCGCGCGCGACTCATTAATCAACGGTTGTCGATTAGTACTTGAGGATGATGTACCTGAGAAGACGGTCAGAATTCGGTAGCAAATCTTCAACATGAAACAAAACTTACAGAGCGTGGATGATACCGGGAATGTAACCCAGGATGGTCAAACAGATGTTGATGAGCAAATCGGCACCACATCCGCGCTCCAGGAAGACACCAACTGGAGGGAGGATGATGGCGAAGATGATCTTGCAGATATCGCTGCGGTTTGTTAGTACTGAATTGATCCAGAATTGTACGGTCGCATGCGATGTTGACTCATCGTACGGTCGCACCCTCGAAAGCGACCGACTGCATGAAGATAAGGTAGACTTACGAAGCGGTGAAAGGCATGTTGACGGTTGATTGAGTGAATCAAAGATTCTGTGTGTTTTGGTTGTAAGGGAGTAGGAGGTATGGATACGAATATATGAATCGCTGGTATGAAGTTGTGTAAAAGACAGAGAAGAAGGATTGATGGAAATGCAAGCGGCTTAAGTACCAAGCTTTGGGGGAGAGCTGAGAGTGTTCCTTCCCTTGTTGGGTTGGGTCAATTGCGGAAGTCGCGGAATACGTCATTGCCGTTCTGGGTTCTGACCTCATGCTGTACCGCCTCATCTGTGGCGCAGGCTGCGGCGCAAGCTGCGGCTCGAAGGGCGCTGATTGGTCTGCGGGTGTGCTTCGGCAGCCTTGCGTAAACAAGACGTTTTCTTCATAGTCATACTCAGGCTCATACAGCATGAAATACGATCGTCGATGCCTGAGAGAATTGTTGCTGCCTCAGGTGGTCTCTCGGCACATCTATTTTTATCTACCAAGTTTCTCGATGCGGGCCCACAGCTCCCTGACGTGTTGGCCAGGATCAAGTTGTATCACCAGACTTGTTGTCTAGAAGACTAACGACCACAACGCCACATTGTTGACTGATGCGTCATCAGTCCTATGCTCCAAGACAACGAATAAGATTTCTACGTGCATAGTACTCCGTACGTATAAACAAAGCAACCTTATTGAAGTCATCCGAATGATGGATTGAGGCTGGAAGCTGGAATGTCGGGAAGCCCCACTTCCGCTTGATTGGCCGTCTCACATGACCCAATCTCAACAACTTTCTTCAAGCTTAACTCTGACAAACATAGACAGCTACCAGCCTTCATGTCATGCTCACTTTAACCGGCTGTATTCCCAGCTCCATCACGAGAGCTGGCTGTGCGGGAGCTGGTCGACGTCTGTCAAGGTCCACCTATGGCCTACTCACAGTCCGGAAGTTTAGCACCGGCCATGTGAATGATCAATGGCAGGCGTTGACCTGGACTACACAGCAACCTGACCGTGTGGTACGTATCTTGGCTCGAAGTATTGAATACAGCTAATGGGCTCATAGACCCCCGACGATATAATCCCCTCCTACACCCACCTCCGTCCCTCGTCGAAACAATCTCCCATTGTGCCTATTCTGTTCGCATCCCCGGAATTTGCGGCGTGGACGGAACCAACGGGCCCTCTCCTGTCGCAATGGGCGACACCACTGTTAGAACAGATCCATCGCAGTGAGGCCCCGAAAACAGTTTACACAATTGCAGCGGTAGTCGACAAGGTCTCCAGTGGCAGGGATGTATCAACGTCTACGGAAGGGTTGTCACTTCTACTTGCCGACAGTTCTTGCATAACTGCTTCAATTGCGACGCCTGCACGTTTGAAGAGTAACGCGTCTGATGAACCGGCGTTCTTTCTTGCAACAAGAAAGTCTGCAAACAACGCTCAATCACACGAAATTGGCCTACGTCTCGCGCAGACAGTCTTCCGAAACGGAAGGGACAGAACCTTGCTAGGAATGCGATGGACTCGGGACGAAGCTTCGAACAACTACATTCTCGATAGCTATCACGATCTTTCGTCTTGCTCTGTAACAGCCCCAGTCCAAGAGACACACTGCGCCATCAACGTGCCTTTCCACCCCGTGACTCGACGGCGACGAGTCGTTTCAAGTATGGGAAATATCCTCCGACAAGTCTCTAAATTCACTACCGATGATGGTGATACGAATGCAGGCATCCCCGCCTCTGCTGAGTTGGAAAAGGAGCTTCCTAGATACGTCAGCGAACGCGGGATCCCGCATCAAAGAGTAGCAGTATGGGCGATTGTCGAGCCTGCGGCCTCGTCTTCAACCGAAATCACTCAGCAGAATATCCAAAACTCGTTATCCCAAGGAAGCAAGATCCATCGCGTGGTTAGCGGTGGTGGCGGTTGGGGTAAGAAGCAAGGTCTACTATCGTTAGACCCGGAGGTCACTTTTGCAGCTGGAATTCGTTCTCGCGAAATATCACTTGATGAGGTATTCACTGCTTTCTCGGAAACTGTAACGGTCTTCACAAATGACCTTCCAGACTTTCTCGAAGGACTCGGTCTGCAAGAGAACATTGCACAACTATCACAGGTGGCATCACCTGGTGATTATATTCAATTCTTCGTGACTTCCGAAGACGGCATAAATCATAAGGATAGGTCTACGCCGAGTACTCTTACATACTCATTCGGCGTAGAATCTCCCGACGAATGGCCGGAGACATCCCCCACGACTTCAGAAGGGGTGGTTGTGATCCAGAACCATTTTGGCGCGGTTTCAGAATCAGCGATAAGCTATTCTCAGAAGGACTCGTCCCAGGCGTCAAAGTATGAGACAAAGATCTCCGTCCCGGGGTCGAGGATCGATTTGTCGGTCGCATGATGTACTTGACTCTTGTATAATAGATGTATAGATGTATACTAGCATGTTGATGCGCGGGGCCTCGAGTCAATTGACGGGGTTATACCTTAGTAACCTTGGTAGGTGTCTAGTTAGGAGATGCTTATTCATTTGTCATCTCGTAACTTAGGTCAAACAGTCGGAAGTTGACACAGCATAACAATTTAGACTTTTCCCATCAACATAGATCACCCGCCATCATTCCGGCGAGTGTATCGAAGTGATATTGACGATGTTCATACTTCAACTGTTTCGCAAAGGACCGTTCCTTTACCGACTGTACATATTCGTAAAGATAGAGTATCTGACAAGCCAAATGAGCTGCTAGCGTGGAATCCTCAACGGGATATTCCAACCAACTGTCAATAAGAGCGTCGATGAAACCAGGTAGTGTTAGAAACAGCACGTACTGTTTCCGTCGAGAGTTCAAGAGGAGGAGGAGCGTCATTAGCAACAGCAGTCAGGGGGGGTTTCCATTCTTCCGTGGGAAGCAGGACCGTTTTTGTGTCACTGTGCCTGGGACGTAGGAGACCGCGCTAGGTAGATGCATCCACCTCGGCGTTGTTGATTTTTGAAAAGGGCCTTGCATATTATCGATAACCCATCCAGCTTTGAGAAGACACTCGGCTGCAATGTCGATGTCTTGGACTAGGAGGTATAAATCAAATACAACCACAGAAACACCATCAATGATGATACAGAGCATCTTCGAGCCAGATGACATATAGGATGGGTTGGTCAAGGAGAATTTGGCAAGGCCTATATCTTGGATTTAGGTGGCGCTGGTTGTGTTAGGATGGTCATTGAGCATAGTGTATGTGCGTCTCGAGACAGAATACATGGACTCTGCTTCTTTTCTTTTCCTGTTGGTGAGATAGGTAGGTAGGTAGGTAGGTACATGGGATGTATATCTTGTACACCGGGGGAATGCGGGAATGTGAGTACATAGATATATCTGCTCCAGAACACCTTCCCTACTCCAATAAATGAATATAATGAGAAGCTTACAAAACCTCAATCAATAATAATCTTGAAATACATTCCGATACCCAAGAGTCATCTTGTATGCATGTAGGTGGTGGTTGTTGAAGTCGAGTTGGATGCACGCCAAGACAAACCACGTGACAGGGAGCTTGGTCAAATCAAGAACCTTCAACCACCAGCATGGGCTGCTTCTATCTATCTACCTAGCACACCTCATCATCGCTCTCACGACACCCTGCCATCTTACCTTGAGAAACACAACTTCTCAAGCTCCGATACAATAAGAATAACTACACCAGCTGTCTGCTGTCTATAGCGACCGTCAAGATGGCTACTGACCTTTGGTAAGTTGTCCTCGGGAGCTGACGTGCTACTTGTTTGCTACTTGCTTGGTTGCACTGGACTATCAGTCACATCTTTTCTAGCTTTTTCTCTGCATCTTTTTGAGTTTAATGCTAATATTGCAATGTAATAGTCCGGTTTACGCGGTTAGTACCTACCACTCAGTCCCGATCGCTCGACCCGAGCCGACAACAACAACCTCATAACAACAAACTAACATCAACCTTGACAGCCCTTCTTCGGCGCCCTCGGCTGCACCTCCGCCATCGTCTTCACCTGCTTTGGCGCCGCCTATGGAACCGCCAAAGCCGGCGTTGGTGTCTGCGGTATGGCCGTTCTCAGACCCGACTTGATTGTCCGAAGTGCGTCCCCCTCTTCTCCCAGCTCTACAATTCAAGAGTACTAACAGCGATGGTCAGACATCGTCCCCATCGTCATGGCTGGTATTATTGCTATCTACGGTCTCGTCGTCTCGGTCTTGATTGCGAATGATTTGCAACAGCGCCTGCCGCTGTATACGGGTTTCATTCAGCTTGGTGCTGGTCTTGCGGTTGGTTTGGCTGGTTTGGCTGCTGGGTATGCCCCTACATCCTTGCTATTGTTTCTGAATTTAGGGTACTGATTTGTGTAGTTTCGCTATTGGTATTGTCGGTGACGCCGGTGTCCGTGGATCCGCTCAACAGCCTCGTCTTTATGTTGGAATGATTCTTATTCTTATTTTTGCTGAAGTTTTGGGTCAGGCCCCTTCCTCCACTCCTTCACTCGTATTATTTGGCGTCGACTAATTGGATGTAGGTCTATACGGTCTCATCGTCGCTCTACTCATGAACTCCCGCTCCCAGGCCAAATGTGTCTACACCGACTGAGGCACGTACCGAACCGTTGATTTGATTTGATTTGAATGGGGAAATGAATCGAATTGGATATGCACATCTAACCTCGACGCATTCATCGCTATCAAACTCATCTCAACCGCCAAACCTGCATATGCTCTCATCCAAGCGCATATGTAGAAAACAAATCATCTAATAACGCACGATCCCCATTCTTCAAGCTTGAAGAATGAGGAAATTGTGCATCTCCTGCAGTTCAGTCCATACTACCCTTCTCTTTCCAGTGGAAGTAGGTAGTCTGCTCTATTGTGAAATGTAAAGTAAGGGAAAACCCACTTTTCATCTTTTTATATTTGTCATTGCTGCTTTCTTTTTTTTTGTGTCCATTTGTCTCTTGTGTGTGTGTGTGTTCTGATACGTTTATGTTTATGTTTTATATATATTTGAAATACATTCATCGAATCATCCGATTATGGTATGAGGTGTAGGTCTTTACTATTAGCTCATCTTGTCTGTCTTGATTAAGCGAGTCGCTGTATCATTTTATAATCAGTTTCCCCATACTTTAGTATTTCAGCTGTACCAGACACTACCTAGTAACTTTGATGTTGCTTTTGAGTCGCCTGGCCCTTAGGGGAAGCTATTCTCTCATCTCCCTATACGACATATGTGTAGAGAAAGAACTGAGGCAAATCCTCCCAATGTTTGAACTTCTCGCCGCGGACATACCGGTACAACCACAATGTGGTATTTTTTNTTCAAGTCAATAGTAATAAAATAAACAGAACAAATCAATCTCCAGTCCACCTTTCATTGGTGGGTGCTATGCAGATATCTTGTCTGTGTAGAGTTTGATATGTGTGATGTTTAAACTTCTATGTTCTGAAGTATTTTACATCTGTTGAGCTGGAAAGACCAGGGCTCAATCCCCTGAGGGACGTTTTTCGTTTTTCTATCCAGTGTTGTTTTAACTCTTATAGAAATAGATGACGCACGACGTGTCATATGGTTCTTTAATCTGGTGGTTAGGACATTTCGCTTTGACAAGGAATGTTATCTCCTGTAATGGGTAACATCTTTTAGATGTTGTTTTGGATCTCGGGGCACTTCTTTTTTTTTTCTTCTCTTTCCCCTTTCTGTTTGTTTTGTTAAAAGAAAAAATATATATATATAGCCGTTCTCTATCTATCCAGCCTAACTAACGAACTGAGAAACCTTGTAAGGTCCATATGAAAAAAAAAAAGGTATATGAAGCTATTCACAGTGTACATAGTTGCGCATAAACAGGAGAGCTGGGAATTGGCCACGGGAGCAACTACTCAGAAAACAGGAACTCGCGAGAATTGGGGTCGAAACGGCGTATAATCTGGAGAATACATGAAAATGACACCGACGGAAACAAAATAACATAAGAAAAAAAGGTAAGGAACGTGTTGCCGGATTGCCCAAATGCTGAATCTATGTAGAAGGGAAAGCAATGCGTGGCCTGATACCTAAGTAAATGGTAATGCATTCAATGAAATTCTAAGATTCTGGGGACGGGCACACAGTGGAAGTAAATCCAAAAGATGAGATCAAACATCGTAGAAATGTTTGATGGAGAGAGCTCGACCGAACCCAACTGAAAGGAAACGAAGAAATAAAACGCCTCTGAGAATGGATATGAATGAATATGAATATGAGTGATACGGAGATTGAACTATGTATGTATTATTGCAATTAATGCATCTAACCACACCACGGGAGAGAAAAAGGAGATTAAGCCTTATCAAGTTTCCTCCTCAACGTCCTCGTCTTGCGCAACAACTTCTTGAACTTATGCTTCTTCATCTTGAGTTTTCGCTGTCTTCGCACGGAGATGGTGTACATTGTCCTGTTGACTGTGCGCTCGATATATGACTTTCCAGCGCCGACGACGGGTTCGTCGATAGCGGCGGCGGGTTCTTCGCTGGGGACCAAGGGGGCAAAGGATGTTTCGATGGTGCGTTGGCCGTCTGCGTAGGCGGTTTCGCGGATTGTGAGAACGGTGGAATAGGTTCTGATATTTGCATCTGCGTCGTCATTGACGGCCTCGACATTCTCGTTGGCAGCTTGTTCAGAGTTGTATGGCTCCGGGGCGGGAGGAGGTTGGAACGGGGTTAATCGGCTCGCAAACTCTGCAATGGAAGAATGCAAGTCCTCCTCTGACACGTCATCGAGGTGGATTACTCGAGCTGCCGGCTCGGCGTTACTGACTGATGCTTGTGTTACGGCGTGTCGGAGACTGTTCTGTTGGTTCTGGCCGTGCATTGCGTGTTCCATTGATGCGACGGCCGAGGTCAATGTGTTGATTACATCTGCGGCACGGTTTCCGCGTCGCGATTTGTTGGCTTCGAAGATGGCGTTGAAGGTCTTTTCGTTGCTTGTAGGGGGGACAGGGGCGCTGACGGAGATGGGTCTGTGGACGGAGAAGAACGAGGCGACTTTAATATCTATAACAATTCCTCTTGGTTTAGTATCTATAAGAAAACTTTTCTTTAAGTTCAAAACAAACCTTCAATAGGCGTATTCTGCGTCGAAGGCACACTAGGCAAATTCAACAACGCAGCTGAGCCCTGTCTCGATTTCGTAGCATCACCAGCAGCACCGGCACCAGCTTTTCGTCCCTGAGACTCCTTCACTTTCCTTCCCCCGGACGGATTGGCAGGCGCTTGCTGCGAGGATGACGAGGCGTCAATGGGCCTTGAGCCATCGTTAGGCGGCACGGGAGGTTTCGACGACGAAGAATAGCGACGCTGATGTTGGGCAGCGCCTCTCCGTTGGCGAGTTGCGCTGTTGTTGCTGTTGGTGGTAGTGTTGGCGGAGGGAACGAGCAAGTTCGGGAAAGCGATAATTGCCGCTGTGGCGGGATGCGACGAGGTCGTCGTGCGCACGGCACGGCGGAGGGATGAGGATAGCATGCTGATTGAGTAGCTTTCCCCTAAGAATACTCGAGATGGAGTATTCGGTGAGGTTGAAGACGGGAATCGGAGAGGCGAAGAGTCGGAAGCGTGTGGCCGAATTTGGTTGCGGCGATGAGGCGGTCAGATGGTGCAGAATGGTTATGTAAGCGCCAAGACTTTCGTCAGTTGACAGCTTCACGTCAAGATGATTTTAGTTTGATAACTACGGAGAATATTTGATACTAGATTCAAGTATCCGACTAGGTCATCACTGTTTAGTTATCTATATAACTGCATACACCAGACTCGGAATAACCTAGGGATCAATCTCCTCCGAACAAACCCGCAACCTCCCATCTTACAAGAAGCAAAACCAAAGAAAGAAACAAAGCCTGCGGGCTGATGATTAAATATACATGCTAAAGGCAGGACGAAAGAAAGGAAAATGAAACGAATAGAGACGCCGAACCTGCATGCCTGCAGAGAAGAAAGCCAAAAATAGGAGAAGCGTGACAATGAGAGTCGCATGCTATTTGAAGCATAAGAGAGGCGTGGAATCATGACAAGGTATCTTGTAAAGCTCACAACACGGAAGATAAGAAAGGAAGACGTAATCGTTGTCGATGTCCATGGAATGCAGTAGAGCTAAGACAATTCGATGGCTTAAATAACGACTGATGTGAGACGGTGACGTCGAGGATGGAGAGGTTGATACTGAACAAGCCCAAGTCAAGCCCAAGGCACAACGTCCTATAGGCTTGACGTTCACCGTCATAAGATCAACGTATGTAAATTCTTTTGAATGATCATGTCCTGCACCGAGTCCATCGTAGCTTTCAGTAGCGTGGTATCCGTCGCGTTGGTGTAATGAATATAAATCTCTCGGTCTGGCATTCGATTAATGTTGCGGAACCGATCCGCGAAATATTTGGCAGCCGTGTCAAAGTCCGTTGAAGAGCCGCTGTAGTCGGGGAAGTGTTTGTTGATGGGCGAAAGCGGGAGTTTGGTTTTGAAGAGATCCATTTTGTTTAAAAAGAGCATGATGGGTTTGCGTTTGAACCATTCGCCGTTTGCCAGCGATTCGAAGAGCATCATTGCTTCGTGCATTTGGTTCTACGCTAGTCAGTCATATTCTTCACCATTCTAAGCAGTCAAACATACCGCGTTTTGGTCTTCAAGCAGACTTTGATCATATCCAGATAGCGCAACCATAAAAAGAAGACATTGCACGCCCTCGAAGCAGTGAATCCACTTCTTTCGTTCCGACCGTTGTCCTCCAACGTCCATCATGCGGAAATTAAGCTGCCCTAATTCAAATAACGTCTCGGTAATACCAGTTGTACGAAGTCGAGAGTGAAGCATATCTTGGTTATCGGGTAACCAGCCGGGTGTGAATAGACGATCGAGCGAGTTAAAGAAACTGGTTGAAGTATTAGCATTGCCGGGACTCCCCGCTCATGTAGACATACTAATGCAAATTGTCGTGAAGCGCGAATTCATGCCCTCGCGCAACGGCCTTTTGGACCCCGCTATCACTCCATAATTGTGTCATCGCATCCTTAATTTCGATATCGGTAAATGCTTCATCGGTGTCGACATCCGCTTCGGTTTTGGCGAGAAGGTCTCCGAGGGACTGGCTATATTAGCCGCGAATATATAAAGGGAAAGCGAATGTCCTACCTTGTTGCTTTCTTTCTCAAATTCAATCTTCTGTGTCTGCATAATCTCCATCAACACCTTGAATGCCACCACTAAATTCGAGTATATAACCGCGCGATTTTGTCGACGTTCGTCTTCTGGGAATCCGCCGGAGTGAATTATGCGCATTTGTTTGATGATGGTAGATTTGCCTGACTCTCCGGCTCCTACTACTAGTGAGCAGTTAATTCATTAAGAACAGAGGGTTGATACAAACCTAACAGGAGGATCTTGACCGTTCGGTCATATGTCTTTTTATCATTGCGAATCTGCTTCTCAATACCGGCGTTGATTCTGGCGGCCTCTTTGTCCTCCGCCTCGACCTTTGAGTTCATGCAACCCATGGCGTGGTTGGCTAGTTGAAATGAAATGGCTTTTGGTATATATACTCTCGACACATGTGTCTTCTCGATCTGTTGCAATCAATCGGTGTACTCGTCAGCATATAATGACTCGATATAACGGCGCAGTTAACACAAAGTTGACGAGTGCCTCGATTATCGACGTGAACCGACGCAAATGCGCGACCCTTCGAGAGAATGGGCGAGGAAGAAACTGAAGCCGCGGCAGGAATCTGTAGAACTCATTGAACTCGCATTAGTCGCGACCGAGATGACGCTTGACCGGTAGGGCCAGACGATTGAAAAAGCGCAGGAAAATAAAAAAGAAAAAAGAAAAAAAAATAACTAGAAAAGTAAAGCTCGAAAAAAGGTCAATCGAAGCATTGCGGCGAGTCACGGAAGAGAGGGAGTGCGAGGATCAGAATTCATGCAACGGGTGGTACACGTTATGTAACTCTGCTTTGGAGGTCTTCCTTTCAGCTCCGCTGCTTGTTATCTCGTCCATGCCATGCCATGCAGCAAGTACAACGAGCGAGTGAGTTCCGATGGATGAAACGGGCAGGGTATCATCCAAGACTTTCTCGACAGCAAAAGCAAAAGTCTAGAAAGTTCCTTTTTCCGGACAATGGTGATTGATTGGATGAGATAGTTTGCTTGAAAAAAGAGACTTTGAGAAAATCAAATGAAGACTGGACGACAGAGGAATAGACGAACAGCAGAGATCGGATGAATTGCGACGATTTGACGATCGATATCGATCATAGTAATAGTAGTTAGTGATCTTACCTGCAGTTGTTGTGTTGATGTTGATCCTCTTTGTTCCCTTTCCTCGGTATGCACCCGCTCTGGCCAGACAATGCGATTGTCTGTATTCAGCCCCGAATATGATGAATCTCTTCGATGATTCTGCTTCCGGCTAGATGAACAGGAGCGACAGTCGATGAAGTGGTTTGAAGGAAGAGAACATGCTGTGCCGGGTAGAAGAAACAGTAATAACGAAGAAGGGAAAGGCTTGTAAGTAACGTAGTGGAGAAGGTCACCACCACATGGATTCGGCTAGAGTCAATTGCGAGCTTAACGAGGTGTATTAAGCTGTCTAACTCTGCACAAGTCGACTAGCGCTGGGTGTTGGATGAACCCGACTTGTTGACATGGACTTAGTTAAGTTAATGTGAGTTGGTTACTTAACTTACTTGACTGTTTTGAGAAAGTACCTGGCTGCACGGGCGGCGTAGTGAGTGGTTAGTTTTGCTTAGCTTCCACTTTCCAGTCAGTCTATCAACGCGCCACCACGCGGCAAAGGTCTATGCTAAGCATCCACGAGGAGATTCGTCTTGAACATACGTAGATAGGTGCAGAGGCAAGTCATTATATCAACAACTGAGTAATCGGATGTCGCACAGCATGGTTGTGCAACAAGCAGAACGAAGCTGAATAAACCGACAGCAACAGAGGCGCAACTTGTGGTCGTTCTGACAGGGTTCCCCGGTACGTATTCTATCCGTATTACCAATACAGTAATCTTACGTCCACACCACGTTTTGCTTTTTCAACATCCATCCTCGATCCGGATCAACATCCAGGTTTCGTTGTCGAACTTTGTATCATAACTATTGACTCTGCCTATGTACTTAGTAAGTATACACTATTTAACTAATGTCCGTGACTGTGGCATGTACGAAACCAATATTCTCCATAGATCAGACATGCATACCAGGATGATTGCCCTGATTGAGGCTGCTAGGCAAAACAGTTCCTCGGCAGGAATTCGTGGCGTACCCAAAGGTACGTATCGTCTCGGACATGGGTACAATCACGGCTTAGCCAGGGTGCTTCCGGCTTACGGAGTAACCGCTAGCTACTTACTGTCAGTGTGAAGTACATAGTAAACTGTAAATACTAAACGTCTAATTGACAGGGCCAAGTTAGCACTTCGTGCTTAGTTCACCTTACCAACATGGCGAGATCCACCCGAACGCCGCCCCCTGAAGATCGTCAGATGGTTAGACAGAGCCAGATCAATCGATAAGTTGACAACTTGACTTGAGATGGATACGCCAGTACGGTGAGTGTGAAAGAGAAAAGGTTTGAGCACGAGTCATGAAATTTGACTCCATGATGCTCGCCGTACGGACTATGGAGTCTTTGACATTGCCCATGGAGTAATACGGCATCGATGTTTCACCTTGCCGATCTTCATCCTGACTGAAGCTTTAAATGGTGTACGTTTCTACCTGTAACATCATCATACTATGGTACATTGGGGTTGCATGACTTGGAAAGAATATGCATGGACCACGACATACATACATACCTGCAACACGAAAGAATCAAAAGAAAAATCATCAGCAATCAAAATCCAATTCTGATCCCAGACTCTCGAAAAGGCATGTCGAAAGAATGCTCAAAAATCAGTCTTGTCAAATCCCTGCCTACAGAGTGCAGGGTACGGGATTACGGGGGTGTATGTATGTACGTATTATGGGGGCGGAAAGTGTACTGTGTATGTTGCAATACACGAGTGTATCACTACATATGTGGGTAACCCTATCTGCTGTTAGTATTACGTATCAGCCAAACCGCTGAGTACTCCGTACACAGTACACTTGCATACACAAACTCCAGGCCAAGGACGAATCAAAACCAGATGCTTTGCGTATATAATACCACGTCGTAACGTGTCGAGTATGAACGGTGGGGATCAACATGACCGTTGTAGGTTTAATCGCCGCGATCTGCACATGATTTATTTCCTTTTCTACTCTGTACCGCTACAGTGTAGAAGAACTTTCTTAATCCTGCTGCAGTCAGCATACAAGTTTGTATGTAGGATGTAGTTACTTGGCTACATAACTTAGGCAGTGCTACATAGTTGCCATGTTGCTTATTTAGATGTGCAGGCTGAAAGTAATGGATTTACATGGCTGACAGAACATCTTTTCTCGTCAGTTCCTGTTTGTATGAGCCGTTGACAACTTCAACTGGGGTATGGATTCCTTGACTAGGAAGATGATGCGTGTACTTATTCCCATTCTCCATACTCTTACCACGTAGAATTTTCAAGTCAAAGTCGAGACCACAATTTTCCTTTGACATTTCATCAGGTAACAATGAGGGCCGTGATTGGTATGACAAGGAGGGATCATCCGAGCCACGTGCCGTATACGGGTTTCATGCGGGTCTGATATCACATACAGTTATATGGACGTAATTATGTATGTTTTGTATGGGATATTCTTTGTCTATGTCCTCGCTTGTAGTGCCTAGTTCTCGGCATAGAATTGACATGACCAATTATTCTTCAGAGTTGATCGTCTATAGACAGCTTTACTTGATCCATGACTAGAAGTCAAATCGATAATAGCATAACTATCAACCACTCCGTACTCCGTGCGTATCGTAGAATACGTACCTACCGTACCAATTACCAACAGGCGTGTTTCAGCGCTCGGGAACGATGGATACAGGCAGGGAAATCATGTTTCGGATTTCCAATTGAACCAATTGCATTTCGTAGCGGAGTGGGGGGAACGGTCCACGGCTCAGCCGTAACATACCGGTAAGTATTACTTGTTAGGGGGCTGTCTCGGTATGTATTTTTGCATTGTTCTAAGATTTTGTCGATAGTCATATCATTGATCGTGATATAGACTATAGAGTAATGCTGTGCCGAAGATAGCGTAGGTAACAGATTTGTGTGGCGATGGGCACCGGCCGCCACTGCTCTAATGGTCTAGCATATGACCGCTTATCCTATGCTACTACGTAGAACGGTTACAGCATCGTATCCATGCATGGATTGAGAGAATCCCTTTTCATATGCGGAGTAGTTACGGCTGGAGGGTGGGAACGACTACGCTAAAGGCAGGCCTCGCAGCACTGAACAAAAATACTGAGACGAAGTTAAATTCACATCTATTATCGAACTGACGACAATAACTCGACTATTTGGGAAGGATGACTGACTCCGGATCAAGATGCAAAGCTAAGGACGCCATTCACAGGTAGTCGTACACATGGAGCGAAACATTGCTTCTGCTCAACATTTCTGCGGCGCCTTTCGAATCTCTCGACGATAAATGGATGGGATAGGATAAACGACAGTATGAATTTCGCATTCGGGTCTCTATGACTTTCCTCTAGATGCGCTCTATGAGATAGTTCCAACCGTTTCGCCCCAGAGAAAGACGATTTGCATTTGCTCCTTAGATCTACAAGGGGAAAGTTCCCCCTTCCGTAGTTGGGAACGACTTGCAGCGTGTAAAGCCAGTTTTCAGATTCCTGTTAATCATGACAGACCAGAGACCGACTTTTCATATTCGGACTTGCCCCTTCCTACTGCAGAATAAATTTATATATACACAGCTAAACGTTCTCAACTTGCTCCACCATCGCCTTCTGCTCCGATGTCCCCGGCCTGACGTTTGAAGCCGTCGGCCGAAGGCTGTAGAAAACCCGATTCTCGCAAAACAGGAGATCGACTTCTTCCAAAGACAGACCCTTCGTCTCCGGAATCATCAGCCAGACAAAAGGGATGGATAATGTGGTACAAGCAGCAAAGACAAAGTATGTTCCATACCCAATGTTCGAAATCATGTACGGCACGCTCCTTGCAATAACAAAGTTCATCAACCAGTGCGTGGCGACGCAGATACTTACTGCAAGCCCGCGCACTTGAAGAGGGTAGATCTCGGAGCAGATGATCCAGGGGACACCGGCCCAGCTGAAACAAAACCCTACTGCGAATAAGTATAGAAACACAGCTGCAGCATACGAGGTGCCAGAAATTGGACCACCAGCTTTGGGTTCGATGCTTTGAATCTTGACGAAAGCACCAATCAGCCACATGGAAATAGCCTATTACTCGTTAGCCAGTCAACAACTTGGAGTAGGAGATTTCAGAGTACTGACCATAACGGCACTACCGACGATTAACATGGGTTTCCGGCCAAAGCGATCCACAACGAAATACATGGCAAAAAATACAGCAACCAATCTGACGATCCCATAGACTCCCGTGGATATCAAGGCTGTCCTGGTCCCGGTGAGTCCAAATGAGTGGAAAATACGAGGCGAATAGTAGTTGATCGCATTCGACCCAGCCATTTGGAAGAAGATCATGATCACAACGCCAAGGAGCACGCGGTATCTTATGCCGGGTTGTATGATCTCCTTTACGGAAGACAAGGCCCCATCCGAGCTCATGCCCCGTTCAATCTCTATTTGCTGGAAGATTTCATTGGTCTCGAATTGCAAGGCTGGATGATCGCCTGGTAACTCTCGGAGCAGCGACAGCACCTCAATCACGCGTGCTCTACCGTGAACTTTGGCCATCCAGCGAGGGGACTCTGGCATGAACCATAGGCCAATTAAAAGGAGCCCGCCGGGGATTAGCTGTAGAGCGAACGGAGTCCTCCATTGAGCCGATGTGGGTGCCATATGTTGTTGAACGCCAAAATTGATCCAAAAGCCCAAGCACGTACCAACCTGCACACCAATCTCATAGATACCAACTAAGCGACCTCGGATCGCTGGTGGTGCACACTCCGCAGTGTACAGTGGCACTAACATACTGGCAGCACCGACACCCTGCATCCAGTTAGTTGTGATTAAGGTTAAGACGAGACGGTATCTTGGGCGACCTACCAATCCGCCAACGAATCTACCAACGAAAATAACAGCCTGACTACCTGACGAGGCAACTTGCATGATCGAGCCGACGACGAAAGCTATCGCGCCCAGAGCCAATGCGGTTCGCCGGCCAAATCTGTCTCCAAGTGGCGCAGCAGCCAATGAACCGAAGAAGCATCCAGCCTGGAGCAATGAGACAATATTGGCTGCAAATGCATTCTGCGTGGATTCAGTGGCGTCAATGAGCCCAAAATCTCTGAGGAGAGAAAGTTAGTCGATACCACCCACGACCACGTTGGTTGGATCAAGCAAGGAGTTACTTTTTGAATGGATCGAGGCCAATGGATGTTCCTATGAATGCCAGGTCGTAACCAAACATTAAAGCACCCATGGAGGTCACAATTGCAAGAACATACACACGCTTTGCGTGTGACGTGTATTGTGTCGTATCGTTTGTGAGGTTAGCCATTGTGAGAGCCTAGAACTGACTGTAGCGACCGAGAATATGACTTTCGAAGAACGTGCTCTGGACCTTTTGACCTGATGGACAAAACCATCTTTTATATGCGAATCCACGAACTCCGCATTACCCCAGATCCAAAGTCTGAATAAGGTTTTTGCGATCAGAACCAGCCGCGGAGGATATGGGGAGTCTCTACCGTGGAATTACAGTTCCCGCGGCGAGCGAGTTGCCGGCGTCGTGATATTCGAGTATAGTCATGCCTATAACCAGCATGGAGCAAGCCCCTTTCCCGGGTTGTTTCCAATATTGAGTATTGGAGAAAGATCCCCGCAATTTGGATGATTGCGGGGGGCTTCAAAGGGCCTTTTTTCTGAACCGAAGAAATCTCCCTGCTGCCGAAAAGCCTGGGTTCTACAGCGGCAAATTCACGACAGCTGAATGGGATCGGTGGTGCTACATCGACAACGTCTAAAGGCGAGATCAAAGCGACCATATATCGATACATTGGTACAGGTTGACCCAGACCGACCAAGAATCAACACGACTGGAAACTGCGGCAATATTGCCTCCGGGGTCGCAGGGACTCGCCTTTCTTTGACAGCAGGCTTTTGTAGCCTGCCATGGTGGAATTGTTTCAGGCATGGACTGAGCAAGAATCGTGAAAGGCGAAAGAACTGGAGCCAGTTCCACGGAGTTAGAGGGTTTGGGGCATCGCTGGCTCATTGATGAACAACTCTCTCACTTTCCCCGGCCAGTACCCCATGTCGCATTTCGAATCATCCCCGTTTAGCTATTCAGAGACAACGTAGTCTCTATCATACTCACGTTCTCCACCACATTTTCCGCCTATTTTCAAGCATGATTATTCATAAAGCAGCTATTCGCTGCTTCTCCAAGATATGCCTGAGGCCACGGCATGCTCCGGGATCAGTCACTAAGTATAAAGAGGCGGCCAGACCAAGCACACACAAATCTGTTACCTAGGTACATACAGAGTACTCGACCGAAGATGTTAAAAATCGATGGCTATGCCGTTTCAATGTTGGCATCTGAGAAAGAGGAACGATATGTCCATAATACAATCAATCAATGCCTAAGCTTCCAGGCTCAAATCAAATATAATTGGCTCCTCGTATGCGCCAGAAAATTACTCGTCTTCCAATCCGTCACCAACATGTGTCCCGGTTTATGTGCCATGACCGTTCCTGCAATAGCGTTTCGTTCAAGCGCTTTTTCGACTGCGAATTGAGGTGTCACGCCGCAGCCCTATCCCCTCGTCAGATACGAAACATTCTGTATATCGCTGATAAGACGGGGTAGAGGGGGTTGATACATACCCAAAAAACAGGAACATCCCCTTCCCTCACAACCTGCGCATCCCCATAATCCACTTTCGCCAAATCCTCCACTCCAATGAGTTTTGCGCCCTCCCAGCCCAAAGCAACGGGCTCCCCATGCGAAGCGAGAAATGGCCTCGTCACATCTCTGACTTGTTCGATTTCGTCTGGTTTGTATAATCGCATACTTACTACGTAGGTACTCCCATGAAAGATTCCAGCAGGCAACAACGGGATGGTGGTTTGATACATCGCGACTGTTCGGGAATCTTCTTGATGGCAGACCCTCAACCCGGCTTGGGTAAGGGCTTGCTCGAAGGAGAATGAGCAGCCGATTAGGAAGGCGATGTGGTGGTCTGTCCAGGTGGAGAGGAGGTTTGATTTTGTTTCGATTATTACTTTATTTTTCCCTTCGTAGCTGTCGTCGTCAACGGTGCGGAAGATGTGGTAATACGGCACATCAGTGCGAATATCGAAATCGCTATCCTCAATGACAGAAACGTCTGGAGAAGTAGGTATTATCTTCCTCGGATCACCCACAGGCGTCCAGCCCAGAATCGGACACGGCACGGGATTCCGGGCACATAGCATACGGAAATCATTTGCGTAGTCGGAGTGTAGGACGATGAGGTTTGCTTGCACGTAGTCGCCTGCTAGACCTGAGGTGGTTTCTACGAGGTTGTGTCGACACAATAGACGCGCTTTGTGGGCGGGGGAGAGGGGGAGGGAGTCGATTTCGGCGCGTGTTGGCATTTTTGCTTCTTATGTATATGGGATAGTTGGAATAGATTTTTTGATGGTTTATTTCATCGCAATCCCACGTGGGAAGTGAAGGTAGTTTTATATGAACCCCAGATCGGCAAGATCAGATCTAGGCCGATATAGAGTCAAAGCGCGGAGGTACCTTTTAACGACTATGTAGATATCAGATCGATTGGGCGAGTTAGGCGACTAGAACGGATACCTAGGTACTATCCATATGCTAGCTAATTAACCAACTGGAAGACGAATTTCCATATATGCCTTGAGCCGTACTGGGTAATCATGTGGACTTGGATCTTATCCCGGCGATGCTGCGTATCAGAGATGGTTCGGTAAACTCGGGATTCTTGCCGAACGGGAGATATTCAGATGGTTGAATGTTTGTTGATAAGACCTTTCCCAGATATAGAAGTGATGGGGAAGAATTAGAATCATGCTTTCTAAACCAAAGCTGTTCTGGCTTTGCGTCTCGTACCTAGGTTTTTAATAGGCACCGATGTGAATGAAAATAACATGACTATGGCTGCTGATTGATAAGACGGTCAGATATATTGAAAAGAGTTTTGGTCAGGCTGATCTTTCCAATCGGCCCGGGAAATCGCGCTCTTTTTATGTTCTGCAGGTAATTTTAGTTGATGGCATTGTAGTTATATATCGTAGTACACTGAGCATTGAGCACAGACCGTCATCTTGATCATGTCTGGGTATCGTACAATCAGACGTATATGTATCCTGAGTCCTCGATTCACAACGAACACAATCTCCATGCAGTCCAATTACAAAAACAATGAACAACAATATCTACATAATCACATCAAAACCAACATCCTCAAAAAGAGCCAACAGGTGAATCTCGCATAATCCAATCGCTGCTGCCAGCCTACATCTCCGAATCTCGATCCCCAACCCACCAATCAAACCTCAGTAAACCACTGACTCAGTGCGAGGGGAGTTCTATTCCCGATGAAAAAGCGCTGAATCATACGAACCAACTAGAGGCTATGTCATGTACTCCGCGCTTTTTGCATTTTACCTACTACCTAAATGCGTTCGGACAAATTTGGTGCGTTTATGCATGGGCTTTTTGCGTTCTGATTCGATGATACATACCTATTTACGTGAAAAAAAGGGGATTCAGGAGCGGGTCGGACTGGGGCCGATGGCGCGTTTGGCGATCTATGGTCATTGCTCAAGGGCTCAGACATCCCAGATGCATCTCCTATTCATCATTCATTTGGATACGGGCTAGCTTGGCTGTCTTGTTTTCCTGATATGTTATAGGTACGCATTAACCTAACCTTGGAAAGGAGGAGTTACCGGTAATGCTAAGCCCGGATGTTGGTCGGATAAAACCCGAACGCTGGCACTGATTCATTGGTATCTAAAACCTACAAGGTAAATGGTGTGAATGAAGACTGATTTCTAATTGAGTATGTTGTTGAAATCAGGCTGGGAGAATACCATATAAGAAAGTTGGCAGCTGTTTAGTCTTTCATGATCAAGTATTGAAACAGATACTGATTACGATAGACAGACCAACTCATTCAAGATGCAGGACCTCGAAAGCCAACGTACTTCTCTCGATGAGAAGACCCTAACCGGGACTGTCGACCCATCGATTTCTGAATCAAACAATGCTGAAAAAACAGACGCAGCAGCAGGCCCCAGGGACGACCAAACCGACAAAAAGGAAGAAGTACCAACCGCAGACGTCCTCTACCCAGTCACAGACCTCCACAAGGGCATCGTCGGCTGGGACTCCCAAGACGATCCCGCCAACCCCCAAAACTTTGCTGAATCACGCAAATGGGTTCTCTTGGGTCTGGTGAGTTCCATGACGTTTGTGACGCCATTGGCGTCAAGCATGTTTGCGCCTGCCGTCAAATATGCGGCGGTGGATTTCAAGGTCACAAATGAGACGTTGCTTTCGTTTAGTGTTACTATTTATTTGTTGGGGTATACGGTTAGTTCTCGCCATTCATGGACGAATCGAGAAGAGACGGTTGTGCTAATGATTGCTTCAAGTTCGGCCCCCTCTTTCTAGGACCCCTCAGCGAAATCTACGGCCGCAGAATCGTCTTGAGCTGCGCAAACTGGTTCTTCGTCGTATGGCAGATTGGCTGTGCGCTCTCCCCCAACATTTCGGCTCTTATCGTATTTCGATTGCTGGCTGGTATTGGTGGATCGGGCTGTCTCACGTTAGGCGCAGGCGTGATTGCAGATTTGTTCCCCCTGACGGAACGTGCTAGAGCAACCGCGCTTTGGAGTATGGGTCCGTTAATTGGACCCGTTGCCGGGCCTATCTGTGGCGGATTCATTGGCGAAACGATTGGATGGAGATGGGTTTATTGGGTGTTGTTGATTGTGGGGGGTTCGTCGGCGATTGGCATTGAGATACTCAACTGCGAGACGTATGCACGTGTCCTTATCCGGTGGAAGATTGAAAGAATAGCCAAGGAGCTGGGTCGGGATGATTTGCGAAGTGGCTATGAAAGTGAAGAGCAGAGTCGGAATCGTCCGACGCCGGGGCAAGTGGTGATGCAGGGACTCAAGAGACCGGCGATCCTATTCTGCAAGTCGCCCATAGTCTTTCTCCTGTGTACATACATGAGTCTGTTGTATGGGCTATTGTACCTCTTCTTCACCACCATTCCGTCCGTGTTTGAGACTCAATACGGCTTTTCGTCTGGTACATCGGGTTTGGCCTACATCGGACTTGGCGCTGGCTTCTTTGTAGGGTTACTGATTGTCGGCGTTACCAACGACCGCATCATGCTCAAAATGATGAACAGCAACAACGGCAAATATGAGCCCGAAATGCGTCTGCCCACGATGATCATCTTTGCCGCCATCGCACCCATCAGTTTCTTCTGGTACGGCTGGACTGCCGATAAGCACGTCCACTGGATCGTACCCATTATCGGCATGTTTCCTTTCGCTGTGGCCATGATGGGGCTGTTTCTGCCCCTTCAGACCTACACGATTGATTCGTACCCGACATATGCAGCCTCAGCGGTGGCATGTTTGACAGCCACGCGTTCACTATTTGGGGCGCTGTTGCCGCTTGCTGGACCTGAAATGTTTGATGCCTTGGGACTGGGATGGGGGAATTCGTTGCTGGGGTTTTTGGCGTTGGCGTTTGTGCCGATTCCAATCCTGTTTACGAGGTATGGGAAGGTGATTCGGGAGAAGTATCCTGTTGATTTGGACAGATATTAGAGTCGGTTCGTGTGTTGCCAATAGATATCAGTCCTGTAATATAGATATTCATATAGACATCTCTTTTCTTATAGTATTAATAAAGTACTGCCATCGAGAAACAAGCCTTCGCCAATCCAGAGGTACATCGTGGTACATGGGGGTACATATAGAGCGACAGACCGGAAGCGTCGGCAGCCTCCGCGGAACAAAAGAAAACCGATTTCTGCACTAAAATTATGATTGCTGACTCAGCACAATACGAATGTCTGATTGGTTAATCGGAAATAGCTTAATCAAATTAAGCTTAGCGCCAACCACGCCTGGATTAGGTTAATTGGATGAATAAACCTCATGTTCAAACTTGAAGTCAGACAATCACATCAAACATCAAACATCACAGCCAGTGTAACAGCCAGAGTCCCACAGAATATGAATATATTCTAGATCTGTTGATTAAGGAAAATGTCTACCGCCCGCAACACGAGCTTGCTCTCTTCTTCAGAGAAAAAGCGGCTGCGGGATAGAAAAGCGCAGCAGACATTGCGCGAAAAACGTCAAAATCGTATGATGGAACTGGAAGCCCGAGTGGCTTTTTGTGAGAAGAATCATGGGGGAGAAAGTGCTCAACCTGAGATTCAACAATTGATTCAGGGACGGGTTGGAGATGAGGGTCAGGATATGCAGAAGTTGCTTGATACGGTGGAGAAATTGCGACTGGAGAATAATCGCTTGCGCGAGCAGCAGGAGAGTCTGCGCCGGATGGTTGGGTCATGGGAGTCGAGCGATGAGCAAAAAAATCTCGATGTCAAAGGCCAGAAAGAACGGAATGACGAAAAACATGGAATTAGGGCTACGTGTGGCCGGTATGGAGGCCGCGCAGTGTCCGAGATTGATTATCGGACGTCTTCCAGTCCCGCTATTGACAACCAATATCAAATGGCTAGTACGACCTCTGCCAGCCCAGCAGCAATGCCGATGAGCAGAACGGACTCAGCACCTCTGTTCGGCGTATCAGCCCCAACACTATCGACATCACTATACCAGTTCGCAGACTCAATCACTTCACCACAAAACCTCCCTCCCAGTCCACACCCGATCATTCATTTACCATCTCCACCCGCTGTATTATCCTCAGTCCCCACCTGGTGTCGCGTACCACGCAACACCTACGAAACCAACAACACACGTGTCTTTCCTCTGATATCATCACGCTGGTTCTCACATCCGGAGCTCATAACTCCCTGCCCCTTACAACCATCCCCTCTGGACTTACTACACGGCACACGCCGCAACTTCCTAGCAAACTACATCCATGACTCAATCCGGCTTCGCGCCCTACGAGACGCCGAATGCCTCGCCTTTGGTTATTTACTATACAGCTACAGTAAATGGCGCGTTTCCCCCACCCCCGCAACATTCGCCCGCCTCGCACCCTTCCAACACCCGCTCCCCATCCAACTCGAGCAAGACCACTTCGGTGGCATAGACATGATAGTCTGGCCTCAGATGCGCGTCAACATGATCCGGCACTGGGGCGATATCGATTTGTTGGAAGTATTCGACTTTCTAGCGGCATGCATGAAGGTTCGCTGGCCGTGGAATAAGGATATGTTGGAGCGGGATGCAGACGACAAATTGCAGGTGCGAGAGGATTTTAGGCAGATTTTTACTAGTGAGGATGGATGGGGATTGACGGCGGAGTTTATTGATCGGTATCCGATGCTGCTGGAGGGGATGGATGTGGAGGCGTTGAGGTTTGAGATTACGTTTCCGACTGAGATGTATTCTTATTGATTGTTAATACGTTGTAACTATTGATAGATAATGTCTTAATTCACAATATGAGATTTAATCGCTCTATATCAGCAGTATGGGATGACATCATAACAGTAGAAATATGTTGAATCCATTTACGATGACGATTAGGTCAATATCATCTCAACAAAGTCCCAAACAGAAAGAGGCCAGAAAACACAAACCCCAAGATCCAGAACACCACAAAAGTGATCAATTCAAACACATTATCCACATTATAAATTTAATACATCAGATTGTAGATTTTTGAGATACGAAAACCGGGCGCCCAATCGATCCACAGAATCCTTGCTGATTGGTGTTCTTTTGAAGACTCGCACAGCATGGAGTCATTGCCGAACGCAATATTTTCTCATGTGGTAACAACCTTGGAAGTAGTAGAATGTAAGGAGGGTGGTCATCCTTGCTGAGGGGTACCTTCAATATCAGTGGTCTAATAGAAAAAATCATCTATACCGGTAAGGTCTCGCTATGGCAATGAAATTAAAGTATCCTTGTGGTGTGATGTTTGTGTTGAGGATTGAACAGTCAATGACACCGGCTGATCGAGAATCAATCTTGGACCTATCGTTTGATGTAGCACCGATCGGGCATTGCTTTTCCTTCTTATTCTTTTTTTCTGAGTTGCATCACCTGCTTGCTGCAAATTAGGACGTTGATATCGATCGTTATTCAGCATGCGTTTACTGGTTGTTCGAGACTCTGTCGTTTGCATACCCGTTGGTTCATGTGCAACATCAAGGGCAACGGCCATGGCACGTTAGGTTCATCATGTACAGTCATTATACTTATAGGTAGACATTTGGACTCGGTCTTCTATAGCATCTGATCTCGTACTTCTTTCACGCAAATACGTAAATAAAATTAAAAGTCTACAGTGCACTGAACACACTGATTCCAAGGTTGAATATCTTTCTATCAGGACGGGATCTGACACTCAATATGCCAGACCCTTAATTATGTATGAACGCGAATCAAATCCATCCATCAATTTCGCCATTTGGTTTGTCTTTCCCTTTGATCGTACATAACAGTCTATAGCACAGAAGAGAGAGCTTACATCCGCGCAAGCCTCCAGGGCTGGATGCGAGTGATGAGTATGTATACCGAAGAAGTTGTTGAATTGCAATATATCCCTCAAAAAAGCCTGCATTGTTGTTCGAGTAGACTTCTGAGAAGCCAGTACTCTCTAGCACCTGAGGTATGACCCCGTGGAAGCCTTCCACAGCCTTGCACCCCCATATCAGTGCAAATCGGTCAACAGCACACATTCTACCCACTCTAGGTAACTAATCAACCATGTCAACAACTTCAGCTATAGCAGCACCATCTACCTCATCCTCTAAGTACCATTATTTCTTTATCTGGAAGTATGTGCATAGGTCTTGATTTATTTAGTGAAGGCATACGGCCTACAACTAGAAGTAAGAAGGTAAATAACCAAGGGCAAACGAAATAGTTGAAGAAACAGTCTGACTAGTTACAAAAAAGGTAGACAAGGACTAGTCACTATATAAATTAAAAACAGCCGTTTGTCGAAAGACAACTGTCAAAAGAAGCGAAAGTATGAAATAACAAACAAAATGGCCCGACATATGGCTATGCAAGTCCCCGGATTATGGACGTGAAGAAGTTGTGGCGTTGTTGAAAGAAGGTAAATAGTACACATTGCGAATCGAATGAGCTCTTGGTTTTTGTTTTTGCTGCTGCGATTGTTGGGCCAGGACAATAAGGGAAAACACGGTTGGATTAGATTGTACTGAATTCTTGTGCGTCGTTAGATTTCGTGGGTTCGTGTTTTTTTGTTGTCTCAAGGCTAGGCGTTTAGAGGTTGACTGGAATGATGGTGCAACCGAGGTTGAGGTTGACCAGGCCGACCTATAGAACATATTAGAATGGGAAATGGCAGGGCAGGAAAGCTGACTTACCTGGTTGGTGTTCTCGCAGCAGGCAGTGACTGCACCCTGGCAGACGTTGCCGTTGAGAGCGTCAACAAGAGAGGTGGTGATGGGAGTGCCTGTAGTCAAGTTAGTCTAGTGTAAACCACACATTGATACAGGGCAAAAAGGTGTACTGACAAGTCAATCCAACTTGACCTTTCTGCGTAGCATCCCCGTGATCAAGACCGGCAGCATTCAACGCATTCAAAACATTCGAATTGTCCGTGCTGTCAACAGTGTCACAGCAGTGAACTGAAGTTCCAGCGGAGCATTGCTTGTTGTCGACGCTAGTACTCTGCGGAGCCGGAGGAGGGTTAGACACTGTTGTGGTAACGGGGGGAGCAGCAGGAGGAGGAGAGTAGTATTCAGCAGGCGGAGATGGAGCAGGTGCAGTGGTGGTTGCAGGTGCAGGAGCAGGGCAGACATCGGCGCGGACAACAACGACCTTTCGCTCAACTTCGACGGGGACTGCGAGAGCAGCAGCTGCGAAGACGCAGGCGGTGATACAGGCAAAGTTGAAATGCATTTTGATTGTTGGGTTGTGTTAAGGATTAATAGGTTATTGATTAACGAGTGTGTCGAGTTGGTCAACGAGTGAATGGTAAGTAAGAACGAAGAGAATTGCTTGGCTTTTGTTTGGGATGATGGAAAGAAGATGTGAGATCAAGGTCGACCATGATGGTCTTTATATACACATTCCCGACGAACAAGACCTGACCTGAAGACATCAACCCGCCAATCATCAAGGGAGGACGCAGGGTTAGGGGTCTGTCTTTGCCAAAAACAATAGTAGACGCCACAGATACTATGGTTGAAGTCTAGAGCTCACAGAGCATGCTGTAAGGAGGGTACTCCTGGATGTAGCAAACCGAAAGTTGGCATATAACTCTTAGCTGTTGTGGATCATGGTAATAATTGGTGCATCAAGTTCCCCTTTGGAGCGCAGTATACCAGAACCTCATACAAATTCATCGCCATATCTGATTTGTGAGCAAGAAATCAACCGTGGTGCCACTCTATATGACTGACTTCCGACTAAGATTTACGCGTCAACCATCGATATACGTTCATTGAGCTTCACTTAGACGGCTGGAAATGATAATGGCCCTACTGACCCGATTACCTAGGCATTGACCAGTAAAGTTCCATAACTCATATTATGTAGAGACTGATCTAGATCTAATTGTATGGTAGCTCATATCTTACTGATCATGCACGCTAAAATTGGACCTGACAGATTGTCCCGATCGGGTAGTTAGCCCTAAGACATTGCTGCAAGGGAGGACGAATTATCTTTCCCCCCTCTTTTATACGTCTTCCTCGGCAATAAGACCTGTGAAGTTAATTTCGGTCAATAATTGAAAATACCGAATCGGAGAAAATCAAATCCAATGGTTTGAGTTTAATATTGAAACTGTTCCAACTGTCCGAAATCTCGTCTGTACATATGCCGATTTGTTCTACACCGCTATTATCGTCTTGCTTGGAAATGGAATTGAGTCTTGGTTTGGTTGAAGAGAAGAATTACTGATATCAACTGTAATATGCTATTATTGTTTGTACAATATACAAGGCATAGTCCGGCTGGAGGCTGCTTTAGCGAGCTAGGCATGACCAATATCCACACGGTCCACTGAAAGGTAGAATAACCCTTCCTCCCAGGTCACATGTACGGGTATAATGAGCTTAGGGGTCAAACTTGTACGTATAGATGAGGATCTAGGGAGCGACCATGCAAGGCCACGCTGCTTAGGTACACTTCCCTATATGGTCTGATTGGAAAATGTCGGTTTGAAATTTCAGAGGGCGTCTAAATGTACGTACATATCACTTGATTCATCGAAAGGTGTGGACCTAATTATTTTTTCTTTATTCCTCCATGGGCGTCGCTCTAATCATCCTCGACAACTTGCGCTACAGAAAAGCAAATTGCCTTGGGACGAGATATGTTCGCATCAACCTCCACCTCTTCAACGCAATACGATTCACACGGTATCATTCAATATGATATCCGCAGCTTGCTCTGCCATAGCATAAACACAGTTTTGAAGATGTCCCGCCAGCGGAACAGGAATCACACTGGCATCTACAACCCGGAGTCGGTCCACCCCCTTTACTCGCATGGACGTGTCCACTACTTTGCCCATTGATAGAGTACCGGCGGTATGAAACATGGTCCTACCAGGTAATTAATTGATTAGCATAGAAGCCTGGAACGAAGAAGGAGGCTATTGAATTACCCAGGATGACTACGAATTTTCTCGTCAAGATCTTCGTCGCTAATCTCCGCGGAGACTGCTTTGAGACCATCGCCTACAGTCTCGCTGTCGATGATCGCCCTTCCAGCATCTGTCTCCCGAAATACTTGGTATAGTTTTCGCATACCTTCCCTCAAAATGTATCGATCGGCTTCTGTGGCCATGTAATTCGGGTCCACCAGAGGTGCAGTACGAGGATTTGTATCTGCTAATTTGATAGAGCCTCGAGATGTTGGAAGCATGCAGATGACAGAGGTCATGATATGAGTTCCGTCAGGAACGAGTGTTGGATTCTCAGCGTTTTGAGCAACATACATAATCCAGGTTTCATGGTGGCTGCGCTGTGAAGCCACTCTATGAGCCTCTGGATTATTGTTGTTGCCATCTGCGGTCAATGCATTCAAAAGACCTTGTTGTGGTACAGACTGTGTGATGAAGAAGTCCACCGGATTCCCCTTGAAATAATTTGGATTGTTGAATGCCGGTGAACCGATGGATAGCCCTTTTTCGGGGTTCTTGAGTTTCCACCACTGGAAGACACTGATGTGATCGTGGAGATGGCGGCCAACATCTGGAACGTCGAGAACGACATCAATTCCATGGTTTTGTAACTCGCTCTTTGGACCCAAACCGGACAGCATAAGAATCTGCGGTGAGCGGAATGCGCCTGCAGAAACGATTACTTCTCGTCGGGCAGTAATAATGGTCGCTTCATTGTCGGCCAATTCTATAGCAGTGGCCACTTTATTGCCATCTATATCCTGAACGATGACTTGTTTTACGAGCGTTTCGGTCATGATATCAACACCGTCCAAAGGATACACAAGAGGGGCCACAATCCTGTTCCCATTCAAGCGGTTCTCAATCATGTCGGCCACTCCAACGGGATCCCCATCGTTCATATCCTCATTGAAAGGAACGCCCGTGGCTGCCCAGGCAGCTTTGATCTGCTCACGAAGAGGATATCCTCGCAAATTCGACGGAACCATCTGAATCGCCCCGCCGAATCCATGAATTTTAGTATCGCCGTGAAGTTCATAGAAAGTTTCGATCTTGCGGAAGTAGGGGAGAAAACCGTCATAGCTCCAGCGGTTGTCCTTGACCACTTCACCCCAGTGATCATAATTTTGTCTGTCGCCTCGTGTCCAGGCACCTTTGATTTGACTTAGTTAGGACATACAAAATCGACTTCCTCTGAGCTTATACTCACCCGCATTGATAGCCGTGCTTCCACCTAATGCCTTGCCAGCAGCATTTGCAACGACACGGCCACCCAGATGCTGCTGTGGTACGGTCTGGTACTGCCAGTTGAGCTCAGTTGCAAGCAATGGAGCCCATTGCGAACCATCCAGGACATCAGGACGCCTGCTAACGTCGGAGCCAGCCTCGACAATCACGATTGAAAGACAGGGATTATCTTGACTAAGGCGAGAGGCAAGGACACATCCAGCTGTGCCACCTCCAATAATCACGTAGTCATATGATTTTGATGACATTTTCTCTAGCTTTTCTCGCTGGTATGGTACTGCTTTCAGTCACGGATGAATGGTCGTTGTGTTGAGTCCAATCCCAATTTGGACTGATCTGTAGTTGAATGTGTGGTAGAAATATACGGCTGCTTCAAAAAGCCGGGGAACCATGGTAATCTCAGGTAGTTTAAGACTCGCTAGAAGTGATTTAATCCTCAATTAATATACTTGTGTACATGGTAATTTATCACATGGTAACACAAGGCAGTGTTCTCTTTTCTTTGTTCTCAAGTAGCCCCCTGTTCTCATGAGCCAACCAAGGGCTGCATATAACAACTTGGGTGTACCATAATTTGGCTCACACCAACTTATCTAGGTCAACTGATTAGAGATAGGATTGGGTTTGCATGAATTGAATGGGAAATTCTATAAATAGGTACAGCCAGATGTTAATCAAATTTGCAAAGACTTATTTAGATGCGATTCAGGAGCATGCTGGAAAGGAGTCTGGATATAACTAAGATATATTTATAGATAGGTACCTCGAACGGGGAAAAATCATGACTCATCCCAGAAATTGTGTGAAGTATATCGATATATCGGATATCGTTGAGTTTGCTTCATGCAAGATAGACTGTGATACACATGGCCCATTACTTGTTAAAATGAAACTTCGAGGTAAAAGTTAGAAGACTAGAATATAATTCAAAGTGCTGTCATAAATGCGCTAATAGACATAAACATTAAGACTATGAAAGCTAAAATACAGTAATAGACAAACAAGTGACATGAAAGGAAAGAGACTTTTGGTCGTCGAATAAAGAATTGAATAGCGGAAGATAACGCACCGAGAAACATGATGTTGATGATAAGTATAAAAGATCTCAAGGGTTGATATGCATCAAATTGACGGGCGTTTATTCCGTTTGTAAAAGGTTATGCTCACAAAAACAACCCACATGCGTAGCTCATTCATGTATCCGACATAGCATGATCGAAGGGGCATAGAATCAAGAAAGGCAAAAGAGTTAAACAATATCCATAAAGAAGACGTTACTCTGGCTAACCCGGCGTGGGAAAGAGAGGGAAAGTACGATCAAGGAAGAGACATTGCTTCAATTATCGAGACCTGGCGATAAATTATAAACAGACGCAAACGCCAGGGAACTTTGATACAATGACAATGGAAATTGACCGAACTCAACTAACTCGCAACACGTTAAAGCTGGAAACCAATGATGGCCATGGCACCAAGGACAACGGCCATGCCGGACATCTCCATGCGGCCGGCGGCACCGGTGTAGGCAGGGGTCACACCAGTTGAGGAGCTGGATGGGCGGGGAACAACGCCGGTAGGAGCGACGGCAGGACCGCTGGCGGCAGGAATGAATGTGGAGGGAGCAGTGTTTCCGGGGCAGTAGGTCGAGGTGCTGGTTCCAACAACGTAGACGGTGCTGGAAGCGCCAGCGACAGGTACAACGGCGGCGGAAGAGGCAGCGGCCGCTCCTGGGACAACAACGGAGCTAGTAGTCCAGGAGATGGTCTGAGGAGCGTCGGTGGCAGGGCCAGAAGGAGCAGGACCGCTGATGGTCGAGTAGGAGGTGACAGTAGGAGCCACGCCGGTGGGAACAGTTACAACTCCACTGCCAGTAGGGAGGCCGGTAGTGGGAACGGCAACAGTAGGGATGCCGGAGGTGGGAGCAGTAACGGTGCCGACGACAGAGCTAGTGGCAGAGCCCTGCTTGCAGTCGGCGTCTCCCAAAACAGCAAGGCAGAGGTTGATAGGAATGTCAATGAGACCATCACTCGCGGAGGCTTGTTGGTTGCAGGTGACGTCGCCGAGGACAGCAATGCAGATGTTGATGGGCACGCTGATCAAAGAGCCCTGGTCGCTGGAGGCGCTGGAAGCCTGCTGGCACTTGGCATCACCGAGAGCAGCGATACAGGCGTTCAAAGGGACATCGATCAATCCACCGGCAGCAGAGGTAGTTTGGTCGCAGGTGGCGTCACCAAGGATACCGGCACAGAGACCGATAGGAATGCTGATGAGGCTCTCTTGAGCAGCAACAGAGGCGGCAAGAGCAAGGCCGGAGAGGATGATGGAGTTCTTCATTGTGAAATTATTTAAGAAACTATTCAATTTTGAGAATAAAAGCGGTAAATTAGATTGGTTTTTCAAATCAACGAGTGGATGCTGGGTATCGCAAAAACGAGTGGTTGCTTAACGCCAACGAAAGACGAGTTTGGAGTCGAAAGAGTGACTGGAGTGAACGAGTTTGAGTGGTTGAGGAAGGAGAAAGAAGATTGGAGAGCGTGGGAATGAATGCTATTTTGTAGTTACTGGATCTACTACGGACAATTAAAGAAAGCTAAGCCTTGTCCTCGGCCCCTGGGAGGAGAAAGGAGAAAGATTGACCATTCGGGCGTTAAGATTAGGGCTTGTACGAGTCGGGTTCAAAGAGTCTGAAGCTAGTCTACTCCGTAGTTAACTTACTGAACTGGCCTGGATTGTGAATAAGACCGACTGAACTTGTTCTTAGTATGCATTTAGTCAAGTCGTAAAGCTCAATTAAAGAGAATGCACAGCCAATTGAAGTTGAGGACTTAATGTCAGCTTGATATCGACGATTGTCAATAAACGCGTGCACCTGCATTGTCATGTACTCAAGACATGGTCTAGGCTTGTCGATGTGGACATGCCATGCCCTGGGCAAGTGTGACTCCGACGATCTATGGCATATGCACATTGTATAGGTCGCCGTTACGACTGGGAACAGCGTGCAAATCAGACAGATCACAAATATTTATTAAGCCTCCCTAGCTACTATTGAAGGAAGTGCGTCCCGAGGTCCGTTGTTGGATGCTTGACAACCAAAAATAGAGGGCAATTTGCATCCAAGATGTTACTCCGAGAAAGCCGTGGATTTGGATATCCTGGTCAATGGGATCTACATTTTGGTACAAAGCTAGACACGAGGCCAAACTCTGCCAGTTCATTCTCCTGCATGATCCGCCTTTTTTTCTTTTTCATTATCTTTGTTGCAATTGAATTTTTGATCAAACCGGCGTACCGAGATAGCCACGAAAAACACATGCAAAATCGATTGATTGAATGTCTTTTTTTTCTACTCAGTAATGCGTTCTCAAGCGGAGGCGTCGACCGAACCTCGGAGCATCGGAGCGCCACACGCCTGTTGCCGGACCGCTGTCTCTGCATAAAAACGAGAACAAGTTGTACAGATATCACGAGTCAGCACTCTCCATGCTGTGATTCTGCAGAAATCACTACGTATGAATTACGGCAATGCAATGATGCTTGCTTAAGCGGTGCAGATGATCGACAGGGACAATAACCACAATTTGCAAGGCGATGGGATGAGATAAAAACTAGGAAGCACCCCAGCTTGATTAAAAACGCGGCGGTGGTACGAAGATAGCTACGCGAGCCCTAAAGGCTGACCATTACTTCTTTTGGTCCGTAGTTTCTTGGGGCTTGCACTGATTAAGAAAAGGGGGACACAATGCACTGACTATGTGGAGGGAGGATATCCACAGCCCTTCAGTAGCTCCGCGCTATACAAAGACATCCAATATTGAGTCGAGATCTACATGGGAAGTCTTCCGAATCTGGGAACGCTCTACAATTACTAAGATGACGATTGACTGCAATTCTTATCATGAAATCTTGGAATTCATAATTGTATGAGTTAAGGCCTGCTTCAGCCTTCTATGAGAGTTTAAAGACATTGTAAAGATTTAGCTCGTGGGTGTGGATATATAGATAAGAGGAAACTGCGTGTCCCTGTGTAATATTATTATTAAATTATTGTAGACTCCAGGAACCGAAATAGTTCGTGTGTTTTGGGGTAGCCATATATGTACAATCTCCGCAGCCTCCCTAGGTGAACTGTGAAACCATTGTCGAGTGTCCCCTACGGAGTAACTGTTTGCCAGCACGCATACGAATTAGTACGTTGCTTTGACATTGCGACTCAATTGTATAATCGATCAGACACTGAATAGCTATCCCTCGCCATGCCTTTGACCCGCAATCTGAGTGTCACTTCATAGAGTGCAAAGAAAGAATGCAAGGATCAGGGCTCTTGCTAGTCTTCGCTTGCAAATTGTTATTCGGATATCATCCGGACTAGTATGGTGGATATGCTGCACTCCGATTAACTTAAATGTGTTCCACATGAAGTACAGAAGGAACACATACGTGTTAATGATTACGTTGATTGGCCTTTCTCTTATGTTATTTAACACTAATTTAGGCGTAGATTTTCGACCTCTTCATCGTCAAATTGTTCTATTTTCGCTTCATACTTCAACTGTCCTGTCCACACAAAGCACGAATTACCCAATAACTAAAATCCATCGCTTCTTTGCAAGGCCCCGAGAGGCTTCTTGGCTCGCTTAAAAAGTTTTAATTGCTATTTGAAAGAGTGTTGTCAAACACGAGTCACAGCGCCATAAATTGATTTTAGACCGGTCACTTTTACAACTAGACGTTTGTAGTGTAACCAGAAGACCCTGACTGAATTTTGTTACGTGTAGATTTCGAGGAGCATTAACCTTGACTCATACTTCGTGACATGTAAGTTAACTTAGCGCGGAGTTCTGGTCATGACAAATGAACAAAGCTGGGTGTTTCGGACATTAAATCCTTCCGGTTTGTGTCGGATCAACCCTTGCAAATGTGTCAATTGACTCGGAGATGAGTACATAGTAGTACGAGTAACGAAAGTGCAAACAACTAATGTGGAAAATATTTTGTTCTCTGCCTGCGCCCTGAAAGGGAAAAGTAATGAGTTGTTTATCGTATGAGTCTGGACAGTGCCTGTCGTTATGAGCACCTATGTTTCTTTCTTTATTGCAAATCACAATTCGAGTCGTGCATTTCAAATTCGAGACAATGAAAAATCAAGGCACCGGCCCCTTTTCGGACTTGTCATACTTTGAACTATGGCTTTGAAATCGATAGATGAACTCAATTATTATTGTGGAACAAAGCGAACAATTTTAGATTATAGAATAAAGCTTTTGCACTGTCAGAATGCACTTTCGATTTCTACTACTAATCCGCACATATATGTCTTAGTCAAAGCGAACGACTCGATTTGCCTACACCCAACGCATCCGTCGCAATATCGCACTGCTTAAGCCGGAATCGATGAATTGAAGGGTGAAATTGAGTATTTTCTCGCATAATTCTTCTGAGAAGGAGTCATTATTGCAGTCCAGAAGTCCTGGCTGAAAGTATATCGGCAACGCATCGTACCACGCGCCAGTAACAGAACTATGAGGATCGGAAGGAGCGAACCCAAGGAGAGACTACAAAAAAGTCAGACAAGTTATCGAAACTTTCGATTTTAGGACAACAGCTTTGAATTCAATAACGAATATCGTCCCTAAGGGTAGTATGGTCAACAATCTGGAAAGCAACAATTCGAGCGCCTGAGCGTAATGTTCCTGTATTCAGCTGACGGAAAGTTCTAATATAGGTAAAAATCAATGCATATAAAGACTAAGAAAGACGCCGAAAATATTGTCAAGGAATGACTGGATGGTTGACATGTTGAATGCGCCATAATTTGTTCAATTGCACGTGACGGGAGAAACCCTCATTCCACCTTCCGAGTTGAATCACATTGCGCTGCATGAGATGAGTGCGATCAATGCGAACCGACAACAACTTTCATTTAGCAAAGGGTCAAAGTTATATCAGAGTTCTCTTGGCACACATTGACCTGGCTGCCAGCAGGTGGTGTTCCACTAGGCCAGTCAATGGAGCTGCAAGAAGTGTCCGAAGGAGTGACCGTGAGCGAGTTGCCCGAGAATGGATCTCCAAAGACATCAGAAAGATCGTACCAGACCTCGCCGTTGGTCAAAGAGTATGCATAATCAGTTTGAGGTGAGGCGTTGTAGAGACCGTTCTCAACGGTGGTGATCTTGATGGCTACTCCGCCGGTGGTGGGATCACTGTGTAGGGGTTCGAGGTAGTTGTCGCCTGGGTTGAGGGTGTATTCCTGGCTCACGACAGAGTCTACAGACCAGAGGTAAACGGGGAATGAGCAGCTGTTGACGACGACGGCGTTGCCGACGGCAGAGGCCAGGGAAGAAAGGCCGCCGATGGCAGCGAGGATGGTGAATGAGGTACGCATTTCGTTTGGTATGGAAGATTTGTTTTGTGAAAGGCTTCTAGGTAGCAGGTCTTGTTGGGTTGGATTGGATTGGAAGTAATTTGGATCGTTGTTGCTGTTGTTGTCTGTTCAGATGATATGGGAGATGGGAAGGACATCGATCCCTTTTATATCCATCTTGCTACCACACGATTGCTATAAGTGAAGATCAATGAGCGCTAACAACTATAAACATCCAGCAGACTATTTCCATAACACGGGGTTTGAGACATAAGGCCCGGCCCATGCATGGAATAGCTGAACATCTGAGTTTCGGAAGGGCTGACAATAATGACGCGTAGAACCGACTCATCCGGATCATACACGCCGATGGATTGCCTGATCATGTCTCTCCAAGACATACAAACCAGATCGTGGATGAACTAGTTATGTGGAATCAAGATTTGATCGTCCACCGCCCTTTGATATTGGGTTTACCATCCCAAAATTGGGTAGATAAGTTGGATCTCAGCTAAGGCTACCAATACCTAGCAAGGCAGGTAAAATTCTTAGTCAAGAGATGCCCAAGAAAAAGTTTACATCGTCATTAGTAGCCGATTTGATGCCGAAGAAGTATTAGCAACAGACATAAATCCTAGTCGGTCGTAATCTAGTTGACTGAAATCGATGCGGCGTCATTCCCATCTGCAAGTTGACCGCATTCAAGGTCCGACTTACGCGAGCTAATCATATGTCAAGGATATTTTTATGAAGTATGCTATTGATCATGAATGTTTGTGCTGGATATTTTGGTCAACCAATCGCCTCGAAAACATCAAGCATCCCGCCAAGAGAAAGTGAGACAACAACGCAGACATGTTAAATTTCGTAAGTAGAGCCAGTAAAACGTCGAGAACTTCAGTAACTCGAGAGACATTTTAAAGAACTAAAAAAGATCTGCGATTTTAAAAGGTTCCAAACATTCTGGTATCGATATTGCGGGGTAGAAATTGATTGATGATATCCGAATATTGAAGATCTTTCTACATCGGGAGGCATGGAGTGAGACAACTAACTTAGGTCCGAAAGTTGGCATTAGTCATGACACGAGGTCCAGCTCAACTGTGTCCAGTGTGCAAGTCGGTGTCCAGACTAGTTTTCTATACGGAGTACCAGTCAAATTTTGGGTACTTTTCTTGTTCAATTCCAGTGACCTCACTTGGGCATTCTATGTGGTTGCACACCAGAGATTTATCTACTATGTAGTAGATGTAAAATCGGGAAAATGATGATCAAATTAAGGATACTTCCGTACGAGTTTGATATAAGTTATGGTTTTCATGCTGTACAGAGTAAATAAAACGTCAACTGGCTACAGTAATCGACGAGGTACAGTTAAACATTGATTTAGCTACGGGAATGACTGAGGTGGCGTGAGTTAAATGAGCAGTCTAAGACATGTACAAATCCGGCAATCTGGTGGCCAACGAGATTCATATCTATTTATATGGATGGTAGTTGTTACCTCTCGGTATATTTATCTACAATAAGGCCGGCTTGATTGTCATATGATGCTGAAGATTGGAAATAAATGCAACAGTAATAGACGGGAATTTGTAACCCGAAAAATATGATGTTCGTATTTTCAGACCGGATGATGTTGGTAAGCGATCATATAGGATATATACGGATGCCACCTAGGTTTCGATAGCAGACTGGTCTCACTCCCAAACAATATAATTTTTAAAACCGAGAGAATCAGTAGATATTTATGCGACCCCTAAGAACCTATCCTTGATAACTGCAACTTCCTGGCGGCTATAATATGCCCATATACGTGCCATGTATTTTGTGATGGACAGTCTATGCCACAGTCCATCCTTCCGTTCCATTATCCTGTGGAACTCCAAGCCCAGGTACTGCCAGTCAACCTTCTTTTCTAGATCGTGAACCTCATACACACACCGGGGTATCGTTCGTTTCCAGTAAATGCTTGCGAACCTCCACCGAGAAGCCAAGACAAGATTGCGAAAATCTCTTCCGTCACAGTCGTCGAGAATCATCATGCCCAGCTCAACAGGTAATTTAGAGAATGCGCCAGGTGAGATATAAAATCCCGCCAGAGTCCTGGCACCCTTGTATTCAGAGTTGGAGTTTTCTGTGGAGGATTGTTGATCTTCATCATCCTGCGGGCACCTGTCGATTGCAGTTTGGACTGCATCATAATAATTTGTGATAAACAGAGGATCAAGTTTGACCATTTCTTTGGCGCCGGAGTCTTCCGGTGGCTCACCATAGTTGCGGTAGTCCTGCCTTTTGTTATGATATTCTTGCAAGAGAGCAATCAATAGTCTAGGTAGGTCATCTATTATTCCTTTGTCTTCATAGAATCTCATCAACAGGGAATAGCAACTTTCATGCATTGGCCAACCTATATTCGGGGGCCTTTTCTCATCATGGCGAATAACACATCTTGCGAACCACGCAATTTGCCCTGGGGGATGAATGGCGCCCCTGATCAGCCAGGCCTCATCCTCTTGAATTGGAGCGCCTATACAATATCTCCGTTTCTTGCCGAATCCGGAATGACGATAGGACACACCGGTAATGAAGGGCTGACGGCCACGTAATTTAACGACTGGTCAAAGACACCTCATTTGTTAGAAGGAAACATTAATAGGCATCGTAATAACAAAGCAAGTTAGATACTTTGAGAGGAGAGCGTACTTACGGGCTCTATATGTTGATCTCCAATCACATTTTCCTTTGGAAAGATAATCATGCATCTGGTCATTAGTCAATTTGATATAGTTTCTGTTTCCAGCAGCTTCATTGAAATCATCAACCGTTTTGAAAAAATCACGGGCGTTTGGATCTGCTAAAATCAATTGACCACAGATCGCACAGCAGGGTTCCTTTGGATCATTCCATTGACACTCTTTAAAGGAATAATAGTTACCAACATCCTGAGGGCGTGCCAGACGCCAAGGTCGTCGTTGGGACCCTGCCATTCTCAAAAGACTGGATCAAAGTATTGGAAAGTTTCCTAACCTATAAGTAAGTGTTTTGATGTATTTATCTAGGCAAGCACTTTAGCCTTCGAGAGAAAGTCACTGGCTAATATAGCATTTTATGAATGGTTCTCTTCCTTCATTTTGATGTATATTACCGCATAAAACTGACATTCCCGCCGTCCCTGCCCTCGTTAGGGTGGATTGGAAGATTCGTTTTTCGTCGAGTACAAAGCCATGGATTGTTGAGTCTTTGTTCAAAGGAATTGAAATTACATACGTCACAAAAACAAGAAGTAGAAGGTTCTTTCTCAATGGGTATAGTATGAAGAAAGAAATCGTCAAGTTTCGCTTGAAAGACTCTTATATGCTCGATATTGTCGGAAAGAATGCCGTAATAGCGTTTATTGATGGCTGACAGGAGTCTAACAGTTCGTATTTTCCCTATTTCGTACTCAAGCAGGCCGAAGACTATTAAGAAGACGGAAGAAATTAAAAACAAATGCGTCCAAGGATCTAATTTTCGTGTTCTGTCAACTTTTTTCAATATTTGATCACTCTGTCTTTTCAGCGCCAACTGGCGCATGATCATCTATCGAGACAGCAGCAACATTCTCAAAGATATTCAACCGCGTAGACCGGAATTTCGGTGCCGACACTTTCTGTTCGAACAAGATATCCAACTCTGCATATATCCGTCCCTTGGGCTCAGGTAACCGGAAACAACTCCAAACCATGCATATAAAACATAACCCAGCCCAGAAAAAACCGGCCTTGCCCTTCGAGTTCCAATATGGATTGATCATGTCCGGGATAATCACGTTATTTACGGTGCCTTGATTGTTACACGCGATTGGAGCAAGTACAATTGTTTTTATGCGTAACCTGCTCGACGGAATCTCAGCCACAATAGAGTAGCATACTGAGCCGATTGTGATATCGTAGAAGAGCGTAAAAGAAGAGGGAGAGTGCCAGTAGCATAGTTTGCAACAATACTATCCGCCAAACTTGAGAACCCAACCGCCATAAGCACGAGAAATAGCATGCTCAATCCGCCGATGCAGATGGTTCGTCGACCAACGTAAGTCATAACCCACCAGGAAATAAGGACACCAACAATGGCAGCAGAATAACCCGCCATGGAGAAACCAAAGGAAATTGTTGTTGAAAGGCCTGCTTGCTCAAAGAAGTAGGCCGAATACCCCATGAGTGAAACATGCAATTTCACTCTTTCGGAGGTTGATGCATTTGAAACAGACCAGATAAGATGTACCGGCGACAAGCTCCTTTTCAATATCGTCGCTGTGCTGCAACATGGCGATGGCATTGTCAAGCTCGGCGTCAGATGGGGCAAAGGCCAGTCTTCGCAGCGATTTTCTTGCCTCGTTGTAGCGGTCCTCTTGGACAAGCCACCAGGGAGACTCCGGCGCAAATGCAATGCCTATAATTAAGGGGACAGGCCATATCCATTGCAAAGAAAAAGGGGTTCTATATGACCATTCATCCTTACGCGACAGCAGAGCACGTAGAACTGCAGTCGCGAGCAATTGCCCTACACACCCACATCATGTTGATATGGGTCGTAAGGTATCCTCGGAGAGCAACCGTCATAATCGGTAATGTCATCCCGCTGCGCGACAAGTCTTTCATCTGGCTGTGTAAATTGTCAACTCCACGATTAGAATGCCATTGTCGAAATCTGCTGGATTATTTTCATTCTGGATAATACATGGGGGTATTAAGATCTGCATGCTGAAGGACAATATTGCCAAGCTTGTTGAGTTCATATATGCTAGTGTAATGGACAGAAGTCGATCGTGCCACGGATCGATTGTCAAGCTCTAGAAATCTCCCAGTATAATAATCTCGCACACCTTCGACCGTACAAAGATCCTCCTTGTCAGACTCGTATTGCATCTTCGGGTATCGGCCGTCTGCTATTTTTCGCTCCATCTTATCCATATAATGAAATATAAGCGTAATCGGAGTGTGTGCAAAGGACGTCGACAAGCAGAGAGAATTGAATAGCGAAAGACTCTTTTGCATCTTATTATCGCCCCGATCTTCTGCCAAAGTCTCATCGTATCCAGATATGTCGACAAAGGAAAATAGGGTAGATACGCCATCAAAAGCCTGTATCCACTTCCTGCGCTCGGAACGTCGGCCTCCTATGTCAACGATTTTGATATCCCGAGAGTCTGAAATATATCTGGTAATCTGGCCCTGGATTGATATCTCATGGATTCCAGTTGTCTTAACATAGTTCCAGAAGGTATCTTCAAAACTAGGCGTATAGTCCTCTTGCGTGACTCGGTCTATAGCTTTCAAAAAGCTTTGACAGTGTGTTTCGTTAACGACCTGACGCAAGCTGAAAAGCCGGATGATGATATTTAACTACTAATAATTCCCTCTCTCTAAAACACGCAAAGGCAATTTGTGTACTAGTCCTCTTGTTTCTACCTGGGCCAATAGTTCCATCAGTTGCTCTCGAATTAGTGTTATGTCAGGTATAGTTAGGGAAGATTGCGTTTCCGCTTTGCGCAAGCTTTCGCGAACATTTTTGCATTGCTCTCTTAGCGCTTCGATTTCTTCCGGTCTGGATTCCGGTTTGAATATATCATCCATCACATCCTCTTCTATCATGCACACGAGTCTCTCAACAGACCCTAGTCGTATTGGACTCGGATACTCGTGGAAGCGACTCTGAACTTGAAGGATCGCCTTCATTGCAGTTGACTTGCCGCTTGCAGAGGTTCCCAGTAGCAGAAACTTGGTCTTTGAAGTAGTCGATTCGGTTATTGTTGCAGCTGATTGAACGCTCCGAGGAGGTGCGACTCTCCGAGCAAATCGAGCATAAGGCGATAGCCTTGGTGATCTCGTTTGGAGTCGTCTGGGGTCTAATATGGGCACTTTCAAGGATATCTTTGGATCTGGTTTCTCCAAAAGGTGCTCAGGGATTTTGGGCATGGGAGAATAGCCCAAAGTAACTGTAGTATGAGTCATTGTCAAGGGTTTCTCATCATAAGGCATGACTGGGGTGGGAGTATCCGAGAGTATACTGTCGCTCTCTTTGACTTTTGGGGCGGCCGACGTTATTATCGTGGACGAGTTTTGATTTTTTCTGGATAGGATTGACTGTCGCATCCACGACCTCGCGACACTCCGGTAGGCCTTTGAGCTGAAAAGATCTCGTTCAAAGCCGAATTCGGTGTCGATAAAGTCAATGTCGTCTATGGCGGAGCTTTGTTTGCTTAATAACGAATCTTTGTCTCTTTGCAGCAAAAGAGAAGACGTATCGTCTTTGACTTGTTCAAAGACTTGTTGGCTTGACTCGCTTTGTAACAGATTTCGCTGTTCCATAAACCATTCGCTGAATATACGGCACTTTTATCAGCGTAGTGCTTACTTGAACGGTATAAAACGAAAGAGATTGGAAAAAAGGGAACAACCATCTTGTCACAGTAAGAAGTAGGTTCAAAGGATTAATTTGGTGGTTCAGCATGCCTTGATAATCATCGAGATCACCCTCTTCCCAACCTTACCTTCGTCCGTACGTTACCGAGCCCGGACGATTGAGAAGGAGACGTTAGCTGAAATCGACTCAATTGCTCATCAAGTACCTTAATGACAGACTCGCAGCAATCAATCGATAATACAAGATCGAACACTAGTTGTTCGTCGTCTAACGCGAAGATATGTGTCTCGCCCTTACGATGGATATTGCCATGGCTAACTTCAATGAGATCCTTGATCTTCTTGAGCGCCGCCTTGAGCGTCAATAGTTGTCCGGCGATTTGACTGATTTTGAGGCCAAATCGAGAGTATCGGGATTTTAGGCTTAGCAGAGTAACAATAGAGCGTGATGTGATGTCGATCAGACCGGCGATAGAACTGGCGAGGGAGATGACTGAAACAGGATCCATGAGCAGTAGACATGAGCATGACCATCCAACGGACGGCCGAAAAGGATTTAAATTGAAGCACTTCAATTAAGAAATCCATCAATAGTTGCGGTTGCGGATCCAGATCAGATGCACGATTTAATGTCTGCTTTTTGATGACGCGCCCCGCAAGGCTACGAGGCTGAGTTTGCGGCCTGCATGAAGCTTGAGGATACACCAATCAAAGTCTAGCACCAACAAACAGCCAACAAATGCAGCAAGGCGGACATGGTAACTTGCTTAGCATTGTGTATCTCACATACATTTACGATACGTAGTGACGAAGCGTATTTTTGCAAAGCGGGACAGTTGGTAAAACCCTACCAGTAATCCTAGCCCTAGTAGCCTAACAAAGCTCTCTGGACCCACGCTCTCCCAAGTAGAGCTTAAATAACTATCATTCATGAATTATCACCAAATGTTTGGGTTATTGAAATTTGGCATTCGTGTGAATATCAAGTTCAGTATAGAACTTTCATACAGCTTACAGTAAACTTCGATGTTCCCACCGGATGTTTTCAGGGGCAAGTCAATGACATTTATATCAGAGAGCTCAACTCGGGCCCTGGTACAACTCTAAGGTATGCATTCGTCCATTAAAGATTCCCCGTTCTTGTAGCAATTTATAGTCCGGTCGTTACGTCAGGCTCTAATTTTAATGGAGTCATTGCTGCTTCCCTCTGACTTAGTCCCTCCGGGAAGAAAGCTGAAACGAGCTGCCATCGAATCATTTTTGCACCGTTCCTTGGAAACTACCTAACTACATGAAGCAATCTGACCACCGTATACATGACCCGCTGTGGCCTATATGGGTCTTTATTTGGATACATCTAGTACATACGACCATAGGGTGTGGAAAACAGGGCTTCCCGTCCGCTCAGCCGTACTTAAGCCACACGCCGGCTGGTTAGTAGTTGGGTGGGTGACCACCAGCGAATCCCAGCTGTTGTATGTTTCGGTTTTCCTCTCTTTTTGCTGCGGTTCCCCCCCTGAATTAGCGGGCTGGCATAGCCTTTTTCTTCCCATTCGGTTATAGTTGCCATTTGTCCCTAGCAGTGCCGACTAGGAGACATCCTGGCCAATTAGACGAAAAGTCTTGTAATGATGAGGCTGAACTTCAAACCTGAGGACACCCTTCTAGTAAATTGGGAGCAAGCTTGTCAATTACACAGAACCACCCTAATGATCAAGAATTTGCAATCTATTCCCAGAATTCCCAACTGAGTAACGCTGCATAAAACTACCTCGCTAAATCCAATTATATTTAGAATGGACAAATCGTCTTTCCGCTACTGCTTGTGATCCTCAACCCATACCTCTTCCCCCTATGTTTTAACAAATCCTTGAGTGGTCGATCATTTGACTTAATCAAGTATGGAGCTTAGGTTTTCTCCACACCTCCGTGGAGCGGAGCCTCAAAAGCCTCGGAACTGCCGAGATTGACCTTGATCACGCTCAATGGTAATGATGAATATGATTTGCAATATTCCGGTAATCTTTTGCGTCATCTTAAGTAACATTTGGAATGACATTGGTCCAAGTGGCGGTGTAGGTCGAGTCAGGCATGGCTCGGAGGGTACTGAGAGCCACCGCTATCGTGATCAATCGTGCAATGCAATAAAGAGCGCCTGTCACAACTAGAGTGATTTCTGATACCGAGTGAAAGTCCTCTGGTGTCCAGAAGTCTATACGATCAGCTACCTCGACATATTCAAGAGGTATTCCGTCCATGACCACTTTCAGTTGAGGGAACGCCTTGAGCATTGATCTTTGTTCCGCTTCAAACTCATCCACGGTGTGAGGTGGCTTCCAGGTAAAGATTGCTCGCCAGGTTGTCGATTCTTCAGCCTGATTTAGCTTCTTGAGAGCCTCTTGAATCTGGCTACTGTCCCTGGCTTGGGTTCGATGCTTTTGAAGTGCTCGGATAGCACTAGCCCTGAATTGATCCCTCGTTTTCTTCCACGCAAATGCTCTCCATATCGGTACGAGAATAAGTGGCACAAGTGGCACACCAATCAGTACGAAGCATGATGTTCGCCATAGATATCTTTCGACGACAGTGGGAAAAGTAAAATCCCATGCAATCAGATGGAAACCCCCCATCAACATGGTGCAAATGCACAGTATGTATAGCACATTAGGCACTTTCCGCTGTACTCCTGTTATTGAGTCGTTTGGTATCCGCAATCTCTTTTCGATCTTGCCGTTTTCTAGACGCCTAAGAGTTTTTATGATAGAGGTTAGTGTAGCCGTTGAGAGATCGAATGCTGCTTCGTGCAGTTGCTTCATACGCTTGTCATCGTCCATATCAATACCTTCTAACCACAGCCTTGTGTGAGTATCAACATCCTTCGGTTTGAACCAGCGAGCCAGATAGTTAAACACGCCACATATACCGAAGGCCAGAGTGAGTAATTCCAGCTGCGAAACAGCTAGGTGCCGAGACCACCGCACAAGGACTGAGAACAGTATATATAACAGCTGCGTAACAGCAAAAGTCTTAGTGAAAAGGCTTGATTTCCCCTTGTCTTCAATCTCTTCCCTGGAAGGCCAATCCCCAGGACGAGGGGATGGGTCGTGGTTTCTAAAATACTGGGTAAGTTGATCCGGGGTTAACACACATAGCTCAAAATAGCGCTGACTGATGTCTATTTCCTCCTCTGAAAGCCCGAACATGCCAATGACTTGACGGGTTGGACCGGCGTATTGAGCTTTCTCCATACAGAGGAGATAGCCACCCATATTTGCGTAGTAAGAATGTGTCAGAGTCCATTCCGGTTCCTTGGCATCATGGCTGTTTTCCTCGTCTTTGTCACGCCTTTTGGGGAATATCCATCTCAGATAGTAAAGCCAGTCCGGTCTTACGATTCTGAATTTCGCGCACTCGTACATTGTATCCATGGATCGCAGAGCAGCACGGAACTCAGCCCAGCCAAGCGCCAGGAGGAGCTCGGGGAACAAGATGGTTATCCAAGTCCACCAAATCTTACGCAGTCCTCGTTGGAATCGAGTGTCCTTACGTGCTGGAAGATTGAGGTGCTGAACGCTCCACGTACAGGCTAAGATGGTAACAAGGCAACTAAACAATATTTCTAGCGTACCCCGCCGATCTGAATTTCCTTGCCAGCCGACCAAGTCGTTTGGTAGAGTCTCACTGCCGATTACCGCTCCGGAGGCCATAGTAGAGGAAGCAAATACGGCTAAGCTGAGATGGAGAAGATAGAGTCGCAGCGAATCAAAATCCTTCAGCGTAGCTGATTCAAAACAACAAAATAGCGATCGTTTGATAGAAAAGAAAGCCGTCGCTTTGAATGTGAGGTAATGGGGAAGCGAGTTGAGAGCTGCCCTGGACCGAACAGAGATAAAAAGCCCCAAAATGAATACAGCCCAGCCCGGACTGTTGCAAGGGCCTTTTAGCTATTCTGTTGCATTCTTCCATGAGGCTCTGCGTAAGTCGGCGAGCCTGCTATGAAGTACAAGCGACATGGGGTGACACACAAGTCGTATTGGGTGACACCCCTGGTTGATAGCCAACTGTACGTATAGTTGGTGCATGCGGATGCAAGAGGAAACACGCCCTAAGTCACCGGTCATCGCCTGCCTATGAGCTCGCACAAGGACAAAAAAGAGGTATTGCTATTACTAATGGTCGTGGCAGTGATTCGAGGTACGGCAAAATGTGACCTAGCCGATAGTGGCAGCGAACAGGGGGTAACGGTCCATATATTCGCAGGGGTGAGCGACATTAATGGATCAGCCTTGCCGAATATTTTACAGTTCCCGGTCGCCTTCATTAGCATAACGATCTAGATGGCTCCAGCCATTGCCCAGGGAAAGTGGAAGCGATGTGCGAAGTGGGTTCCCCGCTTGTGTTGCTTGTACGTAGTACGCACTGTAGAGAATCAGATCAGCCTTGCGGCTATACACCTTCGATACCTGACAGTAATCCTACAGCCCATGAACGGACGTGGACTAAAGCGTTCGCACACGCTTTATCTTGCTTCACTGTGATCAAATTATCGATTTAATAGGGTGGATGTAGCGTCTTCATGCATGTGTCGCACCAACTGCCACGTCATGTCACAGCTCCGGGCATCTTGCAGCCGTATTTTTTCAGTCACAAACCGTGTCTCGCGACCGATGTTCCTACATATTAAGTTGCTGATCAGTAATTGGCGCATCGAATATCGGGAGCCCGCTTAAGCAGTTTTTGTGAAAACCTAGCATTTCTTACAGAGTGATGACTTATATCTGCATAAGGATCTCCAGTTCCCGGCATCTTCCTCCACGACCTAGAAGCCTCGAGCATATCTTATGAACCACATTCCCATCTCTCTATGGGTATTTGCTAATCTACATCTATGGAGAATTCACAAGATTCTATACACGCCCGGTCCTCGACCACTGATGCGGGGAATGGCAGAGGTCGGGATGAACAAAGCACGACACTGGAACCAGGACCCTACGCTCCACCAAGAGGCCTAGATCTCAGCCCGGACGAGAAAAATGTGCCTGTTATGAGGGACCGTCATTTCCCGCGAATATTACTAAACAGAAATAACTCTATATCAAGCAACGTATCGAATCCAGCGAGCCGAAATCACTCGAGGGACCGCGCTAGGAGCCCACGAGAAATTCCAAGCTCTCCTGGTCCATTTGTTAGATTGTCCAACATGTTTTCTAGAAATGGTTCTAAGAGGAATGGGAGAAGTCTTGAGGAGTTGCGGAAAACGTTGCAAGATGGGAACGATTTATCGGAAGGGCAACTCAATCAATTCTCGGCAGCTGATTTAAAAGGAACGGATAGCGATGGAAAGACCCTTCTCTATTTTGCTGCAGAGAACAACCGCATAGACACCGTGCGACTCCTTCTTTCGAAAGAAGTCGACGCTGCTAAGAAAGAACGCCGATTTGGATGGACAGCTCTGCACGTAGCGGCCGACAATGGTCACGAGGAAGTGGTGGAACTCCTGAAGGACTCTCTCTCGAAGCTGGAGATTGACGCAAAAGATTTAGATAGGCGCACCCCATTGCTCCTGGCGGCTGCGAGTGGCCATACAGTTGTGGCACGGGCTTTGATAGCAGCTGGCGCCGATTTCAACGCCAAAGACGACTTCGATCGGACGCCCCTTCAGTGGGCGGTCGAGGGAGATCACCGAAAAGTCGTCGAAGAACTGCTTAAGCAAGGAAAAAGGTTAGATATTGAGGCTGTGGATAAATTCGGCAGGTCTGCCTTTTGGAGAGCAGCTTGGAGAGGCTATGAGGACATTGTTGAATTGCTCCGTGACGTTCTATCACCTGAAACGCTCACTAGGACGGATAGAAATAATCGCACTGCTCTACACGCGGCGGCGGAGAATGGACACACACGAGTTGTCAAGAAGTTTCTCGATACCTCCGATTTCAAATCTCTAGTAGGATACAAGGACCTCGAGAATCAGACCGCATTGCACTTGGCAGCCAAAGAGGGACACATCTCCGTGGTTCGCCTGCTTCTGGCCGTGGACACAAACATGATCTCTGGTCTTATAGAGGCAAAAACAAAAGCTGGTGAAACTGCAGAGAAGCTTGCCATCGATAACGATCATGAGAGGATCGCACAATTGCTTTTCGATAAGCGAAGAGAACTTGAGCGGTACGAAAAAAAGGACGAAAAGTCCGGGCGAGTTTCTATGATGGAAGAGCTCGCAGCCTCCAGCACTAGTCAGGCCGAAGCCCCGGCTAAAAAACTGGCTCTTCGAGTGGCGGTTGAGGATGGGAAAACGGAGGTGGTGCGGCGATTGCTTAAGGAGAAGGTTGGCGTCGATACTGGAACATCCAACCAAAAGTCTCTACTCCATCTGGCAGCTGAGCGGGGCCACGAAGAGATCTTGGCTTTGCTTCTTAATGAGACCAAGAAAGTCAATGTACAAGATCGAAATGGCTTGACACCGTTACATCTTGCCGCGCAGAGAGGTTACGATAAGGTGATGAGGCAGTTGGTGGATCAAGGTAAAGCCGATGTGGACATTCGGGACAGAACCGGACAGACAGCCCTACATCTCGCGGCTGCAAACGGGTTAACACCGGTGGTAAAATTCCTATTAAGTAAAGATGAAGTCGACGCGGATGCAGAGGACCGAGACGGGCAGACACCGTTACACTTAGCGGCAGCAAATGGATATTTGGAAGCAGTGAAAGCACTTCTGGGAGAAAACGAAGGCAATGCCTCTAGTGGCGCAGAAAAGACCGGACAGACGGCCTTTACCGATGCAGAGGATCTGCACGGGCAGACTGCATTGCATCTAGCAGCTAAAAATGGACACACCGATATAGTCAGGGCGCTCCTTCACGGATTCAAATCGAATGAGGCAGATATCGACTATCGAGACCATAATGGAGCTACACCGTTACATTTGGCGGCTGCAAACCACAAAAAAGAAGTAATTCAATTGCTTCTCGAGAGAAAGGCGAAAAGAGATGTGAAAGACGACTTCGGAAACCTGCCCCTAAATACTTACCAGGATGCCGAGGACACTCAAGGCTCTCCTGGACAGGGTCAAACGGAAAAGGAAGGGGAAGAGAAAGTTCCCACTAACGATATTGCTGGTATGCTGGGTCAAAATAGTCAAACTGAAGATGCTACGGCTGTGGATACTGATGCTGTGTCTCACGATGCCTGAGATAGTGTATGTCGATCTTGAAATTACTGCCTGTCAAAAAGGGTCTCCATAGTGGGCTAGTCAGTATTTTTCTTATATTGGTCATGATTTCTGGCGACAGTGTATTAGTCGTAGCCATCATCCCTACGAAGCAGGTTTAGCTACGGACGCCTATACATACATTAACTAGTAGAATCCTGCTCTAATTGTAAAATACGAATCATTTCCAAGTTAGTTACAAAAAGATAGAAAGGAGTATCTATGCCAAAGTTTGTCTGAGTGTCCCAACCTCGGCTAACAACAATCAACAGAAATAATTGGTGAAGGAAGTTCTGGAACTATATGAGGCTTTGGGAAAGGAGAACAAACGATTAATTTAGGGAAGACGTCATTGACAGAAGAGCCCGAAATTTTATAGGCTAAAATCCAATTTTTACAGCGACAAATCGACGAGCGGAAGCTGCATAATATCTTAAAGTGTGCTCTAAGCCATCGAACCTTCAACAAGAAGTAGAAATTCCTAGATCGTGGCCATACTCTATGTTAGGATTATACGGAGGGTATCAAGTCTAAACGTTCATTATTCGAATATCCTTGCCCTTGTACTGTGTGCAGAAGCTGATTTAATCCTGTTTAGATTTCTATCCAAACATGGTAGATGCATAGTTCTGGCCTGGAGATGAGAAACACGATAGCATTGCATATAGTATAAAGTCAAACCCAGTTTGTCTGTGCTTGTTTTCTCCTGCATCACATTAAACAACATGTAGCTGTCCTTTGACAGATGCTACAACTGTTGGACATGCCATAAAACCGCCGTTTAGAAGGAACAATACTGCACTAAAATTGAGTATACTGCATAATATGCTCCGTCCTCTCAAAGAATTTCTCAACATGAACCAATGCCTATATAAAAAGTAACGGAGTGGGACGTCCCTGCTGACGAATAAATAAGCGAAACAGAATTAAGAAATGTTAAAGACCCAATTTTGGTAGTAGTAGGTGGGAGACTGTGCTATGCACCTTCTTAGTATAGATAAGGAGATCCTTCTTGCGATCTATCTCAAAGCTGTAAATATTATATTAAACCTTCTTGCCAGGTGGCTAGATGGGTTTAGCACACTTTTGTATAAAGCGTCCGTCAAGTAGTAATATAGAAGTATTGTAGAGTGTAGCGGGCTTGTACGTTGTCTTTTGCTGTGTTGCGTACGTTCCTTTCCATATATACGGTAACTAGCGGGTTCTGGGCTGACCTAACATAGCTAGGTCGACCTAATGACGGTCTTTCTTTTTGGCCTTATGGGATGAGACATTGCCTAGATGCACCTCTTTACAGCTTGTCTTTCATCTAAAGTACTTAGCAATAAAAATTTAAGATTTATATAGATAGGAGGCTTTGGACTGAGAATCTAAGATTAAGTAAAATAAATCATCGTTTAATCTTTACAGGTTTGCGTTCTAGCTAGTCGTGGAAGTGAAGCCATATATTCCAGGGTGTTCGGGGTGGTTGGAACGCTTCACCTCCGGCCTGGAAGCAACAAGAAATAGGACAGCAATTGACTGGGTGAGCAACTGCCATAGTTACGCTGTTTTATGTTTTTATTTTTCTATCTTTTTGCTGGACGAGCCATTCCTTTCCATTGCCGATTTAATTCCAGCATTGTGTCGAGCTTCTTGCCTGGCTGGAATTGTGACGTGGCATTCGGCTAAACCTTCCCACCTCACTTCACCAACTCTTGATCTTTTTTTCATTGACCAGTTCATTCTTATCCTGGGCTTCCGGTTTAGAATATTCTGAGGATATGTTTGGAAGAAGGTGTTTTGCTTCGGAGAGAAAGTATTAATCAACATTTGTTGGTAGCAGAGGTGAAGTGATAGTCCTTTCCTATGGTTTTAGATAGGAGAAAGCCTATGTTATATATGGGGATTGTGTCACGGTGCCTTTAACAACTGATTTGTAGCTAGAAGAATATTGTAAATGGATGTGTGATGGGCCGATATATGGTATTTCGATTGACATTGAAGGCAACTTGGGGCGCTATCGACTCGTGCTCACTCAAGCACATCCTCGAGATGTTGAATACGAGTCGTTTGAAGGTGAAGCTTGAACGGGTTGAATTCGTAAACTTTGTTACGTGTTTGGGCTTTCAATGGTTGCCAGACTCACCTTGGCTATGTCGCTGAGGCTCAAGCTCAAGATGCAACTCAGCAAATGTTGGATAGAGTCGATGAGCTGATGAAAAGAGATGGAATGTCGATAACTGTTTTGGAAAGGACATGCGCCATCGAATCACCAACCGCAGGACGTGCTTTAACATGTCTGCGATGGCTTGTATCAACTTCTGTGCCAACAGCTGGTCAACTGGTTAACCGCCTTTGAATATATCAGACTATCTGGTACATCGGTCCAGTAGTATTCAATGGTACAGCCACATGTGTAGGCTTTCTGGATGTCACAACATCCATGTTGGTGAACTGTGCGCCTCTCTCTGAGATGATGGGCATTCCCTTCGTAGTGCGGAGTATCGCTACTCATCCATCCTCTCCATGCCAGACCATGAGGGACGGGTCATCTAGAAAGAGTTTTCGCGGGAAAACATCTACCGCGTGGTCGACCATCAGACCCGCCGTTCTCACGTGGGGCAACAATGAAGCACTTTGATAACTACAAGTCGGACCGCATCACCTAGCTGAAATACTACTTAGAAGCTACCGAGGTGAGACAAAGTCGATATGCGGTGAATACTAGCGGGACTGAAAATGAAATCGACGTTCCTCAGTGTACATAAAATCACGCGTTCTTCCTCAGCATCGTCACAAGAACAATTTTCTTTTCCATTTCCCCAAGGAAACTTGACGTTATGGGTATTAGTACGTATAGTCCTGGAAAAGATTCAAAAGATCACTTTCAGGTTTTGACAGATCTGTGGCATGATTGCCCTTTAGGGCAAGCGCGGGGCTAGGGAATGCTTCAAGAATGTCAACAATTCCAGAGCGCAGTCAACATTCCATCCATCGTTGGCCGGAACACCAGGCTGGGCATAAATACGTAATAAGATTCTAATGTATTTGTTTGCTGGTTTGAATAATCGGTGTTTACTGAAGCTGCAACTCTTCCTGATGTCCTTCACTAAACTTTTCACTTTTTGGTCTGGACAAAGATGCTACTTCTAAGATTTGCTTTTGCGACGTTGTTGCTGCGTGTGACCAAGAGCCAGAATGCTGACTCATATGACTTTATTATTGTTGGCGGGGGCACCGCTGGACTTGCTGTCGCGAACAGACTCTCAGAAATGCCAGATATCACCGTGGCTGTAATAGAGACGGGAGACTCCGTTTTCAACAATCACAACGTTACTCAGATCACAGGTTATGGCCTGAGCTTTGGAACGGCAATCGACTGGGCCTACGAAACTGAGAACCAGACCTATGCCGGAGGGTCAAAGCAGATTATGCGCGCTGGAAAGGCGATTGGGGGAACGAGCACTATCAATGGCAAGGAGTTCCCGTCCCGTAGGAGATATGATGCTTTTGCTGATTTCTTTCACAGGTATGTCATATACTCGAGCCCAATCCGTACAGATTGATGCGTGGGAATCGGTGGGAAACAAGGGCTGGAATTGGAAGAACCTCCTCCCATATTATAAAAAATCAGAAGAATTTCAGGTGCCCACTCTGGACCAGATTGATAGCGGCGCCGACTATTTTATAAGGTATCATGGGAAGGATGGCCCAGTCAAAGTGGGCTGGCCGAATGCAATGACAAATGCCAGCTTGCTTCCTGTACTCGACGAAACCCTGTCGGGACTCGGTGTCCCTTATAACCGTGACGTTAATGATGGTAGCATGGTCGGGCTCACATCCCACCCGGACACCATCGACAGGGACGCCAATATCCGCCATGACGCAGCGAGGGCTTACTACTGGCCCTTTGAGGATAGGTCAAATCTCAAGATTATATCAAACACTCGGGCAAACAAGATCATTTGGGCTGAAGGGTCTCAGAGTGAGGCCATCGCGATTGGAGTCGAGGTCACTGGTGTTGATGGACCTGGAGTGATACACGCTTCGAAGGAGGTTGTCCTCTCAGCTGGTTCTCTGAGATCCCCTTTACTCCTAGAGTTATCTGGCATTGGAAACCCGGATATACTAAAAAAGTTCGACATCCCCGTCAAGGTTAATATTTCTACTGTGGGTGAAAACTTGCAGGATCAGACAAATAATGAATTGTCTTATGACGGGAGAGAATCTTGGGTCGGTTCACCAACTTTCTCGGTTCTCCCGTCGGCCGACCATATATACGGCGACAATGTTTCTTCGATTGCATCTTTTGTCAAGTCGAGTCTGGCTGACTACGCAAAGGCTGTATCCAACTTTTCAAATGGAGCAGTACTGGAAGCTAATGTTCAGGCCGCGTTTCAAGTTCAGTATGATCTAGTCTTCAAAGACCGAGTTCCATATGCAGAGATTGTGTTCATTCCCATCGCACATTCGTTCATGTCTGAATTCTGGCCTCTGCTGCCATTCTCAAGAGGCAGTGTCCACATGGCCTCTTCGGATCCAGCTCATCCGCCTTCTATCAACCCAAATTATTTTATGTTCGAGCAGGATATCAACAGTCAGGCTGATGTTGCTCGGTATACTCGCAAGATATTTAGTGCAAGCCCTCTAAGCAGCCTTGTAGGAGACGAGCTTGCACCGGGACTGGACCTTCTCCCTGAAGACGCACCAGAGTCCAGATACACTAGTTGGATCAAGTCGACATGTAAGTGCTTCCTTGCTCCCCACCGGCACACAACCCAAATCCTCGCAAAGTTCTGACACCCATCCCTCCTTTCAGATCGATCGAACTTCCACCCCATTGGTACAACTAGCATGCTTCCTCGAGAGAAAGGCGGCGTTGTTGATTCCTACCTCAAGGTTTACGGTACGGAAAATGTCCGTGTGGTTGATGCTTCTGTTTTTCCGTTCCAGGTCTGTGGCCACTTGACAAGCACTATCTACGCAGTGGCCGAAAGAGCGTCAGATATCATCAAGAAGAAGTATACATGATTGTGTTTTAACTTCTTTTTTCTTCAGTTTCTCACAGCGTTCTTGTATCTTCTTCTGCTAATATAGTTTCCTTAGTGATAGACATGAATCAAATTATTGATTTATTTTTAAGCATTATAGTACGCAAGAAGCTACCTGCTACTGTATCTTCGCTATTTGGAGCATTCATGCTCTATTCTAAGATCATTACATGAGCTCTTGCATCGTCTTTATCAACAGCTCTAGAGCACATTGGACCACGCCAGATCCCAAAATGACTAGAGATATGGTCAAGTGGCAAAGTGAATAAACCCGATCATCACGCTTAGTGACAGAGGCCAACATCAGTATTTGCTGGGAAAGCTACATGTAAATATCCCCGCACTGAAACTATACCTAGGTATTAATCACTATCTGATTTGAAATATCATGCAAATGTTCCCTTCTCCGGCCCAAAGTACCCCCTAGCAGGAATAGGCAAAATCCCAGTACCACTACCATCCACGCCTGCGGAGCTCACCTTGTTCCCCCACCACGACAACGTCTTGGGATGATATTCAACTGCAAAAAACATAACAAGCGCACTTATGGCTACTCCAGCCGTCAGGGCAGCCGATAATACGTAGTTGTACTTCTCCCACCATGCTAGTCGATGTCGCGGGAGCCAATACATGAATACAAACGACAGGATTAGACCTGGGGTTTTGTAGGATAAGTTCGATGGGGCCCAGTGCTGTATTCCTTGGATGATGAGAACGGGGTTCAGCCATAGCAAGGACGCGATGAAGCGGAAGAGCGTTCGGTCTAAGATCTCAAAGGTGTTGGGTCGGACTTTCCCGCGAATGATTTCTCGTAATCGGGGAAGATATCGAGGGCCGTAGCCCTGGCCGACGAGGAAGATGAGGGCAATGGCGAATCCGATGAGGAAGCACCATTTGAATAGTGGATAGAGAGAGTTGAACATTCGGTCTGACCCGAGCAAACCCCACTGTAGCAAATCTATAAACATTTGTATTGTTTATCATGGTTGAGAAACTTACCATTAAACTACTCGTGTACAAAGGATATCCATCCCCAGCACACGTAAAATGACTAGGCTGATCAGACGTACACAGACCCGGAACATTATTCAGCACAAAATCCTGCGTGCCCACAGCCACAAAACAGGTGATTATAATCGTACCAATCTGGCTCCGAAACACGGCTCGGGGCGCAATCTTGCAGTAATGAGCCATCTTTTGGTCTTGCACGTAATTGTCACCATATCCGGCCAGAGCCCAGGAGCCAAGTGATTGTGCAAACATGAACGCGTTAGGGTTCTGCGGTAAGATGAATCCGGTGATAATCTGGATTAGAGATCCTAGCCCCAGATTTGTGCCAGTGGTAGCGGACAGAAATGATAGGGGCACGGCAAAAACGAGATTGATTCCGATCATCAAGAATGTCACCCAGACAGGAGTGTCGAGGGGATAGATCTTCAAGAAAATAATGGAAACGACAAGGGCCGCTAGGAGGATTAAAAGGAACCACCAATCTGGAACTTCCTTGTATTTCGACATGAGCCGACTGTGCACGTCCATGGCTCCTTCGTAGTTCCCTTTACCATGCCGTAAACCCTGGTAGAAATCAATATATGCTTTCTTCATGGTCTTCCACTGATTGCCCATGATGTACAAAAAGTACACCGGGTAAAAAGCGAAGTTGGCGCCAACGGTCAAGATGTATCCAGCAGTGTAAAATGGGGGAGAGTATTCCTGGTATAGGGTCTCATTGAAATTGTTATTAATCACCACCTTCGACACATTGTAGCTTGTTGCGTCGTTCGCAAATGTTGATGATGAGTTGATGGGCAAGTATGCAGTGTTGTACATGTTGGAATAATACATCCCGAGAATGATAAAAGCGCCCAACAGGCTGCCACAGTACATTGTAACGGTACTAAAGAATGGCTGAGCGAGAGCGGCGTAAGATGAGGTTGCCACGTTCCAATCAAAGGTGGTAATGGGATTGAAAAGCCCGAGTCCAGTAACTGACCCCGTGATGATTGCTAACGTGATGTTTTGAGGCGAAATCCACGTCATCCAGTTGAAGGTGGACAACGCAGTAAACAAATACCCTGGTAGCCAATAGTATACTATCATACTAAGCGTTACGATATAGAAGAATCGGTATCGAGATATTGTCCATCCGTAAACGTTCTCCTTGGCTTCTGCTTTGGTTAGGGCGCGATTCATAGCAATAGTTGGTAGGATAGTTGGCCACAATGCCTTGACAGGGTATACACTGAAACGCCTCAGGTACCCAGCGAAGCCCATGCCCATGAGTTGCACAAACAGCGTCAGCATCAATTGATATCCGAACGTGATGAACTTTTCATTGTAGAATAGGGGTGACTTTTGAACCAAAATCATTGAATAGCTGTTTGTAGTGTAGATGGCAATGTTGAAAGTAATTGTAGCAAACATTTGCTCTTTAAAAGTCCAAGGGCCGGGATTCAAAGAGTGACGAACGCCCATAACTGTGATTCCCCAGTCAGGAAGAACGGATTCAAGGAATTTTGCGCAGGGATATAACAAGATTTGGATCACAGAACCGGATAGTCCTAAGACATATATTAGCATGAATTGCACAGCGATAAGCAACATTTACGAACCGATTGAAGGAAATCTGCTGTTGAAAAAGGTAGACATAAAAGTTCCAATGACTGCCCATCCAATACCCAAAAAGTAGGCTCGTATAGTTTCAATGGGAATGTCCGGACTATCCACCAGGTCGGCAACAGCACGAACACCAGGATACGGCGACGAATATCGCATCATTGTGGCATCTATTCTCAGATCGCGATCGTAGAACTCGCCGTATACTTTGGGCCCTTGCAACAACCGCTTCATTCGCTCACGCATATCAGACGGGAAATTCCAGTCATCGGCATGGAATTCCAGCGATTCCTGAACAATCGCTATGGCTTCCTCTTCGCCCATTGAGTTAATTATTCCGAGAATATATTCGCCCTCGCCATTAGGCGCCAGCTCCTCGAGTAATTCGTGCGGAATTTGGTCACCAATGTGTTCAGCTGCAACATGTGGCTGAATCCTCTTTTCGGGATCAGATTCAAAAGCGTCCGGGGCGATATCGATGTCCATTATGCCAGACTGAGAGACTTCTTATGAAGCCCTGATCGTATGGTTCTTTCGATAATTAATTGTTGATTCCCTTTCTTGCGTTTAAATTAGAACTTGGGCAGGGAAGGGCTGACAAAAAATCAACCTGGCGCTAAGCAACACCAAAACGCGGGGAAATTTACTGCTTCTCCCATTGTAACGTTGGCTTTCCTGCATGATGTCTTGTGATCAACTGGTATCTCTGGCAACCTGTCTAGCTTGTCACTTTAAATTGGGTGTTTCTTTGTGTACTAGTGGCCAATCGCTGTCTTGCCCAATGTTGGAGTTGAAGGGTCCAGGAATTGGGTATATCATAGGATAGGTGAGAACACATGTTTGACTGACTTATCAAGGTCAATTCATACGTTAGCAGTATTTCCAGCTCTACGTTACCTAGTTAAGTAAGGGAGAGATTCTCGCTCCCCAGCTCCCTGTGAAACGTCGCATTGCAACGCTTCTTGTGCAGCCACCCGGAAAAGACGTGATCTCGGAGCAAATGCAAGGGAAGGGGACTCATAAACACCCCTGTCTGTAGATGAGCAAAGATCCGTCGAATAGTTTGTATTTAATTTTTTAGTGGTAGGAAGAATCCAATAGATCTGGGAGCTACTCGAATTGCAACGTGGAGGTCTCTTAATTTCTCCCATGGGGTGAATCTTCGCACTTGGCAGATAAAACATTCCAACGCTGACTGCCAATGATATTTTTTAAAAGATAACAGTCTCTTCATCGAATAAGCAACCAATCTCAATTTTTGCAGCCGGAATATCGGGCTCATCAAGGGAGGATGATAAGATGTCTGGACCTTTTCGCGCTCGCATCGTTACCCGAAGAGGAAGGAGACGATGGTAGCTTGGAAAGCAAGCAACCCCGCACCCGCCATAGGTGGAAAGTATATTAACTATTAATATCTGACTTGACAGAATTTAGTTGTCTCTTATCAGCGGGTACTCTGACCAGAACGAAGTGAGCAAGGCGCAAAATGCAATTAACACCATATATACACATGTGTAGCATCGGTTACCATCATCCTGTAGTCCGGGATACTGAGGCAGACAAGAAATGTTTCATGGTGATATTCGCCAGGCTGATAGGGCTGAATGTGAATTGCCGATTCCAGTCGTTTCTCAAGTGGGAACCGGTCGATCTATCAATCTGCATAACGTCTAATAAGCGGTTTAGGGATTTATACACCGTTCTGGCCCTTTTGCTGGTTTCAAGAGCTTGGCAATGAGTCGCTGAGTAGCTACTTCGCACATTGCACTCAATGCTCTGGAGTAGACACATGCACTTGCAAGGATCAGATCATTTGAGGATCCCCACAGGTGGAACACTAGATAGAGATTTAATCGACGTTTGACTCTTCCGCAAGAAATCGACATTCTTTCTTGGGCGCAGCAAATCATGATTAGGTAGTTTTAACTTCAATTATAATATCTACCTAGGTAGCTTCATAAACGAGTATACCTAGATATATTAGTAAATGTCTATTATAGGGAGGAGTGCTACTATCTAAATCTATAGAATTATATCCTTATGATTTGTAAGGGTTTGAAAATTAATAGGAAGGACATCGACCCCTAAAATGCTTTCAGGGGTTCTTAGGCTGCTGCTGGGGTCTCAGCCAAAAGGAGATATGTATTGCTACCATCTGAATAGATGTTATGTGGTGGAGATTTGCAAAAAGCATAAGAAAGTTTACGAGATATCCAACCGAGTAGGTATCTCAGTTACTTTCTGCGCAACATAGATGGCATAAGTCAGCTTGATCTCCTCATCATCTGGCAGAAAACACTGCCCTTCCTGGGTTTCTAAAGACTCCTAAGCCTATGAAGTACATGCGACATGCGACATGCGAGTCCGTCCGGAAACTACTCTCCAACACTCTAGGAAGTATGCCTGGACCAGTAATCGTCGCTCTATATTATTACCCATATTTGATAGGTACTATATAGCACCAAGAGCAAAGAGTACTAACTTAAACAGTGTCCTTCGACACTTACTGCAAATTCGAGTTATGTCTAGATGGTAAGATTGAGGTCCTTGTTCTGTCTGTTTGCAGGTCAAGTAGGAGGTTTCTTGGTGCAGATAGGGCACCGGGGATAACACGGGGATACCGGATATGGAAAGTATGATGTATGCCTGAATTTTATGGTACGAATACGTGTAATTCTATCAAGCATTATTATGTATGTGAATCACCAGTGCTACCCTCAAAATTCCTGGTTCAGCACGGTTATCGCTCGCTACAGAACAGGCCAGTCCAAATCGGCAACCGCATCGAGGCAACTCACCCATTCCTAAGGGGGCTACGGCTGCCTCTGGGAACTGTACCCGTAATTCTACGAGAAACAAGGCTCACAGCACCCGCTTATATCCCTCAGGAGTCACTTCAGACGCCTTGAAAGACTTTTAGCCGATCTCTGGTAACAGATTAAGCTCAAGCGTCGGCCTAACTCCGTAAACTCCGATGACGATTTCGAGTTTTGGGAAGATTATATAAAATGAGGTAGAAAACTCGAAACTGAAACCGTTTGTTGCGTTTCAACTACAGACATACAATTTAGCCTGGAAAACCTCGAGACCTTCGCACCGTTACCAAAGAACATCAGTAACCATGGTTTTCGCCGTACCAGCACAGCCCAAAACCGAACTCGGTCGTTACCGCATTCTCTCCAGCACAGCTGGCGTTCGTGTCTCTCCAATTGTGCTCGGCGGCTTGTCCCTCGGAAAGTCATGGTCCTCAGTCATGGGCGCCATGGATGAGGAGCAGTCCTTTGAGCTTTTGGACGCATACACGGATGCTGGTGGTAATTTTATTGACACAGCCAATAACTACCAAAACGAGGAATCGGAGAAGTATATTGGCAAATGGATGGCCGAAAGAGGAAATAGGGACCTTCTATTTGTCGCCACGAAATTCACCAATTGCTTCCGTACGCATGAGCTGGGGCCTGGCAAGACAGTCAACTACGGGGGGAACCATAAGAAATCTCTTCGTTTATCGGTTGAGCATTCGCTTCGCAAGTTACAAACAACATATATCGACCTTCTCTACGTCCATTGGTGGGATTGGACGACCTCTATTGAAGAACTTATGGACTCCCTCCATAATCTTGTTCAGCAGGGCAAAGTGCTATATCTTGGGATCTCAGATACACCAGCCTGGGTCGTAGCTACTGCCAATACATATGCCAAGGATCATGGCAAGACTCCTTTCTCTGTCTATCAAGGCCGATGGAACGTAATGCGTCGTGATTTCGAGAGAGAGATCATTCCTATGGCCCGCCACTTCGGTATGGCGCTTTGCCCGTGGGATGTTCTTGGGGGTGGTCAATTCCAAACTGCGAGGCAGCTTGAAGCGCGCGATAAATCCAATCAGGGGAGCCGCAGCAGCGTCCAGAGTGACGAAGCACGTCAGATTAGTGTAGCGTTGGAGAAAGTGGCTTCTGATCATGGAACCAACAGCATCCAACAGATTGCCCTCGCCTACGTCATGCAAAAGGCAAGGAATGTGTTCCCGATAGTTGGTGGCCGAAAAGTAGAGCATCTACATGACAACATTGGTGCTTTGAGTATCCACTTGACGGATGAGCAGATTCAATACTTGGACAGTGTTAAAGATTTTGATCTTGGGTTTCCACTGAGCTTCATTGGCGATGATCCCAAAGAAGTAGGCTCTCAGTCCCAGTTGTTTGAGAATTTGACTGGTGCCAAAATTGCCTGGCAGAAGTCTCCCAAACCTATCGGGCACGACTGATGGGGAAGAGGTGTAAATATTCCAGTTTCGTGGCAAGTTTTTATCTAAACATTCAGCCATAGTATAAAACAAACACAGCTTCCCTCTTGGGAGAGTGATTTGTATGGAGATATAAAATTTTATAATTTGTCACAATCGGGCAACGATTGCCAGGGTCTGGCGGTACGTTTTCGCACCGCCGTCCAGGGCAATGGCCGCCTGGATCTATCAGTTGTCTCTTTCATGTATAAAGGCCTCAAGCTCTGCATCTATCCGCATTCTACAATCGCAGACTCAGCTAGCGCTACCCGAAGATGGATGAGAAAGACTTATCCCCTCAGCCTGAAGCAGGCTTCATGAAATTCCATACATCCAAACACTTAGCGTTCCCATTCGCACTCCTTGAAGACCGCATATAGCGAAAGCCCATCGGCAACGAATATGAATTCATCAGCGAGGAAATGCCAGATCACACCGAAATCGGAATCGTAGGATAATATTTCGCCCACTATGTCGACAAGTTACCCCCTAGACCATGGCCTGTCACTGTTGCTGGTCTTCCTCTCTTCATTGCGACCAATCACAATCGCCTCCAGGTTCCTTACGAAGCTGGTAAAATGGGAAGCCTGGTTTTGAGGTCTTTAACAGGTCAAATGCAGCGGAGGGAGCCGGCAAAGAGATGTCCAAAAGAGGCCTTGAACGTCAAGATCGTGACGGTTGCGTGGATGTGTTGGAACTGGAGGATTACAATCGAAGACTTTGATGGTAGTGTGGATTTGCCAGAAACGATTTGCCAGGCACGAGCGAACTACATCTTCCAAACAAGCGTGACTGGCGCGGCTTAACGAGGCAAAATTTATAGGGAAATGAGGACAATACACTTTCATCAACTTGGATTTGTACTTTAGTTAGGTCTCTAGAATTTGAAGCAATAACTTGCACCCACAACTGTAATATAGTTACTCATGATACAGATATTGCTATTGTCAGGCTCGTAGATCTCAACTTGTGAACCAAAATCCATACGACGATCCACATATAATTAGATGAACCAAGCGGAGACGTCAAGGGACAGAAAACGTAGAGAAAGACCTTATTCCGAAGTAGCATATCTGTATAAGACCATATATTACGGACTACTACGAGTACCATGATTATAAATCTAAAAACCTTCTTGTGTGATCATCGCTATAGATGTCTACTAACCTTCCAACCGGCAGATGCTTTCCCGATCCATCGTTTAACGCCCACCTCATTTTCCAATTCTTTCCAGCCTTCAGATTTGTTTATACAAGAATAGCTTGCGCTAAGCTAGTTGTTTTAGGCAGGGTAGTTTCAGCCCGGCATCCTTGTACATGCAGCACGTTTAGGAACGCCAGTCTGGTGTAAATTTGGTAACAAATCTCTGCGGCACACTTGTTTCCTAGGATTCCACAAGGTATTGAAAATCATGCGCCATTTATCAGCGCCAACGTCTTTATCCTCCTCTCATAACTTAGGAGGGTACTTGTCTAAGATTGAATATGTATCCCTGGCAGATCAATGTACACCATCTAGTTGTATATGAAACTTGGCGTCCATGTTGGCGTCTGATACAGCAAATCGTGGTATAGCTTTGGAGTTGGTTGCCAGTCGCTGTTTTCACTCTGAACGGTGGAAGTACTCCTGGTGGCTCGAGACAGATGAATGTATTGAAGGCTACTACAGTTTGTAGATATTTAAACCCCAGATACCTGCTTGATGCTCACAATATTCACCATGACGAATCAAACTCTTATTTTACATCGCTAAGTCAATAATTATAAATTCAATTACTCGAAAAAAAGAGACCCCTATTATGGCTCCGTGAACGATCTACCTCGTTTCATTTCGATATAGCCCAGCTCAGCGTGCCCATTTCTTAATATGGATTCCTTCAACAGCAAACCCCCAAGTCGGCAGCTTGATACATGTTGTTGGAGCACCGATGACTGGCTATTCACGAGTTTAAGCGAGGTTATAACCCATCCTTAACCAAACAATATTACGAAATCGTGCCTATCGGCCAGGTTGATCCTCGCATATTGTCGAATTTCCGGAGTCTAGGCAGGCCATTATAGACCACAACCCCAGAGGAAATCTAGAGATCGCAGCATCACAAGTGCGACCTGCAATCAGTACGAACTTTATGGCTCCCGTGAATGCTGCAAGTTCTTCCCTTGAATCAATGGGCTTCTTAATCACTCGCTAATCATTGCTATAGACCACAAACAAAAGGTGTCAAGAGTGGACTATGGAGTATGTCCGACACCTGGTTGCGAAAGGATATATCGAGCCGAAGCGATTCAGATCGTCCAGTCCAAACGCGATCCCCCTACTTATGGAATTGGATTACGGCGGGTACCTGGATAGCCTGAACACTGTTGCTTTTCGGTGTTAGAGAGTTCTACCTGCCGGCCAGGTGCGATCAATACCTTTAGTATTACGAGCTTGAAAAGCGATATTCATCGAATCGAAGGATATGATAGCAGATTAAGCAGATATTTCAACACAGTACATTTTTTTTATTCCTTGCTCTGTCATTAATGCTATATACAAAATATTGGCCTCGTAGGCATTAAAATGCACCCATAGCCGCCGTATACTCAGCAAATATTTCGCCAACGTCCGCACGAGGCTCTAAGTATTTGTGAATATAATCTTTGCGCCACCTGTCTTTGTAAGAGACTGTCCAAGTGGTTTTGCAGTATTCCCAATAATCGGGGTACCATCCTGATTGCTGCCAGTCAACAACGAAGATCCGAACGGGGTTGGTAGAGGGAATTATGATATTGCGCCGGTTTAGATCCGCATGAGTCAGCTTGATCTCTCCGTAATCTGGCAGAAAACACCGATTGGGATCGTCATATCTGTGTTCAAAACGTAATTGATGGCAAAGAGCAAACCAGTCGTTGAACTCCCTCACGTTGGGGAATGGGCCAGTTGTCGGCTGATCCGCAAACGCATAGTCCAGTAGAGGCTGGCGGTTTATTGACCCTAAAGAAATGTAAGTCACTTAGATCGAAGACTTCTTGCACCTTCAAGCATACCGATAAACTGATCAGAAGGATCCTGCCTAAGTTTGCGTAGATTTTCGGTGATTCGAGATAGTTGATCAACGACGGTAGTTTTCTCGTTGGTGTCTAGTTGATTCCAACATTCTTGAAGAGTCGGCCCATTGATGAGCTCCATGTATATGAAAACATAATCTTCGCTATCAATGCGCCAACCAAAGAGCTCAGGTACCGGAATGCCATCACCCAAAACTTTTTTAATCATCCAAAGATTCACTGCCTCCGTAATTGTAACATGGCGTGAAGGGCCAAATTTAACAATCATATTGAGGTCCTCAAAACGTATAGGGGCTGGTTCGCCACAAGTGTCGACATCTTTAGATAAAGCTTTAACTTGGGCTGGTGTTGGAAGGTGGCGGTCTGTTCCTGAAGAAAAAAACGAGGTATCAGTAAAATCTACCTCTTGCTGCGTAAAATCAGGCAGTTCCAGTGAGATAGACTGGTCGCCCAACGAATATCGAACCATAGTCGAGCGATTTCACCGCTGGGTTGACGAAGAAGAGACAAATAAGAAGTGTGGAAGAGGGACAAAACGATAGGCAGATAGGCACCCGAATCGCTTTCGACAAATCAACGAAGTCGGCGTTTCCCTCTCACTTAATTGTCATCAGGTGCATTTGATTCAATATTCATTTGAGTTGGCTTTTGTTTCTACATGACTTGATACCTATATCATATTACCAAACGTGACGGAGCGACCAGGGAAAAATCCACGCACATAGTCTATGGACATATCCTACACATCATTGCATGAAAGGGTTCATAAATAATAAAAACAATCATACCCAAGTAGTACGTAGTTAGCCGAAATCGGACATATAGAGACTCTTTAGGGATTGCCAAAACAGAGCGGTATCCACTGTTGCCTTGTACTTAAGCACTCCATGCTCCATCTCAAAGGTTCAGAGAGAAAAAGAGTGATCTTGAAATAGTGTTATTTCTATCGCAATCAAGCGCAGCAAAGAGTTTATTCAGCGGAGAAGTATTAATACTCCTCGGTAAGCTTGGATGCAGTTGTACAACGCCAGGAGGGACGAGACGAAATTATTCATTCATACTAAGTTTGTTGATTAGTAGAAACGAATACGCTATAAAGAAAAATAACATCACACGAAGCGGTCGCCCCAAATTTGTTGATACCAAATTGCACGCATGAGTACTGCATCCAGCAAGAGCATCATGATTAGACAGGCCCATGTCAACCTGTCGACTGTTGCTATAATAAGAAGAATAATCGAGTGGCTCAGAGTGATGGAAAGTTGTTCACCTGTCATCTGGAATACCCGATTTTCTTTCTTCTATCCAAGACCGAGGCCCTGCAACGTCATGGACAGGGTTTCATCGATTACATTATCTCGGGCAGGATGTTGCATACAATACCTCGAGATTCAATGAGTATATAGTAATCCTCGCATAATATCGCATATAAAAACCTGACAATAACCCGAGTTGCCTGTCCGATATCTTTTATTTCTCTGATCATACTCGTTTGTAAATCACACACTTGCCCAAATCCTGAAAAGCAAACACCGAATAAGATGCCAACCACAATTACTGCGCCAGAATCCTACACGGCCCATCCGTTCAAGAATATATCTATTTGCCGTGTCCCAGAAACCTCTCCCACACCTACCAAGGTAGTCCTTCTGAAGCTGAATCGCCCGCGTCAGTTCAATGCCGTCACGGCAGAGATGATCGAGGAATTGATCACTGCATACCAATACTTCGAAGCAGATGACCGGATCAAAGTAGTAGTGGTTACAGGCTCAGGGCCGGCATTCTGTGCAGGTGCTGATCTGCGAGTTGGCTTTTCTGCGTTGGTTCATGACGCCAAGAAAGATCCTTCCAAGATCGAGTCATACAGGGACGGGTGTGTACACTTATATCCCAGAATGTCTATCAAGGTTTCGTACTCATACTGATATCTTTTTACAATACCAGAGGGGGCAGAGTCGCTCTAGCCATCCACAACTGCTCTAAGCCCACCATCATGGCCATCAACGGGCCAGCAGCTGGATTTGGAATCACCCTGACCCTGCCCGCAACCATCCGAGTAGCGTGTGCCAATTCTAAAATCAGCTTCGCCTTCTCGCGCCGCGGCCTATCCATGGAAGCTTGCAGTTCTTTCTTCCTCCCGAAGTTGGTAGGAATGTCGCCCGCGCTACACCTGTTGACGACTGGAGCAACCTATCTCGCGTCTGATCCGTTGGTGAGCAATCTTTTCTCGAAGATATTACCGACTCCCGAAGAGACGGTTGCTTCGGCACTTGAGATTGCGGAAGAGATTGGGGCAAGTACATCTACAGTAAGTACGAAGGTGATGCGTGATATGATGTACCGTGGTCCGGGAAGCGCTGAGGAAGCCCATCTGCTGGAATCGAAGTTGTTCCTTGGGATGCTTATGTCCGAGGATAGCGTGGAGGGTATGAAGAGCTTTGTGGAAAAGAGGGATGTGGACTTCAAAGGGAATATGAAGCGCGATGCGCCGGTCGGTTGGCCGTGGTGGGAGAAAGCTGATGGGGCATTGGAGCCAAAGCTTTAAGTCATTTGGGGCTTATACCAGACTATGTGCCGCTCCGTTTCTGTGTTATTCCAATAGTAACTTACTGTCAGTGTCTCCTGTGCATGTTGTCACAGGTCCTGGTACGGTTGGCCGTGGAATTTTCTATTTGTCCATATGAACAGTTACGTGGAGCTCCAAAAATAAACGGGAAAGCACCTCGTTTTATCAACTTCAGAGCATCGTACAGTGCTAGGCTACCTATCTCAGTATGCGTGATCTCATCAATGTACTTAGACTCGTAACGCAGACTTGTAAGCATTCGCGACATCTGTCCGTCTAAAAGCTGGCGCCCGGCCAAGAATAACAACCCCGCGTAGCAACCCTAGAACTTGTTAGTTATCCACACTTGACAACAAACTATAGAAAGTATTAACATACGACTAAAGAACTGTTCGATGTCAATCATGCAGCTTTTAGATGGCTCAGGCAATGGCATAACCTCGTCGTCTAGAGATTGTCAGTTGTTTGGCTATACTTTCAAGCATCAGTCGAGCGGGAGATTGCCACTAACAAGAGGTATTTGCATCATCTTCCTCGTGAGCTTTAGGCGATTGTAAATAGGTTTGATGATATTGTAGGTAAGGAAACGAAGTAGAATCGTCTAGGCGAACCCCTTGTTCTCGCAGATATCCTTCCACATCTCGACAATCAAACCACTCGCCGCCATACCCATAGACATCTAAAAGCTTTTGATAGTCCATTTCTTGGCCATACTCATATCTTGCCTCGGATTTCTTGAAAAGTCCCAGAATCCGTTTTGGAGTCCTTGTATTCCCCGGGTAGATAGGGTTTCCCGAATCATCCTTCTTTGGGTAATGTGTTCCAGCGCCGCCGATGGAGTAAAATGGAAGATTTGATATCTCCAATGCATCCTTTACACCTGCAGTGACAAGCTTGCGAAAGAAAGGGTACATTTTAGTTCTATCCTGGATGCAGGGGACCAATCTGAAAACCCTGTAAACGTCAAGTGGATTAGAACGTGAGTCGGAGAATAAGCGAAAGGCGTATTCGAGGCAGTAGCGTTGCAGCTTCCGGTAAAACTTCGTTTCTTGGAATGAGTATGTGTGAGGAGCGTCGCTGCGCTGCAGTTGTGTCATATCATGTATGCGGATAGGGGCGCTGGTTGATTCCTGTTCCGGCCCTTCATCGAGAGAGACATGTTGAGTTCGTTTCCTCAAACGGTCTGCAAAGGGCTTCATCGGTTTCTCGGTTGGGTTATTATCCAGACAGTCACAATTCATCCCAATTGTACCAGCAGTTGATTGACCAATAGGCATTCCATTTTCCTGCGATGGTACATTATTCTTTCCGGTGGTGGAAATCGAACGAGTGCTCCTTTGTGATACGAGTTGTATTGGAGACTCATCACCTAGTTTCGCAAGACCATCTATGAGATCTAAGTGTCTTAAAAGTGCAGGGTGGCTAGCTTTAAGGTCTGTCGGAATCAAAGCTTTATACTCCGCAATTGCCGCAGCGACCCTAGCGAGCCTGTCTTCCAGATCTGCCGCACGTTTTTGCGCCTTCTCCAATGTAGCTTCTCTCTTAAGTCTATAAGTTCGCTGGGCACGTCGGACCTGATCTCGACGACTCTATAATAAAAGTAAGCTTGCACTGACAGCGGAGAAAAGGCGCCAGGGGACTTACCTCCGACAGTATTGCTTCTCCAGTAGCGCCTAGCCTGGGCCTCCCAGCGCTTCGACGCGCATGAAGGCGAGAGCGTAGCGCAGCCATTGGTTTCGGAGTATCCTCATCAACTTTCTTCGTTAGGGACGACCGCGTGCTCGGAGCTATAGGTGACGAGACGATATTTGCTCGCTCCTTGTTTGAGGCTATAGTATCAGTGAATGTAGAGCCCGTGTCTATAGGTCGGTCTTGGTCGACTGTAATATACTGGCAAGCCGAAAGTACCTCCTGCAAGTGGGCGTTCGGGTGGCTTTGGCGTGCATTCGGCATGTGAGCTCAAGAATCCTGTGCGATCTGCTAATGGATCAGAATGCCATTATGGCACTTTGACGTTATTGAGTGATTATCAAGGCCAGTCCTGGACTAGGGAGAATATCGGATTAGACTGGTATGCCAATTGTGAGAGTAGAAAGTTGAGAGACGCCTTGCCACGAGGATGATTATAATATTCCATGGAGATAATGTAATCTGCCTCGGCTTCAGCCAGTCAACAGTTGGGACGGGAACCCGTACGGCAGTCATTTCGTACAACCTTGCCAAAATTCGTAATGTATTGAAATATGATAATGCTACAGAAAACAAAACAATGCCTACATTGCTCGCTTACAGTGGGAGCTAATCTGTTTACAGATTAGTCTATATTATGGCAGTCTAATCGTACAACCTTGCCAAAATTTGTATTATATTGAATTTTCATATGGCCATAGATAACTACATAACTATTTAATGACCTAGTGTTATACCTCACCGCCTACCCAATATGGCTAGCATAGTCTCGCTAAATAATCCTTATTCCACAAAACCGCGTGTTAAGTGAGCACGTTAATGAGCTCGTTGATGAGCACGTTGATGAACAATTTGATGAGCATGTTGCACGCATATTGATAAGCATATTAGTGAGTGCGTTGGTAAGTATTAGTGCGGTGCATATTCTGATGCTTATCCTAGATATTGCAATGCGTCAATCTGGATATGCCCCGGGGCCCCAGCATCAAAGTGCGGGATATCTGTTGAGTGCATGGGATATTGATATTGTGGGCAAGCCTGTGGGCAAGCGCCTAACTAGTTACTATGTAATGTGGAAATAAAAGTAAAGCTGTGTCCCGATGTAAATTTTGTATAAATTTCATTTTGGCAAGGTTGTACGAATAGACTGCCGTAACCCGTCTATGCCCTAACTCTATCAAATGAAAAGATATCCACTCAACACAACAGCCTTTGCCGGTTCAATTCAACAGTATATTTTAGGTGGATGTTGTCCAGAATAATGTGTTGAATCTGCTCTCAGCATCTATCTATCTATACATCTCCGATTCGCTAAAATACAGGTTGAATATACATGTAGCATAATACTTCCCTGGAGCCCACTCTCACCAACCGAGATACTTATATCAGGCCAAAACTTTATTATTATTTACGTCAATAATATCGTTGCTGGACAATATAAATTATTATTCTCGATATTTAAAAAACGGCTCGGTTGACGGACAACTTCCAACATTAACTACTTAACTTAGACCTTAAGCATGGAAAGGACAGTCTGATGCATAGTGTGTTCCTTTCAAGCTCTGGAATATAGCCTCCATTTCATCCCGTCCCCTCCTCTCCTGCGCCGCAGGACCAATAGTGCGCAAATCATATCCGGACTCTTTGTAGAAGTCATTTTTTGAAGGAAGAGCCCCGTTTCCGCAAACACGGACGAAGATAGCTTTTAGACCCCATCTGTTCTTGAAAGTAGGTTTGATATACCATGGATGCTCGATCCAGATATTCCACGTATACAAGCCCGTGGATGGGTCTGGAGACTCGTTCAATACTCGGACTGCTTTAGACTGTGGTCTCGGCAAGGCGAGATAACGTAGGATGAACTTGCGCACTATCAATATGCTCCTCGCGAATGCAGTAACAAGAAAACCTGGCTTTTCGAAACTATGTTTCGAGAGTTAGACTTAACACTAAGAGATTCAGACTCGGCCAACTTACCCCATGCTTATCCGGCTGTGCTCCTCCAGTTTTGTGACGACAATGCTCTCGACGAGTGGCTTCAGTAATGTGGGTATATTACATTTGGCGAGTTCCATTAGTCTTCGGCCGATATAACGCGTTGAGTCAGTTGGTTGAGCTGCCACTTTCTCATATGCTAGCGTCCATTCATACAGCTCCTCAGCAAAATGGAGGCCGTCTCTCCAGCCGGTCTTGTGAGAGGGGAGGAAAGTGAATGGAATTTCCATGGCATCGCCTAAGGCCCAATGAAAAACACCAATGGCACATCTCTCAACGTCAGTCAAGTGACGCCACCCATTCCTATCAACGCCCTGAATGATATCCACAACTGCGGAACCAAGGGTGTGCAACATGTCTTCGTCCAGGATTTTGCCTGCTTTGCGATATCGAGCATGCAAGTAATTCATACGTGCAATTCCCAGAAGATGAGAGTCGGATCCTGGATCCCTGTCGTGAACTTCGTTGAGAATGATTTCAGTATCTGCTGCGCGCTTGGAAGCATTCTTCTCGTTGAGCTGGCGGGTTGCGACAAAGAGTTTGGCCATGGTTGGAATGGATGCAGTCTTTACCATGCATCAGCTCAATTAGCTACGAAAAGCACCAGTATGTAGGAAAGCCCACCTTCAAAAGGGAAAGCTTCATTGCACTGTGTAGCGTGTACGGAAATTCAAGTTCACGCAGTTCACGAAAGATCTCATGGGCTTCTCTCACCGTCATACTGGAAAGTGGCCGTCCATCAAATTTCGACGCGATCTTACGGGCACGTCGAAAACGAAGGCTTCGGGCTAAGAGTAGATACAGTACCGATATCGTTCCTGCAACAAAGAGGCGTTCACGCGTTACGTTGATGTCAGCCATATCAGTAAGAGAGAGCATGGTTTCGGTGTGTGCACATTAAAATCAATCGGTTGTGTCCTAGATCAGTGTATTAAGTATTGATTTTGTAGTCAAAATTTTTCTTTGACCTGATCAATTGATGTAAGGATTCATATTGCGGAGCCGAGCTTGATGTTGATATTATAATCATGGACCGAGAGCCCGCCGAGATAATGTAATCGGCCATATTGCGATTCATGCGACAATATCATCAACCCGGTAACCTGTCCTTACGAGGTCATTCTTTCTTAGATTTCTGCTTATTCCATTCTTTCTAATTTCTTTAAGAATTGAACTTTCTTTCAGTCGGAGTGTGCTGTGCAATGACCGGGTATTAGATTAGGGCTGTATTATTTCGAGTCTGTTGCAAAGTAGATATCAAATTTGCACATCCAAAAGCCTCCAAAGTCGGCTCGAGGGTTGAAATCAAATCAAACACTTTATTATAGACTTTTAAAGACTATACCCTAAGGTTTGACATGTACTTATATAGATACTCATACTGTGTCTGACGGAAATCATCCGTTATAGTCGTAAGACTATTAGCGTTGAAATTGACCAACTCCTTCCCAGTGCTCCATTGCGGCCAGTCGGGATAGGTCGTATTCACATTGGGATCAAGGTCATAGACGAATGACAGATAGTATGACCAGATCGCTGCAAAGGCATAATTGGGCACAATACCGTAAAAGACTTGCAGGATATCCGTTCCATGGCCGGTGCCGAGAATAGGGGTACCGTAGTCGTAAGAAGAGAGATAGGACCAGCTTGGTACATCTGGGTTGGCGGCGTTAGCTAGGTTCAGGAATGCGCGACGTGTGAGGGTGAAGACGGCGTCGCCGAGGATGGCGGCTAGACGCTTGTATTGAGGGTACCAGTTGTTGAAGATACCAGTCCTGAAAGGAGAGCCGAAGGTGATGTCATCTGGGTAGGCGTTGACGAGTCCTTCAACGATAGTCTGGTTTCCGTCGTATGAGAAGAAGACCGTTTGGAGATAGTCAATGACTTGTTGGGTGGTGCTAAGATTGGATTGGAAAAGGGCGAACAATGTGCCTTCATCCTCTTGGTCACCAATGATCATAGGGACCGCTGCATACTTTCCGTCCTTGACGAGTACTTCCGGGCTGTCTGTGAGAATGGTACCATCCGGTCGTGGTAGATAGGAAAGAGCCACTGAGTTGTAACTGAGGATACCTGGTACAGAGTTGGCTGCATTGAGATAGGTGGTGTAATCAAGTCCTCGGAGACATTCCAAGGTATCGCTTGCAGATGAGCAGCCACCAGCTGAGACGACAGAGTCGTAGACTTTTTGTGCAGCATTTCCATCCACAGGGCTCGTAGGAACGATGCTGCCAGAGTCCATAATTGCACCACGGAAAAGAGGCTGGCCTTTGTATGTGTAGTCTCCATCATACAAGACCATCTGATCCAAGACTGAAATGGACCCGGCAGATTCACCCCAGATGGTAACTTTGGTGGGATCTCCACCAAATTGTGCAATATTATCTGCAACCCACTGAAGACCCAGCCTTTGGTCGAGCAGACCTAGGTTGCTAGATCCGTCCGCCAGAATCTCCTTGCCAGCCAAGAACCCGAATCCACCAACACGGTAGTTTACTGCAACGAAGACAATAGGCGTTCCCTTGAGAATGGAATTTTTCACAATATTCGTGCCATCATAAGTAGAAGTCCCACCGAGTTCGAATCCACCACCGAAAATCCAGAAGAGAACTGGCAGCTTTGATGTCGGGCCAGCGCCCTTGGGACGGACAACGTTGATAGTCAAACAATCCTCGCCAGCATCGGTGATCGTTTGAAGTAGAGGTGTGTTGAGAAGTGACCCGAGAATACCAGTCAAGCTGCTCCAATTGTCTGAGAAGAACATTTGAGGACAAGACTGTGCTGTGCCTGTTGCGGTCACCTTGCCTAATCCGGTCGTTAGGGCTACGGGAGGCTTAAGTCGTAAAGAGCCTGTGGGTGGCTCAGCAAACGGGATACCATTGAAGGTATCAACAGTGCCAGAGGTGGCACCGACAATGGTAGCAGCTGGGGCAGCAATTGTGACTGTGGGTGTGGTTGCTCGCTTGGCTTCTTCTATCGGAGCTGCCGTGACATATGGCACCAAGGCCAGAGACAGAAGGGTGAATGACCACTTCATGATGAAGTATCTATCAGAATTACAGCGAGGTTTCTGCACTCTGAGAATTCTTTTGCTGCAGATTAGGCGGCCATGGTGGTTGCCTGTCTTCTTATCCCATGTTTGGCCGATCCAGGACTTTTGACGTATCCGAACACGCAGTATATAAATATTTAATCGCATTTCCCTTGATTTCCATCTTGAATTGCACATGTATGGCTAATGGCCTCGGCTATTCAAATCATAAATGAAATTTTTGTCCAGGTGATCAGAAAGTTGTGGTGAGTGGATACCCTAAGCAATGCATGTCAAAGCGGGCTTCCAGCGTTACTGGAGTAAGCACACTCCATGGCGCCATGGTTGATTTCTAAGAGCCTCAAGGCAAAGGTGAGCGGAGAATGTTATAAAAGTCTCGGAGCAAGGAAGATATGATGTGCTTAACATCATTAAGCGATATAGCATGTGCAAGAAACATGAGTCGATTAGGCACCACCAGGGGGAATGCCACGAGATCCGCATATTCTACAATGCGCCAATCGTATTGACGAGTGACTCTAAACATGGCTCATATTCACAAGAAAGTATTGAATTCAAATTGGTATCCAGATCTTCAGGGGCCCTACAGCCTACTCTCTTTATGTATCAACGGAGCCAGAGAAACCATTCTGAACATGAGTCGACAAATGAAACGCACCATCAAGAGATTCAGAAAAGATTCTACGTATTCAACTAACTGTGCAATTCCACAAGTTTTGTCTAGTTACTCCCCCGGGACTTCCTTAAATCAAACATAATCTGGCGAACCAAGACCTGCAGGATCGGATGTCTTGCCCTAAGTGGCATTGGCAATACATCTTCTGGGCTGACCACAAGAATTTCATGAGCAAGCCATGCATTTATAAATTACCACCGAACATTTAAGAGCATGAAATTGTCCCTCTTTGAGTAAATATTGAGTTTCTGGAAAGAAAACTCCAGAGCTAAGGCTTATACCACCATTCCATGCTTCTTTCTGCTCATAAAGTAACAAAGATGAAGAATCGCATCCGAAGCAAAAAGCACAAATCCCCCTTGATTAGCCACAGAAGAACTCGTTCCATGAAAAACGCCAACCCGGTACTTGGACTTAGCTTGAAGAAAACCCCCGGGACAGACCTCGGGATCGTTCGTGCTATAATGCGGGGTTACGGGGCATGTAGTATTAGAAAAGCCTGCTATAACACATATAGTTACCCCCGCGGACTTTAAACTATAGACCATACACATCAGGTAAACCGATAGATCTACCTATCAAACCGGTTTTTGGCGTGGGTTTTTCAAAAATAAACCCCCATTATGGCTGGTGGTTCCCCGCGATTTTCATAATCGGAGCGCATTCACAGCGCCATCACAGATCCCTCAAGTCCCAAAGGAGAAACAACGGCCGTGGTGGTGGCCTGTCAGATGATTCAGGGTTACATGTCCAAATCTTTTTTTATGTGCCGAGTACTCGAGCACTATGTGCTAAATGCACGAGTGATAAATTAGAGGATATCGACATACGTCATGCCACGGTTTTTACAGATGTTCTGATCGGCTTTCAGCCCCAAATAGGAAGTGAGATGGAACTCAACTATGGTATGTTTGCACTCGGATTTGTATTCGTACAACGTTTTCCATTCATTGATTATGAATATGGGGAATTCTGGACGAAACCCCGCTATGAAGCTTTCAAGCGGAGTGTGCTCGTTCGTTCGGGGCTCAGATCCTTCTCTTTTAACCCGACATTCGTCGTCGAAGGATGAAGATGAATTCATCAGAGCAGAGATGACTGCGGTGGTCAGATATTGATATCTATATATTCAATGATAATCACATATATGTTAACATTTAACAACATCTCTCCCGAAAGTCCCCGGTGCACCTTGTTCGTATTTAACTTGATATTGAGTTCCGGATAGCAGTTCACCTGTGAAAGGAGTTAAGCACTCGACTGCGTCGTCGCTAATTAGGTCTAGGTAGATGCCGGAGGTGGAAGGCGATCCATGTGCATCTGCAGGCAATAGCCCTTTCAAGCTCTCAATAATTATAATACCCACCAAGGCGTAAAATCATGTTATCCCCTGTGATTCATCTAGATCGATCTGATTACATATATCAATTTATGCATTAAAGTATGACACCTTCTTCAAAAACTGTGGATATGTAGAAGCAAGGGAAACATATTTTTGCAATGTAATCCTTATTCACCACCACCACCTCCTCTCTTCCCTCCAAGGATGCGGTAATTTTCAAGGACGTTCGGCGTTCAGAGTAGCAGACTTACATTCAACCGGAGACTAAATAGTCTAGACACCTGCCACCTTTTCCATTTCCTCTCATGCATCCGCAAACATCTATAGAGCTTCCAAAGCTCTGAGATCGTCAGCCTATCTCTGACGAAAGATGTATAGAATCCCGCCACGGTCTTATTTCTTTTGAGAATATTTATATTCGCAAAAATGATAAGAAATGCACTAGATAATTCTTCGAACTCTACAATCGCATGAGCCAGCCCAAAAGACTGCCCTTTCCGAGACACGGTTGACTAAGAAACCATACTAGACACTAACTATCGTGGTATGGACTCAAGGCATTGTAATGAAACAAGTATCCGAACATTTCTGAATTACGTTTTGATTATTCACGATGTACTTGGGTACCTACCTAGGTAGCATGGAGGAACACTACTTTGACTTTCTCTTAAGCAGATACATCCATGGATATTAACGAGGCATTAGACGACTCTAGGCTAGGTCCTACTTCAGGCAGATATATTTACTCGTTGAGCATTGAAAATATTCCTGAGAAGAGATGAAACCTCACATATCTGCAAGGCATGATATGGTTATGGATTATACTCTCGAAATTAAGTATAGCCAATAGGTAACAAAACGCAGGCATTATTTTCACGGTTGCCAAAAAAAACCGAACACGTGAACGCAGACAAACAGAGAAGTCAAACAAACAAAAACTTTCTAAATATCCAGTCTATCCAAGAAACCATAACAGAAAAAAAAACATTTTCCAAAAATCCGAATGTATAGAACCCAGAGCCCGGGAAAGACAAAACAACTAAACAAGAGGGAAGGGGATATCAGTAAGGGGGAAACGATAAAACCAAACTCCAAGCTCGACGAGTCTATCAATTAGCGAAATTAAAATGGGTCGTAAATAATTTTGTTGGGTCGTCTCTTCGTCAAAATGTTCAAATTATTTTGAGCAGGTAGTAGTGTTTTGAGAGCTGACTGGGATGGGCTGTTCGCCTAGAGCGCAGAGGCGGAAGATGTGGCGTGGTTTTGCGCCGTTATCTTCATCGATGTAATCGACGATGGCGGAATCTGTTTTATGTTAGATAAGGTTGCGTTCAGTCCTAAGGGAAGAAACTTACGTATTGTTGATCGGTTGTCAAACATGACTATGGTACGAGGCTGCCATCGCACACGGGCCTGGAAGTCATGACCAGTAATGAGATGTTGCATGAGGAAATCTTGCAAGACTCTGAATTCAGGTTCTTTGAGTCCCTCAATCTTGGTGATGAATTCGCCGTTGATGAAGAGACATTTCTCGCCAGTTACGGGGTGCACGCGGACAAGTGGGTGGACGCTCTCCACCGGATCCTTGCGCACTAGGCTACCAGTCAACCTAGCGTGGGCAATCATTTTAGCAGAGGTGTGGACTGCTTTTAGATTGTCGATAAAGGATTGGAAAGTGGGGGACAATCTCCTGCAGAAGCTGGTTAGCCTCGATCTGTCGAAAAGTCTAAACATGGGGTTCGGCAGGTTCCGAAGACTTACTTGTATGCAGCGTCTGTGGCGGCAAAGACGGTGTCTCCACCGACATCGGGACCCTGGAGTAGTCCTAGCATGACATAGGCGGGAGGCTGAATCTCGTAGCTGACGTCCTGATGCCAAAGCGTAGTGGTTGTGCGTTGCTCCAAGAAGCGGTTGATTTCATCCACATTACCATCTCGGTGAATGATATGGAAACCTGGATATCCCTTCATGGACCCAGAGATGGGTTGATAGTTCGGCTTGCCGAAATGTCGCATGAAATTGTACTGCTCCTCGGGACCAGCATCGATAAGATCCTGGTCGGGAAAGGCAACGACCTTGCGCTCGGAGATAAGCAATGCAAGTTCATCTTTGGCAGCATCGGAGAGCTTGTTCAGTTGCACACCCTCGACAATACTGCCAATGCAGGGTTGGATGTGTGACACTTTGGCAGTGGACGACAACAAATTCGGCTTAGACTTGTCCTTTACCCGGAGAGCGGGGTCTTGGTAGTCGAATGAAGGCAGCGGGTCAAACCAGACCTTGTCCCAGGTGGGTAGATAATGAGAATATTTCACATTCTTTTTTGTCTCCTCGGAGACACTGACGTAAGGAATATTGATGTCGTAGCTTATCGGCTTTTCAGCCTTGGTGAGTGTGACTGTTTGAGACATTGGAAGAAGAAAGGCTATTGGCCGTGGCGAATGTGGTCGAGCCTAGAGGGAGGCACGGTAGTGAGGGATTTCTGTTTTGGAAGAAAAAAATAATAAAAGAGCAGGCGAGTTTACCGCGCAAAAAATAAATTTTTTCGAAGAATAAAAGTTGGAGCGAGTCTTGTGACGTCCCTATGGGACTATAAATCCCCCGAGATCGAACCTTGACTTTCACTTTAGATTGTGAAACACTCAAACATTTGTGATTGACCAGAACGACGTGCTATCTAGTAGGATCCAGTATAGGCCCACCATCCGCACAAGAAGATACTAGGCTTGCATTGGGTTAAGTCATTTTGCCGAAAACGATGCAGCTTGTGCCCGCTTTCGAAGAGAGAATTCCCGTTCGACTCGACCAGATAACAATTCGTCCTTGAAAGCCCCATCAAGGAAGCAAAGTCCATAGATGCCATCGATATCACATGTCGAACAGTCTTGAAAAATAGTTTCCGGCCCTGTTTGATGAGAATGGCGGTCAAGGATGCTTCGAAATCCAGAGCAGAAACTTACGAAAAGTCTTCGCGGCGGACTCCCGAGCAGTTAATTGAGTTGGGGGACCATAAAGCGGGTAAATTGCGAATCAAGACGAATCCTTGCAATCTCGAGAGGTGCCGGCGCGTGCTAGATTCAATGGCTATAACGAAAGTTGACTAGCAGAGATCAGAGATTGAGGCAACACATCAATTTGATGCGAGTCTTGCGTGAGACTGGCTCCGTTATCGTCTGAAAAGGGTGATTCCATGACGAGATGAAATTGATGGGGGAGATAACGATATCGGCAAACGTCAGAACATGCATCGAAGGTTCTCTGCGACTGGTGGATTGAGGGATACATCCCTGTCGGTGGTTGCATATTGAATGCAGTCGAGTGATAGGCTGGATCCAGCGTTATCAGAGAACAATAATTGCACTTGCGGCATCCCTGCACGAATTGGCTCATTCTCGAGGTTTGTGGTTGTGGAAATTTTAACTCCAGGCTAAGAAAATTTAGCACGTCTAGTTTCGTGTTGGAAGTTTGGAACCGCCGGGGTATCGCTCATTTATCGGATCAACCAAATCATCGTTGAAGCCTTGAAGGTCCGTCTGGTTGGCCGGTACTTGCGACCGTTGAATCATTAATCTCGGTTTCAGATAAACAGCCTGCAAAAACAAATTCCCCAGCGAAGTCTCGGATATACAAGCTTGCTCGGTAGTATTCCGAGCTTGAGGACAAGGGCATTCCCGGACTGTGGCTGCTCCACACTTGGCATATTCACCACCATGAGTACGAGGGACGACAGATTGAAATGAATGATCGACTGCTCGTACGATAGTGTAGTCTGCGTGTAGGCGATGCCGAGTGTGATAATCTCACCGCTGCAGGAAAAATAGATGGGACGCCATGTATTATCCGACCAATCACCCCATCATGAGGTTCTCATTTGAGTGTCCCACCAACATGGCGTTAAGACAATTTGGAATCTCGGACCGTTAGGAGTTCAGGTGGGGCATTTGCCAGTTGAGGACCTTTCGGTCTGGTTTCATTGTTCAAGACCTACAACCCGCGCGGTCAGGAGTAAAATGCGTAATTCTGTTGATCTTTAATCATTGAGCGTCATATTATGTGCGAAGTATGTATGATAGATGCTGTCCTTCCAAATGCTCGCCGCCAAGTGTACATAGTATGATTGGTTTCACTTGAGCACCCTTGCATTTTATTGGTAACAGAAACGCATCTCCAACGCTAGCAATATGCATTGCGAGTCTCAAGTTGGCCCATACAAACGTGCGTACTTGGTGTCCAATCGATGCAAGCATTTGTTGTTTTCATAGTTCGGATTATTTCCGGAGTTATGCAGATAGTTCCGGTCAGAACGTGCAAGGTATAAGCTCAAGCGATAGTTTCATTGGCAAATCCTAAACATAATAATTTTGTTCGTATACTCACCGCTCCGTTAACCAAAAATGGCACCATGCCATAAATCGAATACATATCACATTGGGACACCTCGACGCAGCTATCGCAATCTCGGGAGTTAACATATTTAGAGAAACGCTCAAACTCGGCATGATGACATCCCCACCACGGCACAACGGGTTTTAACCTGCCGATCCCCGAGGTACTCCTCTGTACTCCGTAGTATTGTTCGAATCTATCGCAAGCAATAGAACAAAAAAGTGAAAGAGAACCAGAACGAACGATAGTGCGGTTTGATTTTGAATCCGACTGAATGGCGAGTCAACAATGATTGACGAATTGGCCAATCAGAAGTCGCCATTGCGGTGGCACTGTTATCGAAGAATATATCGAATCCGTCTAGTGGATATTCAACTATGCGACCTGCATTGACCTGAAAGCTCAGTCGGATTTGGGACCACGATGTCGGTAGTTGCTCGTTTCAAGACGAATGACTCGCCAGTCTCATTGCAATGGAGCTATAGAGCTGATAACTATAGAGTAGATAAAGTTCGTTGGCCATGTCATATATTCAGGGGCGCTTCCGGATGCATGCCTCTATTCCGTAAAGGCTAGTAAGAGCTAAGCCGTGTGTAGATACGTAGTAGTTTGATGTACATGTAACTACATGTACGCCTTATCTTTGCTGCGGGTACAAACGAAGCCTGGGCAGTTTCACGACATGGTTGTTGCTCAGTGGCACAGTGATAAACAGCGTAAATTCTCATTTAGCCGGCCAGTTTTGAACAGGTGAGATTGATAAGGATCCGAAGTCGGGGTTGTTATCTATAATACTGTTGACACATGTCAGAAATACTTTTGTACGTTGTCCATGAGCAATAGGCAGGGGTGTTTATGCATACCTCAAGTCGTGATATCAACTCATCTGTACATATACAAACGTCATCACTATAGATTTGTTCCCGAATGCGCAGCGCAGCGTTACAGATCCTTGAATCGTGTCAATGTCGATTGTCGTGAAGTTGAAAGAACAAGAGGTTGTGGAGCGTCGGGAGAGATGAAGGTTCTCAACCTTGGAAGGTGCTGGGTCGTGACTTCCTCCAGGACAGCTCCTTCCTGAAAACAATGGTTCTGGTCACATGACGCCCCCTTCTCCCAGAGTCGCGTTTTGCTTTTTGATCTTCGATTATTCAAATTTGTCTGCCATGACCATGATAATGTCGATGTCGTTGACGGAAGACAAATGCGGGTCTGAGGGCAAATCTGTCTGAGATTGACATTCATATCATCTTGCAAACGTCTTTTCTATTTTTGAACAATTCAGAATCTCTCATTTTATGCAAATGAATATCCTCATCTTCATTTCATCTTTTTCCCCCTCGTATTTTGATGGTGGAGCACGATCCTGGGTCGGTGCCTGAAGAATGAGGCATAGGTTGCGGAGAGACGGCAAACCGGCAACGAGATAGCCAATCATTTGGAGTCACCAAGATCCGGCTTTTCTGATGCCATTTTTAATACGGGCGCCATCATGAGTCATTTTCGCTCGTTCATATTTTGCTGGTTCTCAGGAGAAGACGCGGTAGATGGCGACTGATACGGAGCAGGCTTCGTGCGAGATCAAACATGGCCAGAACGGAGTCAATGGGCACGATGAAGCGGAATCAAAGCCGCCGCAGACGATAGGCTTCTTTCACCCAGAATTGAAGAAACAGCGTGGAGAGGCGTACAGGCGATGGGCATTGACGAGTTAGTGTTTGCAGCCTCTCAGATGATCTTTCAATCTAATCGTTTGACAGTTCTCGGCCTCGGCGTGTACATTCTCACGGTTCTATCAATTTACTGGGGCGCGCTGTTCACTGTATACGACAATTTATCGAACATAACCGTCTGGATTGTTGATTTTGATGCCAAAACCGCTCCGTATAATGACTCGACAACTACGCCAATTGTCGGACCATTTATCACCAATGCGTTTGCGAACCTCCAACCGCAGACGGGTACCAATCTAGGTTGGACTGTCAAATCTGCAGCAGACTTTAATTATGATCCAATTGCAGTGCGACAAGGTATTTATGACGAGGATGCGTCCGTTGCGATCATAGTGAATGCAAATGCGACAACCCTCCTGCAAAACGCCGTCAATAATGGAAATTCATCCTATGATCCAGCCGGCGCAGCTCAAATCATATACAACACGGCTCGGGACTCGACGACAATGTCATCATATATTCTTCCAGCATTATTAGATGTTTTGTTTCCGCTACTCAGCGAGTTTGGCAAGGAATGGGCTTCAATTTTGGCCCAAAATGCGGCGACGCAAAATGTTTTTCTAACGCCGCAAGCTGTCAATCCAGGAATAGGGTTTAGTCTCTTAGACTTACGACCATTTGCACCTGCAACCGGCATACCAGCAATCTCGATTGGGTTGATCTATTTGATTATCATTTCATTTTTCAGCTTTTCGTTCCTCATGCCTATACATACCCTGTTCATGGCGAGCAAAGATCACGCACCTATCCATAAAGCGCACCTTCTCATCTGGCGGATAACGTCAAGCATAGTCGCATATTTCTTCCTGTCTTTCTTCTACTCTCTCGTTTCGCTCGCATACCAAATCCCATTCTCGAACAGCAGCGCACCACACACAGAGAGCGCACTGAACGCAAACGCATACGGCAGTGGATCGTTTGTCGTGTATTGGATGCTCAACTGGGTCGGAATGACTGCCTTGGGTCTTCCGAGCGAAAACATGGCCATGATTCTGGGAACACCGTATGCGTCGTTATGGTTGGTGTTTTGGGTTATTACGAATGTGGCCACATCGTTTTATTCGATTGTGTTGGAGTCTGATTTTTATCGTTGGGGGTACGCCTGGCCGTTGAACCGAAGTATGCCTTTTTCCCTCTTAGGTCGAAATGAAAATTGCTAATTTGCGCAGTCGTCCATGGCTCTCGAACCATTATATTCGATACCAAATCAGCCATTGGCGAAGATTTCGGCATCCTATTCGCCTGGTGCGCCGCCTCGATTATTTTTTTCCCATTCGCGTCGTGGGTAATGCAATGGAAGAACATGCGAGCGCAACGCAAGAAATAAACTACACATTCGCATCATACCATAGAGCAGAGGCCAGGCATAAAACAAAAACGGACATTCAATCTCGAAATAAAATACAATAAATACAGGAACGGTCAACAGTATGTACAATATTCACACAATCTCAGTCTATATATATATCAGCATTCTCGCAACAATCTCAACTCACAATGAACTATCATATCTCATCAGCCATCCATGTCTTTTCTCTTTCCCTAAAAAACCACTCCCCTCGGAGATGGGCAAGCTTTACTCTTCAGGATTAATACCCATATCCTCCAACGCAGATCTAGCATGCTGCCGTCCCTGCTCGGTGTTGGCCATATTATGAGCCGCCCTGTTAAACCCATTAGCCCCCCACATTTCACCCATTTCATCCTCTCCGTTCCGGGATTATACGTACGCTTTGTAACCCCTAGCAACATTAGTCCGATTCCTCTGCTCCCCACGACTAGTCGTCACATTCTCCGATCCATACTTGGCCGGCCCAGGCTCCGTACCGGGAACCTGTTTTTGCTCAACTACGTCGCCGAATTGGTCCTCGAGGACGTGTCGGGCGTGCTCTTTGGCGCTGTCGGAGACGTTGGGGTTATTCAGCGTGCTGTCCAGCACCAATGTTAGTATTAAACACAGCGGGGAAAGGGAAGGGAAGGGGGAAAGGGCATACGCTTTGAAGCCAGCTTCCTGCCGGGTTGGATTTGGGGATTGGGAACGAGGCATTTTTTCAGTCCTTTTTTCTCTTTGT